>CM029013.1:71219505-71464808 GCA_016801055.1 Panax notoginseng | reverse complement strand
ACCTTCTGTTCCTCCGTGCATCCCAAGACATCGAATATCTTGGTAATTTACTTGACCCACGTTTCCGCCATGATCGGATCCCGGCTTTCCCTTAAATTCTGGTGGTTCCAATTCTTTGAACTGTTTGGCTGTGACAAACCATGAATTGCTATCATTTTCTCCTGTATTTTGAACACGAGTCTCCCTCGTCTGGTTTTGCATGAATTGCAAAAAATTCTAAACATTCCATCATTCATCATCTGCTCTTTGGTGTTGTTCACAGGAGGAACATTGCCAGCCTGTTGCACGTTCTCCTCGTTGGTAAGTACCGGTGTCTCCACGGTCTTATTTACTCCACTGTTAATATTCTCAGTCGACATTCTCAAATACTGCCATAAAACAAGGGGTTAATTAATAAATTAACAAATCACATAATACCCCTATATTATGACTGACCAAAAAATATAAGCTTAGGTAGAAACACACTAGCGATGGATTTATTCGTCTTCCCCTCCTAGTTCTATTCTCCGATCTCCGCCAGAGATCATATCCCTAAGCTCTGATACCCAACTGTGACGTCCCCAAAATAGGTATACAACACTCATTCTGAGTCGCCAAAATACATGGTACAGAAACAACTACATCTTTATTATTACAACACAAGAACTGTGAGTTTAAATACAAATATTGTCATTTAGACAATATCCACACTCAAATAAGTCCTCATTACAATTATTGATACATTATTTCACAAAAAGGTGAGGACTACTAAAGTAACTTCTAGAACCATCATTCCATACCCCGACTAGTATCGCTACATTCTCGCCTCCTGAAAAAATGGAACAAAAAGGAAAAGGGTGAGCTCAACTAGCCCAGTAAAGAACATTATGACTAAGATAATATAGAACAAATTATCGTTAGTCTTCAACAGAAAAAAATCTAATAGAATAGAATAGACAACAAGTTTTAAATCAATAACTGCAGCGGAAACAGCAAACCATTAGAGAGAGTCAAGTAGAGAATGAGTTCTACTATCTTCTAAGATTTAAAAGTCCATCATCAATTTTTATCCATGTAACAACAATCAATAACCATCTTTAATCAAATATTCATCTTTGCACTACAGGCCAAAGATATTCATTTCTATCACCAGTCGGTCATGTTCATCTCCACACCTGTTCATCTTTGCACTACATGCCAAAGATATTCGTCAAGTAATCATACATCTTTGCACTAAGAGCCAAAGATATTCAGTATATCATCATTTAGGACTGAGGATGATGAAAAATATCTTAAAGAGAATGAATCCAGTGAGATAGAAGGACAAATATTAGGGATTCGTATAACAGTTTATCCAAGATCAATAATACTTCATAATAATCAATTGTGAAGCAGAATTTAAAAAATAAAGACCAAAACATGGATACAATCAAAGATAGTAACCATAATAGACATCTGGACAAAAAAGAAAAATTTTATTTTTTCGGTGAATAGTGCCGTATTCGTGAATAGTACCGTATACGTGATATAGTGTCGTATACGTGAAATAGTAACTCCGACACAAAAAGTTCTAAATTTATAAAAAATCATATCAATTTTCAGCATAATGATATTGAAGAAAATAATATCATTAAGAAGAAAAATATTATCCCTTACCTCATAAAGACAATACTTCTGGTCGGAATACCGGTATAAGGCTGAAAGACACTTGCTATAATGAATAGAAAACTCTCAAAGTATCTAAATACTCACACAAAATACACTCAATAATCTAGAGAGAGAAAGAGAGAAACTTATTTTGGTGTGATTTTCAATTCTAACTTAGCCCTCTATTTATAGGAAAATGTTAGCACGCCGAAGCAGACTTAACCTGCAACCTGATGGCTTTACCTGCTACTATTCCCACCCACCATATTTGAATAAAAAATCTCAGCACATTTCTTCCCAACCAGAGTGGGGCCCACCAATTCTAGAATTTTTTACCAAAATGATTAACTCCGAAAATCAACAATTTCTGAACCAGTCATCTCGTAAAAATTCATAATAAATCATACGTTCATTTTTTAACGGTTCAAAATTTGTGGACATATACTCAACACTTATATATGTATAACATATCCAAAAATTACCACGATCCAACGGTCGGATTAAAAATTATAACCCCGCAAAATATCTCAAAAACCCTTATTTTTAATACCTCCATTCGACAAAAAATACTGATAAAACCTCAACATTAACTCCTTCATTTTTAACCACAAAAATAATCCCTCATTTATATCCACAAAAATAAATATTTCCTTATCATATGAATCAATAATTAATTATTCACAAATAATATTAAGAATCACATTTATGACAACCAGGTCGTTCCCAGGAAAGAGGGGGCTTTCCAATAAGGATTATCTCCTTATGGCGCGCAATTAGATGACCAAACCTCTTCTTAGACAGAACTTTCTAGACATTGCCAATAATGTTATCTAATAATATTATTCAAATAATATGAATTATTGATCTGATAATGGGAAATACTGTGTAGTAACAATTATTGAAACAACAGTAATATAAAATATCAACGCAGCAATTATTGAATCAATAAAATAAAATATGAACAGTAATTACTGTAACCATTATTGAGTAGTGCCTCTTACGTAAGAATCAATAATTGGTGCAATACAGTGTGCTACTGTGTAACAATGCGTATTACTGTGTTTTAACCACCGGTATTCCAACAGTATTAACGGTAACAACTACGCCGTTATTAATAAAAAACATATACTTGTCGTTTTCTTCATCCAATCGCTTTCCGTATTGGGGCCCACAAAGACTGTGCCGTCGTACGAATATTCCCCGACAGGAAGTATATTCCACGACCAAACGAATATTTCCCGACAACAATGAATATTTTATAACCACCTGCTTATTTGAAATATTTACGCATTTTATCCATAACTAACCTCATTAATCAATTTAACACTTACTATTTCAAAATAATAAATAGAGGGAATTTAAATTTCATTTATTAATAATTTGGGTCTTACATTCTCTCTCTATATCGAGCGTATTCTTGTGAGTATTTGATACTTTGATTGTTGCTATACGGTGCAAGTTTTCTTCAGCACTATATCTAGTATTCCAGTCAGAAGTACCGTCTTTCGAGAGGTAAGGGATGTTATTTCTTCTTAAATGATATTATTTTCTTCAATATCATTATGCCGAAGTATTGATCTAACTTTTTATCAAATTGGCACTTTTCATGTCGGGGTTACTATTCACGAGTTACTATTCATGAGTTACTATTCAGGAGTTACTATTCACCGAAAAATAAATTTTCTTCTTTTTTGTCCAAATATCTATTCTGGATACTAGCTTTGATTGTATCCATGTTTTGATCATTCTTGAATTTTACTTCACTATGATTATTTATGAGGTATTTTTGGACATGGAATAGCTGAAATACGAATCCTTAATATTTATTATTTTGTTTCACTGGATTCGTTTCCTTAAAAATATTTTTCATCATCCTCAGTCTTAAATGATGATATAAATGAATATCTTTGGCCTGTAGTGCAAAGATTAATGATTTCTGATGAATATCTTTGGCCCGTAGTGCAAAGATGAACAGGTGTTGAGGTGAACATGACCAACTGATAAATATCTTTGGCCTGTAGTGCAAAGATGACTATTTGATTCAAGATATTTTTTGATTGATATTAAAGGATAAAATGTTGATGATGGGCTTTTAAATTCATAGATAATCGTAGATTTCATTCTCTACGTAACTTTTCTATGAATTATTATTTTCTGCTGCGAATATTGATTTAAAACTTGTTGTCTATTTGTATTCTATTAAATTTTTTCCTGTTGAAGACTAACGATAATTTGTTTTATATTATCTTAGTCATAATATTCTTTACTGGGCTAGTTGAGCTCACCCTTTTCCTTGTTGTTCTATTTTCTTATCAGGAGGGCGAGAATGTAGCAAGTACTAGTCGGGGTATGGAATGAAGGTTCTAGGGAGTTGTTTTAGTAGTCCTCACCATTTTTTTTGTAAAATATTGTACCAATAATTGTAATGAGTACTTATTTGAGTGTGGATATTGTCTAGATGACAATATTTGTATTTACACTCAAAGTTTTTATGTTGTATTAATAAAGTTGTAGTTGTTTCTGTACCATGTTATTAACGACTCAGAATGGGTGTTGTATGTAACGACCCCAAAATAGGTCCATTCCACCCAACCCATTCTGAGTCGTCAAATACATGGTACAGAAAATAACTACAATTTTATTACAACAATTGTCGTGCAAAATACAACAACACATATGCTGTGAGTTTGGATACAAATATATACCAAATGTGACTCATGTTCCAACCGTGGACATCACCTCACAATAACACCTTACATAAAGGTATAGTCAAAAACTGTTTTAGAAATTAGAATCTTTGGGAAGTGCTCAAGGAAACCTTCGTACATGGGAGGCCACGCATCTAGGTTATGATAGATATCATATGGCCACAGAATTATCCTTGGTTGACCCAATAGACCCCAAAGAAAAACGAGAAGATTACTATCATATTCTTCCCAATGGTGAGTCTTCTCTTGACTTATCATTATCTCCACTGTCTCTAATTGAGAATTATACTTCAAACAAACACCAAGATTATATAGGTAGTGCCCATAGATATACTCAGCAAGTGGATGAGCACAACCCTGTCTTATGATGACACGAGGTTGTATGTCATTAGACATCTTGTATGATAGTGACAAAACACCCTTCCAACGTTGGGTTCGCCTCACCCTATTTTCTTCACCAAATATAACTACTAAATGATGACCACCGTTCTATTCCCTTGTTACCCCCGCTCGACCCAGCTACACTCTTATTACCTGAAAGGAATTGTGAAGCAAAAGGGTGAGCACAACTAGCTCAGTAAAGAATATCATGACTAAAGATAATTCAATTATCAATAGCCTTCATCAACAATAAATCAGAGATTTAGAACATATGGTAAATGATAAAAATTTCAACCATAGTTGCAGCGGAACGAGCAATCCATTAGAAGAGTCAAATAGACTATAAAGTCTATTATCTTCTCCATGTTAAAAATCCACCAACAATGTTTTTATCCCTGTAACATCAATCAACAATTCTGGTCCACAATCATATGAATAACTCATAATCATAACTGTAGTTCTAAATTCCTCTTCTCATCCAGGACGATGATAATTTTCATCACCTATCTTTACCTGAAACATCAAAGATCATGGTTACACCAAATCACATTTCCTGTTCATAATCATACTAATAACTTCATCTTTGCACTACGTCCAAAGATATTCATTTGTATCACCAGTTGGTCATGTTTATCTCAACATCTGTTCATCTTTGCACTACTGGCCAAAGATATTCAACAAATGTCATCTTTGCACTACGGGCCAAAGATATTCATCAACAATTCATCTTTGCACTACAGGCCAAAGATATTCATCAATATTTCATCTTTGCACTACAGGCCAAAGATATTAATATCTCAAAGAAATATATAATCATTTCAGAATTTATATAAACAATAATTATAACCATGTTGATCAATTCACCTTTGCACTTAAGCTAAAGATATTCACTTATAAATTCAATGGTCATGATCATACCAGTCACAATTCAACTTTGCACTACAGGCCAAAGAGAACCCTAGTCATGATCATACCAATAATCTACCCATCTTTACACTCTAGAGAAAGAGAATTTCAACATCAGGGTTATAAAAATGTTATATATGATAATAAAATCAATATAATCAACATATAGATTTAATCTTAAGAGTAATATTCATAACTCAACAATAATTTGGTTAGAAAAGAAACCAATTTTTATCGTGAATAGTAACTCGTGAATAGTAACTCATGAATAGTAACTCGTGAATAGTAACTCATAAATAGTAAACTCGACACAAAAAAATAGAAATTTTCACAATAAAATCCATACCAGTATTTCGGTATAATGATATTGAAAGAATAATATTTCTTAAGCTTATAAACAATTTATTTAAATTGTTTACACTTTACTAAATAATGTATTTAATCATTCTAAAAATACCAAACTCATAAGATTTTATCACCAATAATCAAAACCCTCATCAAAATCTGCATATACCTCATATAAGCCATAAAATCCTATTTTCTAATTTTCTTACTTCACATAACATATTTAATTCATTTACTCATAACTAGTCCATTTTCATGAAAAATATCAAATCAGTTCCAAAAATATTTCTTTTCTGAGATTTAGCATAATATAGTCCAATATTGAACATATATTTTTCTCAGAATTTTTAAAACTCATTTACTATTTTTCATATGGCCAAAACCACCGAATATTTAGACATTTATCAAAAATTATACTTTTGTCCAAAAATCTGAAATTTACAGAGTATACTTCTATCATACACATGTACTCCCAATAAAAATTTCATCAATTTTGGAGTTAACCACAAGGAATTATAAGCGGTTACTTTTAAAATAGTCTTTTCTCATAAAATTCATAACTCTCAATCTATACATCCAAAAATCACCATTTTTGGACACAATCAAAAAAAACTCATCAAAATATCATTTTAAATTTTTTCAGAATTTTTGAAGATCAGAAAAATTACGAAACTGAAAATCATAACAACCCTTAAAATCTATTACTATCCCTTACCTCAAAGAGCAGTACTTCTGACTGGATATCGGATATGATGCTGAAGGAAACTTGCACTAATGAATAACAACTCACCAAGTATCTAAAAACTCACAAAATATACTTCATAATATAGAGAGAGAAAGAGAGAAAGCTTATGTTTCTGGTGTGATTTTCAATTCTAACTTAGCCCTCTATTTATAGAAAAATTTTGGTAGGTTTGACCTGCAACCTGATGGCTTTACCTGCTACTATTCCCACCCACCACATTTGAAATATAATTCAGCACATTTCTTCACCAACCACAAGTGGGGCCCACCAATTCTAGAATTTTCCACCAAAATGATAAACTTCGAAAATTCAACAATTTCTGAACCAGTCATCTCGTAAAATTCATAATAAATCATACGTTCATTTTTAACGGTTCAAAATTTGTGGGCATATACTCAACTTATATATGTATAACATATCCAAAAATTACCACGATCCAACGGTCGGATTAAAAATTATAACCCCCGCAAAATATCTCAAAAACCCTGATTTTTAATACCTCCATTTCGACAAAAATACGGATAAAAAATCTCAACATTAACTCCTTCATTTTTAACCACAAAAATATATCCCTCGTTTATATCCACATAAAATAAAATTTCCTTATCATATGAATCAATAATTAATTATTCACAAATAATATTACAGAATCACATTATGACAACCAGGCCGTTCCCAGGAAAGAGGGGGCTTTCCAATAAGGATTTCTCCTTACTGGCGCGCAATTAGATGACCAAACCTCTCCTTAGACAGAACTTTCTAGACATTGCCAATAATGCTATCTAATAATACTATTCAAATAATATGAATTATTGATCTGATAATGGGAAATACTGTGCAGCAACAATTATTGAACAACAATAATACAAAATTTCAACGTAGCAATTATTGAATCAATAAAATAAAATATTGAACAGTAATTACTGTAACAATTATTGAGTAGTGCCTTCTTACGTAAGAATCAATAATTTCAAAAATACTATGCAATACCGTGTGCTACTGTGCAATAACGCGTATTACTGTATTTTAAACCATCGGGTATTCCAACAGTGTTAACGGTAACAACTACGCCGTTATTTGTAAAAATTCAAATTTGTCGTTTTCTTCACCCGACAGTTATTCTGTTATGGGGCCCACAAATAGCTGCGCCGTCGTACGAATATTCCCCGACAGAAAGAATATTCCACGACCAAAAGAATATTCCCCGACAACAATGATTATTTTATAACCACTTGCTTATTTTGAAAAAAAATCATATTTCACTCATAACTTTAAATTTTTATCAATTTAACCATTTACTGAATAGTAATTATAAGAAAAATTGAATACTTTTATTTCATAAAATTCGGGGTCTTACATTGTTATACCTGTTTTGGGGGCGTCACACAACAACCCTGTCTTATAATGACACGAGGTTGTATGACATTAGACATATTGTATGATAGTGACAAAACACCCTTTCAACGTTGGGTTCGCCTCACCCTATTGGATTCATCAAATTTAACTACTAAATGATGACCACCGTTCTATTCCCTGTTACCCCTGCTCGACCCAGCTACACTCTTATTACCTGAAAGGAATTTTGAAACAGAAGGTGAGCACAACTAGCTCAGCAAAGAATATCATGACAAAAGATAAATAAATTATCAATAGCCTTCAACAGTAATAAATCAGAGATTTAGAACATATGGTAGATGATAAAAAATTTTAACCATAGTTGCAGCGGAACGAGAAATCCATTAGAAGAGTCAAAATAGACCATAAAGTATATTATCCATGTTAAAAATCCACCAACAATGTTTTATCCCTGTAACATCAATCAACAGTTCTCGTCCACAAATATATGAATAACTCATAATCATAATTGTGATTCTAAATTCCTCTTCGCACCTAGGACGAGATAATTTTCATCACATGTCTTTACCTGAAACATCAAAGATCATGGTTATACCAAATCACAGTTCCTGTTCATAATCATACTAATAACTTCATCTTTGCACTACGGCCAAAGATATTCGTCACCAGTTCATCTTTGCACTACTGGCCAAAGATATTCAACATTAGGTCATCTTTGCACTACGGGCCAAAGATATTCATCAACAATTCATCTTTGCACTACAGGCCAAAGATATTCCTCAACAGTTTGCACTACAGGCCAAATATATTCATCAACAGTTCGTATTTGCACTACAGGCCAAATATTTTCATCAACAGTTCATATTTGCACTACAGGCCAAATATATTAATATCTCAAAGAAATATATAATCATTTCAGAATTATATAAACAATAATTATAACCATGTTAATCATTTCACCTTTACACTTAAGCTAAAGATATTCAATTATAAATTTAATGGTCATGATCATACCAGTCAATAATTCAACTTTGCACTACTAGCCAAAGAGAACCCAAAGTCATGATCATACTAATAATCTACCCATCTTTACACTCAAGTGAAAGAGAATTTCAACATCAGGGTTATAAAAATGTTAATATGATAATAAAAATAATATGATCAAAATATGAATTTAATTTCAAGAGTAATATTCATAAATCAACTATAATTTGGTTAGAAAAAGAAACCAATTTTGTCGTGAATAGTAACTCGTGAATAGTAACTCCGACACAGAAAGGTAGAAATTCCACATAAAAATCCATACCAATATTTCGGTATAATGATATTGAAAGGATAACATTTCTTAAACTTATAAGCAATTTATTTTAATTGTTTACACTTTACTAAAAAATACATTTAATCATTCTAAAATGCTAAACTCATAAGATTTCATCACCAATAACCAAAACCCTCATAAAAAATCTGCATATACCTCATATAGGATTCTCAAGCCATAAAATCCTATTTTCCCATTTTCTTACTTCACATAACATATTTAATTCATTTACTCATAACTAGTCCCGTTTTCATGAAAAATACCAAATCAATGTAAACAATTTTTCTTTTCTGGGATTTAGCAGAACATAGTCTCATATTGAACATATATTTTTTTCTGGAATTTTTAAAACTCATCTACTATTTTTCATATGGCCAAAACAGCCGAATATTTAGATATTTATCAAAAATTGTACTTTTATCCAAATATTCCGAAATTTACAGAGTATACTTCTATCATATACATGTACTCCCAATAAAAATTTTACCAATTTTGGAGTTAACCACAAGGAGTTATAAGCGGTTACTTTTAAAATAGTATTTTCTCATAAAATTCACAACTCTTAATCTATACATCCAAAAATCGCCATTTTTGGACACAATCAAGAAAACTCATCAATTATCATTTCAAATTTTTTCAGAATTTTTGAAGGTCAGAAAAATTACGAAATTGAAAAACATAACAACCCTTAAAATCTCTTACTATCCCTTACCTCAAAAGAGCAGCACTTCTGACTGGATATCGGATATGACTGTAAGACCCCAACTTATTAATGAATAAAATCAAATTTTCTCTAAATATTATTGTGAATAATAAGGGGTTAATTTGATATAATACTTTGGTTATGGGTGAAATGTGCAAATTTTGCAAAATAAGCAAGTGGTTATAAAATATTTATTTTTGGTCGGTGAATATTCGGTTGGTCGTGGAATATTCTTGCTGTCGGGGAATATTCGTACGACGACGCAGCCTTGTGTGGGCCCCATAACGGAAAGCGATTGGATGAAGAAAACGACAAGTATAAGTTGTTTATAAATAACGGCGTAGTTGTTACCGTTAATACTGTTGGAATACCCGGTGGTTAAAATACAGTAATAACGCGTGGTTGCACAGTAGCACACGGATTGCACAGTTATTGAATTATTGATTCGTACGTAAGAAGGCACTACTCAATAATTGTTACAGTAGTTATTGTTCAATATTTTATTTTATTGATTCAATAATTGCTGCGTTGATATTTTATATTATTGTTGTTTCAATAATTGTTGCTGCACAGTATTTTCCATTATCAGATCAATAATTCATATTATTTGAATAATATTATTAGATAACATTATTGGCAATGTCTAGAAAGTTCTGTCTAAGGAGAGGTTTGGTCATCTAATTGCGCGCCAGTAAGGAGAAATCCTTATTGGAAAGCCCCCTCTTTCCTGGGAACGGCCTGGTTGTCATAAATGTGATTCTGTAATATTATTTGTGAATAATTAATTATTGATTCATATGATAAGGAAATATTTATTTTATGTGGATATAAATGAGGGATATATTTTTGTGGTTAAAAATGAAGGAGTTAATGTTGAGGTTTTTATCAGTATTTTTGTCGGAATGGAGGTATTAAAAATCAGGGTTTTTGAGATATTTTGCGGGGGTTATAATTTTTAATCCGACCGTTGGATCGTGGTAATTTTTGGATATGTTATACATATATAAGTTGAGTATATGTCCACAAATTTTGAACCGTTAAAAATGAACGTATGATTTATTATGAATTTTACAAGATGACTGGTTCAGAAATTGTTGAATTTTCGGAGTTTATCATTTTGATGGAAAATTCTAGAATTGGTGGGCCCCACTTGTGGTTGGTGAAGAAATGTGCTGAATTATATTTCAAATGTGGTAGGTGGGAATAGTAGCAGGTAAAGCCATCAGGTTGCAGGTCAAACCTACCAAAATTTTCCTATAAATAGAGGGCTAAGTTAGAATTGAAAATCACACCAGAAACAAGTTTTCTCTCTTTCTCTCTCTAGATTATTGAGTGTATTTTGTGAGTATTTAGATACTTTGAGAGTTTCTATTCATCAGAGCAAGTTTCTTTCAGCCTTATACCGGTATTCCGACCAGAGTAAGATATTTTGAGGTAAGGGATATTATTTTCTTCTTAATGATATTATTTTCTTCAATATCATTATGCTGAAATATTGATATGAGTTTTTATCAAATTTGGAACTTTTTGTGTCGGGGTTACTATTCACGTATACGGCACTATTCACGTATACGGCACTATTCACGAATACGGCACTATTCACCGAAAAATAAAATTTTCTTTTGTCCAAGATGTCTATTATGGTTACTATCTTTGATTGTATCCATGTTTTGATCTTTATTTTTGAATTCTGCTTCACAATTGATTATTATGAAGTATTATTGATCTTGGATAAACTGTTATACGAATCCCTACTATTTGTCCTTCTGTCTCATTGGATTCGTTCTCTTTAAGATATTTTTCATCATCCTCAGTCCTAAATGATGATATTACTGAATATCTTTGGCCTGTAGTGCAAAGATGTATAATTACTTGATGAATATCTTTGGCCTGTAGTGCAAAGATGAACAGGTGTTGAGATGAACATGACCGACTGATGATACAAATGAATATCTTTGGCCTGTAGTGCAAAGATGAATATTTGGTTAAAGATGATTATTAATTGATGTTACAGGGATAAAATATTGATGATGGACTTTTAAATCTTAGAAGATAGTAGAATTCTTTCTCTACTTGACTCTTCTAATGGTTTGCTGTTTCCGCTGCAGTTGTTGATCTAAAACTTGTTGTCGATTATATTCTATCAGATTTTTCCCTGTTGAAGACTAACGATAATTTGTTGTATATTATCTTAGTCATAATATTCTTTACTGGGCTAGTTGAGCTCACCCTTTTCCTTTTTGTTCCATTTTTCTTCTCAGGAGGTGAGAACATAGCAGGATCTAGTCGGGGTATGGAGTGATGGTTCTAGAAAGATGTTTTAGCAGTCCTCACTATTTCTGTAAAATAGTGTTTGAATAATTGTAATGAGGATTTATTTGAGTGTGGATATTGTCTAGAAGACAATATTTGTATTTAAACTCACAGTATGTGTTGTCGTATTTTGCACGACAATTGTATTATTGAAGTTGTAGTTTGCTTTCTGTACCATGTATTTGGCGACTCAGAATGGGTGTTGTATACCTATTCTGGGGGCGTCACAGTTGGTATCAGAGCTTAGGGATATGATCCCTGGCTGAGATGTGAGACAAGAACTAGGAGGGGAGAGACGGGGAATTCCTTCGCTAGTATGACCTGACTAAGTTTATTTGGTGTTTATTTGGTCGGTCAGAGTATAGGGATAATATATGACATGACTATTAACCCTTGTTTTATGGCAGTATTTAAGAATGGCAGCTGAGAACGTTAATAATGGAGTAAATCAGACCGTGGAGACACCTTTGATCACTACCCAGGGGAACGTGCAACAGGAAGGCAATATTCCTCCTGTAAACAACGTTACCGAGCAAACGATGAATGATGGAATGTTTAGGAGCTTTTTGCAGTTCATGCAAAATCAGACGAGGGAGACTCGTGTGCAGAATACGGGTGGAAATGATAACAACGCGCGGTTTGTCACAGCTAAGCAGTTCAAAGAATTGGGACCACCAGAATTTAAGGGAAAGCCGGATCCGATCATGGCGGAAACGTGGGTCAAGCAAATTACCAAGATATTTGATGTCTTGGGATGCACGGAGGAACAGAAGGTTCCATTCGCCACATTTATGTTCCGCGGTGAGGCAGACTACTGGTGGGAGTCTGTGAAGCGTACCCAGCCTGACGCACTCAACATGTCCTGGGAAACATTTCAAAAACTGTTCAATGACAAGTACTTTCCTGAAAGTATTCGTCATATGAAGGAGGTTGAGTTTATTAGACTGGAACAAAACAACATGACGGTGTCCCAGTACGAGGCGAAGTTTGCAGAGTTATCCAGGTTTGCACCTCATTTGGTCGAAAATGAGGAACGAATGACGCGGATGTTTCTGAGAGGTTTAAAACCTGAGATTCGTCAATACCTTATCTCTCATAAATTTTCTCTGTATTCAGACGTTGTCAACAGGGCCCAATTATTAGAGAGAGATAATGAGTATACTCAACCGAGGGACCACAACCAGGGTCATACCGGTGACAGCAATCATCAGAGCGATGATAACCAACGAGGAGGGAAAAATACGAACAAAGGCGGTAACCACTCGGGTGGTCATCGTGGCCATGATAATAGGAGAGGTGAGTCAAGTGGAAATTTCAGAAGAGGAGATTCAACAATGACGGGAAGACATCAGCACAGCACCAGCACCAACAACAAATTTTAGGGGAGGAGAACGACCGCCAGTTAGATGTTACAAATGCGGGAAAGAGGGACATATCAGCCCAAACTGTCCACAACAATCCAAGGTGTGTTACAACTGTGGAAGGAAGGCCACATCGCTCGAGATTGTACTATAGCGAAACCAAGTTCAGCGGGAGTGGTGATTCCAAGGGCTGTCCCGGATAAGGCGAAATCAGCGGTTCCTGGAAGAGCGTTTGTCGTAACTGGCCAAAACGCGAGAAACCCGAACGAGGTGATCACGGGTAAGCTAATCTTGAATTCTTGCGAAGTTTATACTTTACTAGATACCGGTTCTACCCATTCTTTTATCTCTCCTGCTTGTGCTCAACGTTTAAACTTGACTCCGGAGAAATTGGACTTTAACTTATCTGTTGAAACTCCGTTGGGTGAAACCTTCGTTACATCTACAGTTTATAAATCTTGCATGATCCAAGTTGGCACTATCACATTACCTGTTGATCTTATCTCTTTAAAGATACTTGCTTTTGATGTGATTTTAGGAATTGATTGGTTAACCACTCATCATGCTAAAATTGATTGTTTTCGTAAGGTTGTTAGTTTTCATATTCCTAACCAACCTGTCATACGAATTCAAACTACTAAACCACTAAAATCAGTCACTGTCATATCAAGCCACAAAGCTATTCGTTTATTGAAAAACGGATGTCAAGCTTTCTTAGCCCATGTTATGGATTTGAACAAAGACAAGTCAGATTTGAATAATATTTCTATTGTTAGAGAATTTTCCGATGTATTTCCTGAAGAACTTCCCGGTCTACCCCCGGAACGAGAAATTGAATTCTTTATTGACCTTGAACCCGGTACAAAGCCCATTTCTAAAACCCCATATCGAATGGCTCCTATTGAACTTCAGGAGTTAAAAGTCCAACTACAGGAGTTGTTGGACATCGGTTTTATTCGTCCTAGTACGTCTCCTTGGGGTGCTCCTGTTTTATTCGTAAAGAAGAAAGACGGGAGTATGCGACTTTGTATTGACTATCGAGAATTGAACCATGTCACCATCAAGAATAGGTATCCGCTACCTCGCATTGATGACCTGTTTGACCAGTTGCAAGGAGCACAATTCTTTTCAAAGATCGATCTTCGTTCTGGATATCATCAGCTGAAGATTAAAACTGAGGATATTCCAAAGACTGCCTTCAGAACTCGGTACGGGCATTATGAATTCTTAGTAATGTCTTTTGGATTGACTAATGCTCCTGCTGCCTTCATGGATATGATGAACCGTGTATTCAAAGAATATTTGGATCAGTTCGTTGTTGTCTTTATTGATGACATCCTCATCTATTCCAAAAGCCGTGAAGATCATGAGCGCCATTTGAAGCTGGTACTGCAAAGGCTTCGTGAAAACAAGCTATATGCCAAACTGAAGAAATGCGAGTTCTGGCTTGAGGAAGTAGCATTCCTTGGGCACGTGGTGTCAAAACATGGAGTATCTGTCGACCCGGCGAAGATTGAAGCCATACAAAGTTGGGAGCAACCGAAGTCGGTAACCGAAGTACGTAGCTTTCTGGGCTTAGCTGGTTATTATCGGAGATTTGTGGAAGGATTTTCTCGAATCGCTACTCCGTTAACTCAGCTGACTCGGAAAGATACAAAATTCGTATGGAGTGAGGAATGCGAGAAGAGTTTCCAAGAACTCAAGAGGAGACTCATTTCGGCACCTGTTTTGACAATACCATCTGGTTCGGATGGATTTGTTATCTACAGCGATGCTTCAGGCAAAGGGTTAGGATGTGTTCTCATGCAACATGGGAAAGTCATAGCCTATGCCTCACGACAACTCAAAGAATATGAGAGGAATTATCCTACTCATGATTTGGAGTTGGCAGCAGTCGTTTTTGCGTTGAAGATCTGGAGACACTACCTGTATGGGGAGAAAGTGGAGATCTATACAGATCATAAAAGCCTCAAATATTTCTTCACCCAAAAGGAACTCAACATGCGGCAACGACGTTGGCTTGAGCTGTTGAAAGATTACGATCATACCATCCAATATCATCCTGGAAAAGCAAACGTAGTAGCTGACGCATTGAGTAGAAGATCATATGCGGGTACGAGTGCAATGTTTTTAACACAAAGGCCCATTTTGTATGACTTGCAAAGGATGGAGATAGAGATGAAGGCTCCAAGTACCCACATGATGATATCAAATATACGAGTAGAACCGACTTTAATCGATAAAGTTAAAGCTGCTCAAGCTACGGATATAGAGCTGATGCGTATGAAGAAGAAAGTGCAAGAAGGTGCTATTCCAGAAGCAAGAATCGATGAAGAAGGAATACTTCGAGTCAACTCCAGACTTTGTGTTCCTAACGATTTTGACTTGAAGCATAGAATAATGATGGAGGCACACAACACACCGTTTGCAATCCATCCTGGGAGTACCAAAATGTATCACGATCTTCGACATACATTTTGGTGGAGCAATATGAAAAGAGAGATCGCGGAGTTTATCTCGAGGTGTTTAACTTGTCAACGTGTAAAGGCGGAGCATCAAGTGCCAAAGGGTCCATTGCAACCACTTGAGATCCCGAAATGGAAGTGGGAACACATTACTATGGATTTTGTTACAGGTCTTCCCAAGGTTTCTCAAGGCATAGATGCGATTTGGGTTATTGTTGATAGATTAACCAAGTCCGCTCATTTCTTGCCGATACGTGAGACTTATTCCCTTGAACGTCTTGCTAGTATGTACGTGAACGAGATTGTGAGATTGCATGGCATGCCAGTATCCATAGTTTCGGATCGTGACCCAAGATTCACTTCACGATTTTGGGTTAGCTTGCAGAAAGCTATGGGCACGGATTTACGATTCAGTTCAGCATACCATCCTCAAACGGACGGACAATCAGAGAGGACTATTCAAACTCTTGAAGATCTATTAAGACTTTGTGTCTTAGATCTCAAAGGGAGTTGGGATAAGTACCTACCATTGGTGGAATTCTCCTACAACAACAGTTATCAGGCGAGCATAGGTATGGCTCCATTTGAGGCGTTGTATGGAAGAAAATGTCGTTCTCCAGTATGCTGGGACGAGGTGGGTGAAGCAACATTGTTGGGACCAGAATTGGTACGCATTACTACAGAGAAGATCCAAACGATTCGACAACGTATACAAACGGCACAGGATCGACAAAAGAGTTATGCGGATCTTCATCGGAAGGACGTGGAATTTAATATTGGGGATCATGTATTGTTACGTGTTGCACCATGGAAGGGAGTTACAAGATTTGGGAAGAGAGGAAAGCTCAATCCAAGATTTGTTGGTCCATTTGAGATTCTTGAGCGAATAGGAAATGTGGCATATAGACTCGCATTACCTCCAAGCATGTCTCGTGTTCATAATGTTTTTCACATATCTATGCTTCGTAAATATGTTAAAGACCCGAACCACATTATTGAGTTAGAACCAGACGAGATAGCTGAAGATTTAACGTACGAGGAGGTACCTGTTAAGATCTTGGATAGGAAAGAGCATGTCCTACGCACGAAGGTTATACCACAAGTTAAGGTTTTGTGGAGAAACCATGCTATTGAAGAAATGACCTGGGAGTTGGAATCAGAAATGAAAGCGAGGTATCCTCACCTTTTTGAAACATCAGGTACGTACGTCAATTTCGAGGACGAAATTTCATAAGGAGGGGAGGTTGTAAGACCCCAACTTATTAATGAATAAAATCAAATTTTCTCTAAATATTATTGTGAATAATAAGGGGTTAATTTGATATAATACTTTGGTTATGGGTGAAATGTGCAAATTTTGCAAAATAAGCAAGTGGTTATAAAATATTTATTTTTGGTCGGTGAATATTCGGTTGGTCGTGGAATATTCTTGCTGTCGGGGAATATTCGTACGACGACGCAGCCTTGTGTGGGCCCCATAACGGAAAGCGATTGGATGAAGAAAACGACAAGTATAAGTTGTTTATTAATAACGGCGTAGTTGTTACCGTTAATACTGTTTAATACCCGGTGGTTAAAATACAGTAATACGCGTGGTTGCACAGTAGCACACGGATTGCACATATATTGAATTATTGATTCTTACGTAAGAAGGCACTACTCAATAATTGTTACAGTAGTTATTGTTCAATATTTTATTTTATTGATTCAATAATTGCTGCGTTGATATTTTATATTATTGTTGTTTCAATAATTGTTGCTGCACAGTATTTTCCATTATCAGATCAATAATTCATATTATTTGAATAATATTATTAGATAACATTATTGGCAATGTCTAGAAAGTTCTGTCTAAGGAGAGGTTTGGTCATCTAATTGCGCGCCAGTAAGGAGAAATCCTTATTGGAAAGCCCCCTCTTTCCTGGGAACGGCCTGGTTGTCATAAATGTGATTCTGTAATATTATTTGTGAATAATTAATTATTGATTCATATGATAAGGAAATATTTATTTTATGTGGATATAAATGAGGGATATATTTTTGTGGTTAAAAATGAAGGAGTTAATGTTGAGGTTTTTATCATATTTTTGTCGGAATGGAGGTATTAAAAATCAGGGTTTTTGAGATATTTTGCGGGGGTTATAATTTTTAATCCGACCGTTGGATCGTGGTAATTTTTGGATATGTTATACATATATAAGTTGAGTATATGTCCACAAATTTTGAACCGTTAAAAATGAACGTATGATTTATTATGAATTTTACAAGATGACTGGTTCAGAAATTGTTGAATTTTCGGAGTTTATCATTTTGATGGAAAATTCTAGAATTGGTGGGCCCCACTTGTGGTTGGTGAAGAAATGTGCTGAATTATATTTCAAATGTGGTGGGTGGGAATAGTAGCAGGTAAAGCCATCAGGTTGCAGGTCAAACCTACCAAAATTTTCCTATAAATAGAGGGCTAAGTTAGAATTGAAAATCACACCAGAAACAAGTTTTCTCTCTTTCTCTCTCTAGATTATTGAGTGTATTTTGTGAGTATTTAGATACTTTGAGAGTTTCTATTCATCAGAGCAAGTTTCTTTCAGCCTTATACCGACAGAAGTACTGATCTTTTGAGTAAGGATAAGGGATGTAAGGGATATTATTTTCTTCTTTAATGATATTATTTTCTTCAATATCATTATGCTGAAATATTGATATGAGTTTTTATCAAATTTGGAACTTTTTGTGTCGGGGTTACTATTCACGTATACGGCACTATTCACGTATACGGCACTATTCACGAATACGGCACTATTCACCGAAAAATAAAATTTTTCCAAAATTTTTTTCTATCTTTGATTGTATCCATGTTTGTCTATTTTTGATTTGCTTCACAATTGATTATTTTGAAGTATTATGATTTTGATTTTTGAATCTACTATTTGCTTCTGTCATTGGATTGTTAATATTGAAGTATTATTGATTTTGGATAAACTGTTATACGAATCCCTACTATTTGTCCTTCTGTCTCATTGGATTCGTTCTCTTTAAGATATTTTTCATCATCCTCAGTTCTAAATGATGATATTACTGAATATCTTTGGCCTGTAGTGCAAAGATGTATAATTACTTGATGAATATCTTTGGCCTGTAGTGCAAAGATGAACAGGTGTTGAGATGAACATGACCGACTGATGATACAAATGAATATCTTTGGCCTGTAGTGCAAAGATGAATATTTGGTTAAAGATGATTATTAATTGATGTTACAGGGATAAAATATTGATGATGGACTTTTAAATCTTAGAAGATAGTAGAATTCTTTCTCTACTTGACTCTTCTAATGGTTTGCTGTTTCCGCTGCAGTTGTTGATCTAAAACTTGTTGTCGATTATATTCTATCAGATTTTTCCCTGTTGAAGACTAACGATAATTTGTTGTATATTATCTTAGTCATAATATTCTTTACTGGGCTAGTTGAGCTCACCCTTTTCCTTTTTGTTCCATTTTTCTTCTCAGGAGGTGAGAACATAGCAGGATCTAGTCGGGGTATGGAGTGATGGTTCTAGAAAGATGTTTTAGCAGTCCTCACTATTTCTGTAAAATAGTGTTTGAATAATTGTAATGAGGATTTATTTGAGTGTGGATATTGTCTAGAAGACAATATTTGTATTTAAACTCACAGTATGTGTTGTCGTATTTTGCACGACAATTGTATTATTGAAGTTGTAGTTTGCTTTCTGTACCATGTATTTGGCGACTCAGAATGGGTGTTGTATACCTATTCTGGGGGCGTCACAATGACGCTGAAAGAAACTTGCACTGATGAATAGCAACTCACTAAGTATCTAAATACTCACAAAATACACTCGATAATCTAGAGAGAAAAAGAGAGAAAACTTATGAATTCTGGTGTGATTTTCAATTCTAACTTAGCCCTCTATTTATAGGAATATGTTAGCACGCCGAAGCGGACTTGACCTGCTACCTGATGGCTTTACCTGCTACTATTCCACCCACCAAAAATCAGTCATCTTCCCCAACAACCAAAAGTGGGGCCCACCCATTTCTAGAATTTTCTACCAAAATCATTTATAAACCTAATTTTCGAATCAGTCACCTCTTAAAATTCATAACAAATCATTCGATCATTTTTAACGGTTCAAAATTTGTAGACATATACTCAACTTATATATGTATAACATATCCAAAAATCACAACGATCCAACGGTCGGATTAAAAAATAGCAATATAGCTCAAGAACACTGGTTTGATCTAATAATACCTCCAATCCGATAAAATACTGATAAAATATCTCAACATTAATTCCTTCATTTATAACCATATAAATAAATGCATTATTTATATCCACATAAAATAAATATTTTCTTATCATATAAATCAATAATTAATTATTCACAAATAATATTACAGAATCACAATAATGACAACCAGGCAGTTTTCAGAAAAGAGGGGGATTTCCAATAAGGATTTCTCCTTACTGGCGCGCAATTAGATGACCAAACCTCTCCTTAGACAAAACTTTCTAGATATTGCCAATAATGTTATCTAATAATATTATTCAAATAATATGAATTATTGATCTGATAATGGAGATACTGTGCAGTGACAATTATTGAATCAACAATAATATAAAATATCAACGTAGTAATTATTGAACCAATAAAATAAAATATTGAACAGTAATTACTGTAATAATTATTGAGTAATGCCTTCTTACATAAGAATCAATAATTCAAAAATACTGTGTAAAATCGTGTGCTACTGTGCAACCACGCGTATTACTGTATTTTAACCACCGGGTATTCCAACAGTGTTAACGGTAACGATTACGCCGTTATTTATAAAAAATCAAATTTGTCGTTTTCTTCATCCGACAGTTATTCTGTTATGAGACCTACAAATGACTGCGCCGTCGTACGAATATTCCCCGACAGAAAGAATATTCCACGACCAAACGAATATTCCCCGACAACAAGGAATATTTTATAACCACTTGCTTATTTTGAAAAATTTGCACATTTCACCCATAACCAAAGTATTATATCAAATTAACATCATATTATTCACAATAATAAATAGAGGAAATTCGATTTTATTCATTAAAAAGTTGGGGTCTTACATTACTAAACTAACAATTTATAATTTTCAACAAATAACAAAATTAACAAATTTATTACTTTTAAAACTAAACATAAAACAAATTAAATACTTCCTTAATACTTACAAATAGAATAAATGAGCTTTTTTTTATGGGAGAGAAAAAATATAAAATTATATTAAAATATTTGTTGTCTCCATTTATACCCTTAGTTCTATTTGAAACTCTTAACGATACTCCCTCTTTTTAATCCCTCCTCCTTTTTCTTTCTCATCACTTGCTATAAATAGACATTTGCTCTATCTTTGTTTGACCTCCTCTATCTCCTTCTCTTTCTTCTCTGTTCATCTTCTCCTTTTCTCAAATATTTGGAAGTCTTTAGAAATCTTTAGAGATGAAGTCAGACTTTGAATATGTGTATCTCTTTTTTAAAGCCTGTCAAACTCTACCATTTGATAAAAATCTGAAAAATCTATGACTTTTTGAATACCAAAATACTTTTATAGATTTTGTAAAAGTCTCAATTCAATAACACCTAACTTTTATAGACATTATAAAAATTATAATCGAGTAAACTTTTATAAACTCTTTAAATAGTTTGATTAAATACAAATAAACTTTAAAAAAAATAAAAATCTTAATTAAATACACCCTCCTAAATTTTTCAATACACATTTGTATCCATTGTCATTAAAAATTAACCAAATAGTAAAAATATATACATTTGGATTAACGATCGAGTCATCAAACTTAGACTGATAAATTAACTCAAAACCAATAAAAACATGACAATTTACACTTTATTCTCTCAACATACAGTACTTATTTTATTCTTTTTTTTAATTGAAACACAAAGATTAATAAATATAATTAATGTTTGTTTGATTGACCAAAAAAATTATAAATTTTAATATTATCTTTTTAAAATCTATTAAAAAAGATAAAAAAGAAACAAGTTAATATTTAATATAACTTTAATACGAAAAATTAAGTCATTAGTGACTCGTTGAAGTCTACAATTGACAAATAAAAATGAACAAATTTTACTCTCTAAACAGACAAATACTCCATCTCTGCCATTTTAATTGAAATTTTAAGATAAAACTCAATAATTAAGAAATTCAATTAGTGTTTTGTCTGATTATCAAAAATGTTTATAAAATCTCAATATTACCCTTCTAAAAGTTATTAAAAAAAATAAGTAAATATTTAATATAGAGATAATATGAAAAATTATATCATTAATATTTTTTAAAAAATTTATAAATGACAAATAAAAGGAAATAAATTTCTTAAAAGACAAATAAAAAGAGCCATAGGGATTAAAAAAGAAAGGGAAGGAGTACACACATAAAAATGCATTATTATGGTGGTCCCAACCACAATATCTTAAAGTATAACCCTACGTCACTATGCTGACATCACCGTGTCAAATAGTGAAAGGACACCTGGATCTAAGGCCACCTTCAATGCATCTCCAGGAAAGTGTCCATGAAGGTAGGCCAGAAAAAAGAATGAAATATAAGCACTATATATTAATATAAAACATATATATATATATATATATATATATATATATTAATTAAAAATAATAGCGATATATATGAAGCAACAGCCTGAGTTTCATTTATTCCGGTCCACTCCCCTTTCTGCTTATATAACTACAGTTATGTCCAACTCCAGCTCCCTAACAATGGACCACCAGGTAAACCCTACTCCTTCTAGTAACTGCGCCGGCAAAGCTTATAATTTTAATGAAATTATCGACAGGCCGGATTTTGAAAAACCGTGTACTAATTTTAATGAAAATATCGAGGTGTCGGATTTTGAAATCTCCGATTTCCTCATGTTTGAACAGAGCTCTGAGGGTGATTTTATGTCACAAAGTGGGGTGGTTTCGCCGGAATATTTAAGCGGTGCATCACCTGAATTTTCTTCTTCAAGTTCAAGAATTACGAACATGCAAGTTCATCTATCCCTACATTTAATCTTCTTTTTTTTCCTTCTGATTTTTTTTTACTAGCTATAAAGTTTTTATAAAAAATTAATTAACTAATATATTAGTAACATTATTATTTTTTCTTAGAAAATCTGAAAATGGGGTGAAGAAAAAGGTGGAAGTGGAATCAAGGATCGCGTTCATAACAAAATCGGCTGTGGAGATTATGGATGATGGCTTTAAATGGAGAAAGTACGGGAAGAAGATGGTCAAGAACAGCCCAAATCCAAGGTACACACAACACACACACACACACACACACACACACACATATATATATATATATATATATATATATATATATATACACACACACACACAGAAAGGATCAAGAGTAGAACTCTTAAGTAGTAGAACTCCCTTAAATAATATAATTGTATCAAAATGACGTAGTTTTGATAAGACGCGATGACATTTTTATAAATACGCGGTGGCATGGTATTTCCAAAAATGCCACCGCGTCTTATCAAAACTATGTCGTTTTGATACAATTCTATTATTTAAGGGAGTTCTATTACTTAAGAGTTTTACTCTTGATTCTCTCCATATATATATATATATATATATATATATATATATATATATATATATATATATATATATATATACGGGATTCCATTCATGGCAACCGGTTGTCATGGATACTGTTCTAACAATCTACTTTCGGACCGTTGATCAACTTATTAGAAGACTTAGATTGAAACATAAAATATTCCCAGCCGGTACAATATGTTGTGCCTAAAAAACAAGTTGTACCGGCTTTTATTTTAATATAAGGGTCCCACATGGTCAATATGTTGTCAGTTTGTTTAAACAAAACGAATTTTTAATATTAAATAATGTCCAACCGGCACAGCTTGTACCGGCTATGCCTTTTTTTATTTTTTTATGCATTTCTCCCATTATATAGTCTGACTCAGCACATTTGGTTAACTTAAAAAAATATAAAAATGGCCCGGCCGGTACAAGCTATGCCGACTGTGAATTAAAAAAAATAAAAAATTGTCAACCGTAAGAAGATGTACCGGCTCTACACAGCCGGTACAGCTTCTTACGGTTGACAATTTTTTATTTTTTTTAATTCACAGCTTATACCGCCCGGGCCATTTTTATATTTTAATAAAAAAAGGCACAGCCAGTACAAGCTGTGCCAATTGGGCATTATTTAATATTAAAAATTCGTTTTGTTTAAATAAACTGACAACATGTTGACCATGTGGGGCCCTTATATTAAAATAAAAGCCAGTACAATTTATTTTTTAGGCACAACATATTGTACCGGCTGGGTATATTTTATGTTTCAATCTAAGCCTTCCAATAAGTTGATCAACGGTCCGAAAGTGGGTTGTTAGAACAATGTCTATGACAACCGGTTACCATAGATGGAATCCATACATATATATATATATATATATATATATATATATATATATATATATATATATAACTTTTTGGTATTATATTTTTCACTTTTTTGGTGTTATATTATTATTATTTTACTTTATGATAAATTGATAATGATCATGAAAATTACTGGCTCTTTGATTGTGGACATTTAATATTGGAATTTACATTATGGTTTTCCATTAAAAGGTCTGTCCACTGATTTAGGAAATGTACTTTTTGACTGGATATTGTAGATAGGGGTGAGCATTCGGTTAATAACCGAACCGAACACACATTTCGATTATAACCGAAAACCAAATTTACACTGTTTATAATATCCGAATAACTAACCGAATAACCGAACTAATTATTCTGATATTTGGTTAATAACCGAATTTAACATTTTACTCTTACTTTGCTTAACTTAACAGAACAACAGTACATGATCCAACATCAATAAAAAAATAACATGAATCTGATTCAACAGCAATAAAAAACAACACGACTGATCAACAGCAATCAACAAGACATATTATAAAAACATGAATGATCAAACAAGACATTACAAAAATATGAATGATCCAACACCAACTGAGACATGAGACAACCGAGACAACAGCAACAAGTCAACAACAGTCAACATAGTGGCCGACCTTACACCAGATCGAGGCCAATACGTCTACCTGACTACCTGGCCAAACACGTCGAGCAAGCCCAAGCCGAGCCCTACGAAGAGATGGTGAGCTTCGTGGAAAAGCTCGTCATCGGCTCTACTTCCGTCCGTCGCTGCCGGCGAGCTCACCGTCAAGGAGCAGAACCTCCTCTCCGTCGCCTACAAGATCGTATCGTCGATTGAGCATAAGGAGGAGGGTCGGAGAAGAACGAAGAGCACGTGGCGCTCGGAGTACAGATCGAAGGTGGACTTGAAAGACTCTTGAGAGATCTGAGTACAGATCTGACTTCTGAGAAGGAGGGTCGGTCATTGGAGTCTCGAAGAATAATTTAGTAAAGTAGTATAGATCTGCAGACTTGAGAGACTTGATTTTGAAAGACTTTTTCGGTAGTAATGAGTAATGACTTTGAAGTACTAATGACTTGACGTCTTGACTAATGCGTTATGGGCCGAGTAAAATTAATTGTTCTGCAATTGCAATTTTGAAAGCCTTTTTCGGTTATTCGGTTAAACCGAATAACTCAAAAATAAAATCCGAACAACCTAACCGAAAACCGTAAAAAAATTCGGATATAACCGAAATTTTAGAAAAATTCGATTAAATTATTTCGGTTCTGTTCGGTAATTCGGTTATACCCATTTTTTGCTCAGTCCTAATTGTAGAATGACCATATCACTGCCCCCCTATAATTAGTTGTGCTCCGTGTGTGTGTTTTAGTGGACTATATAGTTATATATGTGTGTGTGGGATTATTTGTATGGTCATTTACGCATTTGCATTGAAGCTTTAATATATTAATATATAATCTGATTAGCCGACAGTAATTTAGTCTCACCCTTTTTGTATATTTCTGTTTATATCCATGCATGTATATATAGTTCAAAAGTCGTATGCATGTACGTACGGATTATAACTTAGTTTTAATTAATTAGGGTTCTTTTCATTTAAGTAATATACATATATGGTATACACACACATATATTTATATATGATTTTTTGTATTTACTTATGTAAAGGCTTTAATTACAATGTTGAAGTGCCTAGCCAATATCAACTATATATATATATATATATATATATATATATATATATATATATATATATATATATATATATATATATATATATATATATATATTATACCTTGGGCAGCAAATATTAACCCCAGAACACCCACAACATAACCTTTTTTAAGCTCGGATTGTTAGAAAACGAGTCTAGCAATGGAGTTCAAGCTCAGCTGATTAACTTCAATGATCAAGGTCAAGTAAAGTCTTGTATATATATAGCTTAATATATAAGATTTAAAATTATAATGGTGAATGGATTAAAAGTTCAAGAAAAATACTGTTTTAAATAAAAACTATCTATAATTAAATGAAACAATTAATGTATAAATTCCAAATAAAATCATAATAAATACCACAAATGATTAGCTACACATATGGATCAAGCTACTTAGTTAATATTAAGATATTGAATAACTAAATATGATTTAAAATATGACATGATAATCAATGAGTTGAGCTTGAGTCTCAAGTTGAGCTCGGTATAGCTTTGTTCAAAGTACCATTGTTCAAACTCAACTAATTATTTAGTAAATAACCTCAAATTTTGAATTCCAAACTCGACTAGTTTATATATACAATTATTTAACGACGCGCCACTTAAAAAGTTCAACATGTTCATGAATAAGTTGGTTCATTTGCAGCACTAATTATACATCTTTTAATCAACACAAACTTACACACATACATATATATATACACATACGTACGTGGAAATTAAGGTAATCTAAGACATTGTTTAGAAAACTTATTCGTTTTACTAAGTCTAAGGCATACGTTTTATTCGTATGTATATATATGTATACACAAATATATACTCACAAACATGTATGTCTTTCTCTCAGGTTAAACTTAGGCGGGCCGTACGTTTAGTAAAGTATATTAATTAATGTGGTCATCAACCTACCATATGTAGCGCTTCTTATAGTAATAAGTATCTCATTCGTATGTAAGTTGCAAGCTTCATTTTGGTGGCGCCCGGCCTGTATATATAGATAGAGTACCTTTTCGTGATGCTAACAGAACAACCACCATTCCCTGCCTATATATCGTCTGTCTGTCTGTCCACAAATTAATTATTGAGATAAACCCTTGATTAATTAATTAGGTTTTTATAATAAACACATACCAACACACGCACACATATAGACATTTAATGTTTGCTACTGACACTGTTCAGCACACAAGCTCTCACCCGTTGATCTAGACATTTAATGGCTTAGATTGGTCAAAAATTTCACCTGCCGCTACAGCTTGTAGCGGCAGTCTCTTTTCCTTTTTGTCTTTATGTTTTTTACATTATTGCCCCTACCATTTAATACATGCTTGCCGCTACAGGCTGTAGCGGCAGTGTGGGTCTCAGTCATATGGCTATAATGTAAAGATGAGTTTATTTTTAGGTATACATAATGTAAAAATAAAAGATAATGTAAAGATACATAATATAAAAATAAAAGATAATGTAAAGATACATAATATAAAAATAAAAGATAATGATAAGATAAGTCTGAAAAAAAGATAAATTTATTTTTATAAATACATAATGTAAAAATAAAAGATAATGTAAAGATATATAATGTAAAAATAAAAGATAATGATAAGATAAGTCTGAATAAAAGATAAATTTATTTTATTATAAAAGATAAATTTATCTTTTATTCAAACTTATCTTATTTTTACATTATGTATTTATAAAAATAAATTTATCTTTTATTCAGACTTATCTTTATATTATCTTTTAATTTTATATTATGTATCTTAATTTACATTATCTTTTATTTTTACATTGTATACCTAAAAATAAACTCATCTTTACATTATAGCCATATGGCTGAGACTCACACTGCCGCTACAGGCTGTAGCGGCAAGCATGTATTAAATGGTAGGGGCAGTAATGTAAAATGTGATGCCCCCAAAATTAGGTATACATCACCCATCTTAGGTTGCCAGATACATGGTACAGAATTCAAATACGTCTTACTAATACAACAGTCATGTACAACACGACAAAACATAAACTGTGAGTTTGAATACAAATATTATCTACTAGAGATTATACAAACTCAAAACGAGTCCTCATTACAATTATTATCACACTATTTCATAGAATAGTGAGGACTACTAATGCTATTCTCTGGACCATCACTCCGTTCCCCGACTCGTCCCAGCTATATTCTCATTTCCTGAAGAGAACAATGAAAGCAAAAGGTGAGCTCAACTAGCCCAGTAAGAAATATTATGACTAAGATAATGCAGAATAAATTATCATTAGTCTCCAACAATGTTAAACTGATAAAATATAATAGACATCAAGTTTAATTGCAGCGGAACAAGCAATCCATTAAAAGAGTCAAGTAGAAAATAAAATCTACTATCTTTTATGATTTAAAAGGTTTTTCATGACTTTTATCGTTGGGACTCAGCTTAATAAATAATCCACATAATCGAATCACCTCTGCACTACGGCCAAGGATATTCTTTAGTATCACGACCACGAATTATCCATGCACTACGGCTAAAGATAATCATGTTTTTATCAACGGTCCTGATCATGCCATAAAACAATTCATCTTTGCACTACGACCAAAGAGAATCCATAGTCATAATCATACCAAAAACTGTCCATCAATGCACTACGGCAAATGAGGATTTTTACCACATCATTTGTAACATTACGGTCATGATTACACCGAATAATCCCTGGTCATAATCATACCAAGTCCATCTATGCACTATAGGCCACAGATGACTTTCAACAAAATATAATCATGAGGATAATGACAATGATATACGAATTCAATAAAACAAGTTCAAGAATTAATTTATCCAGGAACTGATAACGTCCAAATTGTCAACATGATACTGCTTTGTGGAGTAAAATTCAAGAATGCTCAGGAGAATATTTCCATGAAAAGATACTGGATGAAGCGCAAATATAAAGGATATTTCACTAATTTCATGGAGTATAGAAGTCAAAACTTTAACTAACTGAGTATAATAAGGAATAAAAGAAATCACCAGGCATGCGATAGACCGCATAGGCAGGTTATTCCAACAAAATAATAAATAACGGAACCAGATCCGGCGTAAACCGCACAGACAGGATATTCTAACAGAATAGTAAAGACGGAACTAGGTCCGGCGTAGAACGCACAGACAGGATATTCCAACATAATAGTAAAGACGGAACCAGGTCCGGCGTAGAACGCACAGACAGGATATTCCAACAGAATAGTAAAGACGGAACCAGGTCCGACGTAGAACGCACAGACAGGATGTTCCAGCAGAATAATAAGGAATGGAATAATAGAAGAATTTCACCAAGTATGTGGTACTTCGCATAAACAGGTTATTCCAACATAATAACAAAGAATGGAACAACAGAAGTTCTCTTAATGAAGATGAAAGAAAGAAATTATATTCCCTACCTTTGAAAGAAACTGGATATAGGAGTAGTGAGGGAGCAAACTTCTCTTCTTTTATACATTTTCTCTCTATAGCTTCTCTCTATAATTTCTCTCTATAATAATGGCTCTAAAGCTTTAGTGAATTGGTGAAAAATGAAGGAAGAATGAGCTTCTATTTATAGGAAAACATAGTTTCGATAATTGCACGTTTTGGGGCTCGAAATATTATAGTACAATACCTCCAACTTTTCTTTCATTTTTAATTCAATCATCCAAGTATTATCAAATTTGCACCAACTCTCCAAATAGTAATTCATGTGAATCAATAGTAAAATCATGTGACTCAATAGTTTTAAACATGTGAAAAATTAATTACAATATAGTACCTCCCTCTATACCTCTATTTTTAACTTAGTCATGCAAGTATTATCAATCTAGTACCAACTCTCCTAATAGTAACAAGAATGTGAGTCAATAGTATAACATGTGAACAAATAGTTATAATCATGTGAAATAATAGCAATCAATTGCTCATTTATCCGGTTAAATACCCGATTGGTCAATATAACCTCCAGATATCAATTATTATTGAAATAAATTTCGATTTTTACTAACACAAATAATTCCAACATAATGAAACCATTTTTATCAAAAATATAAATTTTGAAATTTCGAAGTTTGACTTTTTACGAAAAAGTCAACTGTTGACTTTTTGACCAAATAGTGAATTTCAGAAATATTTGTGTTTATAGACTATTTTTACTAATTTCGACGTTCCGGACTCAAATATCACGTCTGCGTCTCCAAATTCAACTCCGAACAACATTCATCATTAATATTATAACTCATGAATAGTAACTCGTGAATAGTACTCCGACACGAAAAGTATCCCAAATATCCGAGTGAACAATACTAGAGTGAATAGTAATTTGGGTGAATAGTAACCCGTGAATAGTAACTCTTGAATATTAACTCGTGAATAGTACTCCGACACGAAAAGTACCCCAAACACCCGAGTGAATAATATTCAGGTGAATAGTAATTTAGGTGAATAGTAACTCGTGAATAGTAACTCATAAATAGTAACTCGTGAATAGTACTCTGACACAAAAAGTGTCCCGAATACTCGATTAAACAATACTAAGTGACTTCTCACATAAGCATCAATAATCAATACCGTATGCTACTATGCAACCACACGTATTACTGTACTTTTAACGCGGGGTGTTTCAACAGTTAACGGTAAAACTTCCGCCGTTATTTCCATAAAATATTTTTATCGTTTTCTCAATCCGACAAGAATTTCGTTGTGGGGTCCACCAATGATTATACCGTCGTACGGATATTCCTCGACAAATCGAATATTATATAACAACTTGCATACTTTACAAAACTTATAAATACTACCCACAACTATAACATTATATCAAATCTGTAAGACCCCAACTTATTAATGAATAAAATCAAATTTTCTCTAAATATTATTGTGAATAATAAGGGGTTAATTTGATATAATACTTTGGTTATGGGTGAAATGTGCAAATTTTGCAAAATAAGTAAGTGGTTATAAAATATTCATTTTATCGGGGAATATTCGTGGAATATTCTTGCTGTCGGGGAATATTCGTACGACGGCGCAGCCTTGTGTGGGCCCCATAACGGAAAGCGATTGGATGAAGAAAACGACAAGTATAAGTTGTTTATAAATAACGGCGTAGTTGTTACCGTTAATACTGTTGGAATACCCGGTGGTTAAAATACAGTAGCACACGGTATTGTACCAATTATTGATTCTTATGTAAGAAGGCACTACTCAATAATTGTTACAGTAGTTATTGTTCAATATTTTATTTTATTGATTCAATAATTGATGCGTTGATATTTTATATTATTGTTGTTTCAATAATTGTTGCTGCATAGTATTTTCCATTATCAGATCAATAATTCATATTATTTGAATAATATTATTAGATAACATTATTGGCAATGTCTAGAAAGTTCTGTCTAAGGAGAGGTTTGGTCATCTAATTGCGCGCCAGTAAGGAGAAATCCTTATTGGAAAGCCCCCTCTTTCCTGGGAACGGCCTGGTTGTCATAAATGTGATTCTGTAATATTATTTGTGAATAATTAATTATTAATTCATATGATAAGAAAATATTTATTTTATGTGGATATAAATGAGGGATATATTTTTGTGGTTAAAAATGAAGGAGTTAATGTTGAGGTTTTTATCCGTATTTTTGTCGGAATGGAGGTATTAAAAATCAGGGTTTTTGAGATATTTTACGGGGGTTATAATTTTTAATCCGACCGTTAGATCGTGGTAATTTTTGGATATGTTATACATATATAAGTTGAGTATATGCCCACAAATTTTGAACCGTTAAAAATGAACGTATGATTTATTATGAATTTTACGAGATGACTGGTTCAGAAATTGTTGAATTTTCGGAGTTTATCATTTTGATGGAAAATTCTAGAATTGGTGGGCCCCACTCTTGGTTGGTGAAGAAATGTGCTGAATTATATTTCAAATGTGGTGGGTGGGAATAGTAGCAGGTAAAGCCATCAGGTTGCAGGTCAAGCCTACTAAAATTTTCCTATAAATAGAGGGCTAAGTTAGAATTGAAATCACACCTGAAACAAGTTTTCTCTCTTTCTCTCTCTAGATTATTGAGTGTATTTTGTGATCTAAAACTTGTTGTCGATTATATTCTATCAGATTTTTCCCTGTTGAAGACTAACGATAATTTGTTGTATATTATCTTAGTCATAATATTCTTTACTGGGCTAGTTGAGCTCACCCTTTTCCTTTTTGTTCCATTTTTCTTCTTAGGAGGTGAGAACATAGCAGGATCTAGTAGGGGTATGGAGTGATGGTTCCAGAAAGATATTTTAGCAGTCCTCACTATTTCTGTAAAATAGTGTTTGAATAATTGTAATGAGGATTTATTTGAGTGTGGCTATTGTCCAAAAGACAATATTTATATTTAAACTCACAGTATGTGTTGTCGTACTTTGCACGACAATTGTATTATTGAAGTTGTAGTTTGCTTTCTGTACCATGTATTTAGCGACTCAAAATGGGTTGGATGGAATGGACCTATTTTGGGGGCGTCACAGTTGGTATCAGAGCTTAGGGATATGATCCCTGGCTGAGATGTGAGACAAGAACTAGGAGGGGAGAGACGGGGAATTCCTTCGCTAGTATGACCTGACTAAGTTTATTTAGTATTTATTTGGTCGGTCAGAGTATAGGGATAATATATGACATGACTATTAACCCTTGTTTTATGGTAGTATTTAAGAATGACAGCTGAGAACGTTAATAATGGAGTAAATCAGACCGTAGAGACACCTTTGATAACCACCCAGGGGAACGTGCAACAGGAAGGCAATATTCCTCCTGTAAACAACGTTACCGAGCAAACGATGAATGATGGAGTGTTTAGGAGCTTTTTACAGTTCATGCAAAATCAGACGAGGGAGACTCGTGTGCAGAATACGGGTGAAAATGATAACAACGCGCGGTTTGTCACAGCTAAGCAGTTCAAAGAATTGGGACCACCAGAATTTAAGGGAAAGCCGGATCCGATCATGGCGAAAACGTGGGTCAAGCAAATTACCAAGATATTCGATGTCTTGGGATGCACGGAGGAACAGAAGGTTCCATTCGCCACCTTTATGTTCTGCGGTGAGGCAGACTACTGGTGGGAGTCTGTGAAGCGTACCCAGCCTGACGCACTCAACATGTCCTGGGAAACATTTCAAAAACTGTTCAATGACAAGTACTTTCCTGAAAGTATTCGTCATATGAAGGAGGTGGAGTTTATCAGACTGGAACAAAACAACATGACGGTGTCCCAGTACGAAGCGAAGTTTGCAGAGTTATCCAGGTTTGCACCTCATTTGGTCGAAAATGAGGAACGAATGACAAGGATATTTCTGAGAGGTCTAAAACCCGATATTCGACAATATCTTATCTCTCATAAATTTTCTTTATATTCAGATATTGTAAACAGGGCTCAATTATTAGAGCGAGATAATGAGTATGTGCAACCGAGGGACCACAACCAGGGTCATACCGGTGGTGGCAGCCATCGAAGCAATGAAAACCAGCAAGGAGGAAAATATTCGGACAAAAGCGGTAACCACTCTGGTGGTAATCGTGGTCGTGATAATAGAAGGAGCGAGTCGGGAGGAGATTTCAAGAAGAGAAGGTACAACAATGATAACGTGAAGACGTCAGTGCAAACATCAACTGTTTCTAGGGGAGGAGAACGACCACCGGTCGTATGTTACAAATGTGGGAAAGAGGGACATATCAGCCCAAACTGCCCACAACAATCCAAGGTATGTTATAACTGTGGAAAGGAGGGTCATATAGCTCGAGAGTGTTCTGTAGCAAAACCAAGTTCAGCAGGGATGGTGACTCCAAAAATTGTCCCGGATAAGTCGAAATCAACGGTTCCTGGAAGGGCGTTTGTCGTGACTGGCCAAAACGCGAGAAACCCGAACGAGGTGATCACGGGTAAGCTAATCTTGAATTCTTGCGAAGTCTATACCTTATTAGATACCGGTTCTACCCATTCATTTATTTCTCCTGCTTATGCTCAACGTTTAAACTTGACTCCGGAGAAATTAGACTTTGATTTATCTGTGGAAACTCCGTTAGGAGAAACTTTCGTTACATCCACTGTTTATAAATCTTGTTTGATCCAAGTTGGCACCATCACATTACCTGTTGACCTTATCTCTTTAAAGATACTTGCTTTTGATGTGATTTTAGGGATCGATTGGTTAACTACTCATCATGCCAAATTGATTGCTTTTGTAAGGTTGTTAGCTTTCATATTCCTAAGCAACCTGTTATTCAAATTCAAGCAACCAAACCATTGAAGTCAAACTCTTTCATATCAAGCCGTAAAGTCATTCGTTTATTGAAAAACGGATGTCAAGCTTTCTTAGCCCATGTTATGGATTTGAACAAAAATACGTCAGATTTGAATGATATTTCTGTTGTTAGTGAATTTCCTGACGTATTTCCTGAAGAATTTCCTGGCCTAACCTAGAACGTGATATTGAATTTTTGTATTGATCTTCAACCCGATACAAAACCCATTTCTAAAATCTCATATTGAATAGCTCCTATTGAACTTCAGGAGTTAGAAACCCAACTATAGAAGTTGGTACCCGAGCCTCTATCTGGTGACTTCCTTTGTGGAATGCACCAAAGCCAGACTCTCCGTAAGGGACTCTATATTTGTGTGGTGTCAAAACATGGAGTATTTGTCGACCCGGCGAAGATTGAAGCCATACAAAGTTGGGAGCAACCGAAGTCGGTAACCGAAGTACGTAGCTTTCTGGGCTTAGCTGGTTATTATCGGAGATTTGTGGAAGGATTTTCTCGAATCGCTACTCCGTTAACTCAGCTGACTCGGAAAGATATAAAATTCGTATGGAGTGAGGAATGTGAGAAGAGTTTTCAAGAACTTAAGAGGAGACTCATTTCGGTACCTGTTCTGACAATACCATCTGGTTCGGATGGATTTGTTATCTACAGCGATGCTTCAGGCAAAGGGTTAGGATGTGTTCTCATGCAACATGGGAAAGTCATAGCCTATGCCTCGCGACAACTCAAAGAATATGAGAGGAATTATCCTACTCATGATTTGGAGTTGGCAATAGTCGTTTTTGCGTTGAAGATCTGGAGACACTACCTGTATGGGGAGAAAGTGGAGATCTATACAGATCATAAAAGCCTCAAATATTTCTTCACCCAAAAGGAACTCAACATGCGGCAGCGACGTTGGCTCGAGCTGTTGAAAGATTACGATCATACCATCCAATATCATCTTGGAAAAGCAAACGTAGTAGCTGACGCATTGAGTAGAAGATCATATGCGGGTACGAGTGCAATGTTGTTAACACAAAGGCCCATTTTGTATGACTTGCAAAGGATGGAGATAGAGATGAAGGCTCCAAGTACCCACATGATGATATCAAATATACGAGTAGAACCGACTTTAATCGATAAAGTTAAAGCTGCTCAAGCTACGGACATGGAGCTGATGCGTATGAAGAAGAAAGTGCAAGAAGGTGCTATTCCAGAAGCAAGAATCGATGAAGAAGGAATACTTCGAGTCAACTCCAGACTTTGTGTTCCTAACGATTTTGACTTGAAGCATAGAATAATGATGGAGGCACACAACACACCGTTTGCAATCCATCCTGGGAGTACCAAAATATATCACGATCTTCGACATACATTTTGGTGGAGCAATATGAAAAGAGAGATCGCGGAGTTTATCTCGAGATGTTTAACTTGTCAACGTGTAAAAGCGGAGCATCAAGTACCAAAGGGTCCATTGCAACCACTTGAGATTCTGAAATGGAAGTGGGAACACATTACTATGGATTTTGTTACGGGCCTTCCCAAGGTTTCTCAAGGCATAGATGCGATTTGGGTTATTGTTGATAGATTAACCAAGTTCGCTCATTTCTTGCCGATACGTGAGACTTATTCCCTTGAACGTCTTGCTAGTATGTACGTGAACGAGATTGTGAGATTGCATGGCATGCCAGTATCCATAGTTTCGGATCGTGACCCGAGATTCACTTCACGATTTTGGGTTAGCTTGCAGAAAGCTATAGGCACGGATTTACGATTCAGTTCGGCATACCATCCTTAAACGGACGGACAATCAGAGAGGACTATTCAAACTCTTGAAGATCTATTAAGACTTTGTGTCCTAGATCTCAAAGGGAGTTGGGATAAGTACCTACCATTGGTGGAATTCTTCTACAACAACAGTTATCAGGCGAGCATAGGTGTGGCTCCATTCGAGGCGTTGTATGGAAGAAAATGTCGTTCTCCGGTATGCTGGGACGAGGTGGGTGAAGCAATATTGTTGGGACCAGAGTTGGTACGCATTACTACAGAGAAGATCCAAACGATTCGACAACGTATACAAACGGCACAGGATCGACAAAAGAGTTATGCGAATCTTCATCGGAAGGACGTGAAATTTAATATTGGGGATCATGTATTATTACGTGTTGCACCATGGAAGGGAGTTACAAGATTTTGAAAGAGAGGAAAGCTCAATCCAAGATTTGTTGGTTCATTTGAGATTCTTGAGCGAATAGGAAATGTGGCATATAGACTCGCATTACCTCCAAGCATGTCTCGTGTTCATAATGTTTTTCACATATCCATGCTTCGTAAATATGTGAAAGACCCGAACCACATTATTGAGTTAGAACCAGAAGAGATAGCTGAAGATTTAACGTACGAGGAGGTACCTGTTAAGATCTTGGATAGGAAAGAGCATGTCCTACGCACAAAGGTTATACCACAAGTTAAGGTTTTGTGGAGAAACCATGCTATTGAAGAAATGACCTGGGAGTTAAAATCAGAAATGAAAGCGAGGTATCCTCACCTTTTTGAAATATCAGGTACGTACGTCAATTTCGAGGACGAAATTTCATAAGGAGGGGAGGTTGCAAGACCCCAACTTATTAATGAATAAAATCAAATTTTCTCTAAATATTATTGTGAATAATAAGGGGTTAATTTGATATAATACTTTGGTTATGGGTGAAATGTGAAAATTTTACAAAATAAGCAAGTGGTTATAAAATATTCATTTTGTCGGGGAATATTCGGGGAATATTCTTGCTGTCGGGGAATATTCGTACGACGGCGCAGCCTTGTGTGGGCCCCATAACGGAAAGTGATTGGATGAAGAAAACGACAAGTATAAGTTGTTTATAAATAACGGCGTAGTTGTTACCGTTAATACTGTTGGAATACCCGGTGGTTAAAATACAGTAGCACACGGTATTGTACCAATTATTGATTCTTATGTAAGAAGGCACTACTCAATAATTGTTACAGTAGTTATTGTTCAATATTTTATTTTATTGATTCAATAATTGATGCTTTGATATTTTATATTATTGTTGTTTCAATAATTGTTGCTGCATAGTATCTTCCATTATCAGATCAATAATTCATATTATTTGAATAATATTATTAGATAACATTATTGGCAATGTCTAGAAAGTTCTGTCTAAGGAGAGGTTTGGTCATCTAATTGCGCGCCAGTAAGGAGAAATCCTTATTGGAAAGCCCCCTCTTTCCTGGGAACGGCCTGGTTGTCATAAATGTGATTCTGTAATATTATTTGTGAATAATTAATTATTGATTCATATGATAAGAAAATATTTATTTTATGTGGATATAAATGAGGGATATATTTTTGTGGTTAAAAATGAAGGAGTTAATGTTGAGGTTTTTATCCGTATTTTTATCGGAATGGAGGTATTAAAAATTAGGGTTTTTGAGATATTTTGCGGGGGTTATAATTTTTAATCCGACCGTTAGATCGTGGTAATTTTTGGATATGTTATACATATATAAGTTGAGTATATGCCCACAAATTTTGAACCGTTAAAAATGAACGTATGATTTATTATGAATTTTACGAGATGACTGGTTCAGAAATTGTTGAATTTTCGGAGTTTATCATTTTGATGGAAAATTCTAAAATTGGTGGGCCCCACTCTTGGCTGGTGAAGAAATGTGCTGAATTATATTTCAAATGTGGTGGGTGGGAATAGTAGCAGGTAAAGCCATCAGGTTGCAGGTCAAGCCTACTAAAATTTTCCTATAAATAGAGGGCTAAGTTAGAATTGAAAATCACACCTGAAACAAGTTTTCTCTCTTTCTCTCTCTAGATTATTGAGTGTATTTTGTGAGTATTTAGATACTTTGAGAGTTTCTATTCATCAGTGCAAGTTTCTTTCAGCCTTATACCGGTATTCCGACCAGAAGTACTGATATTTTGAGGTAAGGGATATTATTTTTTTCTTAAATAATATTATTTTCTTCAATATCATTATGCTGAAATATTGATATGAGTTTTTATCAAATTTGGAACTTTTTGTGTCGGGGTTACTATTCACGTATACGGCACTATTCACGTATACGATACTATTCACGAATACGGCACTATTCACCGAAAAATAAAATTTTCTCTTTTTGTCCAAGATGTCTATTATGGTTACTATCTTTGATTGTATCCATGTTTTGATCTTTATTTTTGAATTCTACTTCACAATTGATTATTATGAAGTATTATTGATCTTGGATAAACTGTTATACGAATCCCTACTATTTGTCCTTCTGTCTCATTGGATTCGTTTTCTTTAAGATATTTTTCATCATCCTCAGTCCTAAATGATGATATTACTGAATATCTTTGGCCTGTAGTCCAAAGATGTATGATTACTTGATGAATATCTTTGGCCTGTAGTGCAAAGATGTATGATTACTTGATGAATATCTTTGGCCTGTAGTGCAAAGCTGAACATGTGTTGAGATGAACATGACTGACAGGTGATACAAATGAATATCTTTGGCCTGTAGTGTAAAGATGAATATTTGAATAAAGATGATTATTAATTGACGTTACAGGGATAAAATATTGATGATGGACTTTTAAATCTTAGAAGATAGTAGAATTCTTTCTCTACTTGACTCTTCTAATGGTTTGCTGTTTTCGCTGCAGTTGTTGATCTAAAACTTGTTGTCGATTATATTCTATCAGATTTTTTCCTGTTGAAGACAAACGATAATTTGTTGTATATTATCTTAGTCATAATATTCTTTACTGGGCTAGTTGAGGTCACCCTTTTCATTTTTGTTCCATTTTTTTTCTCAGGAGGTGAGAACATAGCAGGATCTAGTCGGGGTATGGAGTGATGGTTCTAGAAAGATGTTTTAGCAGTCCTCACTATTTCTGTAAAATAGTGTTTGAATAATTGTAATGAGAATTTATTTGAGTGTGGATATTGTCCAGAAGACAATATTTGTATTTAAACTCACAGTATGTGTTGTCGTACTTTGCACGACAATTGTATTATTGAAGTTGTAGTTTGCTTTCTATACCATGTATTTGGCGACTCAAAATGGGTTGGATGGAATGGACCTATTTTGGGGGCGTCACAAAATCCATACCATAATATAAAATAAATAAATAAATAAATAAAAATATTTCGAGAATATTAAATATTTATTCATAAAATCTGGGGTCTCACAATCTCCCCTCCTTATGGAATTTCGCCCTCGAAATTTACGTACGTACCTGGAATGCTTAAGAGGTGAGGATACCTCGTCAGATTATAACTCTTGAAGTATGACCTTTGAGTGTTGAATACGATTCTTCTTGTCCAAGATGTTAACATGTATCTCCTCATACGTTAAATCTTCTGCTATCTCGTCCGGTTCTAAATTAATAATGTGGTTCTGGTCGTCCACATTTTTACATAACATCGACACGTTAAAAACGTTATAAACACGCGACATACTTGGCGGTAAAACGAGTATATAAGCCACAGTTCTTACTTGATCGAGGATGTAAAATGGGTCAATTAAATCGAGGGTTGAGATTTCCTCTCTTCGTCGATTCTTGCTTCTAGAATAACGCCCTCTTAAACCTTCTTCTTCACATTCATCAGCTCCGGGTTTGTAGCTTGAGCGGTTTTAACTTTATCGATTAAAGTCGATTCTACTCGTATATTCGTTATCTTCACGTGGGTTCCTAGAGTCTTTAACTCTATCTTCATCATTTGTAATTCGTACGAAATGGGTCTTTGTGTTAACAACATCGCACTCGTAAACGCATACAATCTTCTACTAAACGCGTCAGCTACCACGTTTGCATTTCCACGATGATATTGCATGGTACGATCGTAATCTTCAACAACTCGAACCGACGTCTTTGGCGCATTATACGTTCGTTTTGGTTGAAGAAATATTTGAAGGTTTAAGAAATGGGTTTTGTACTGGGGTCAATACAAAATTCGATTTCACGCTCTAAGGGTAGGCTAAGAAGTCTTCAAGAATACGTCAAGAAATTTATTAACGATAGAAATATCATTCAAAACTGTGACTCTCATCCAAGACTTGGATAGTACGTCACATTGATACCTATCAACTTGACATCGTCATTCACAACGTCCCCTACGGAAAGTTCGGCTTCGGTGCATTCCACACAAGGAAGTCACCAACGAAAGGCTCGGGGCTCTTTACTTATGGCTTGATATGACAATGATTGACTTTAGTGGTTTGGTTGCTTGAATTCGCATAGCAGGTTGGTTAGGAATATGAAAGTTAACCAACTTACGAAAAGAATGATGAGTAGTTAACTAATTGTTCCTAAAATCACATCAAAGGCAAGTATTTTCAAAGAGATACGATCGACAGGTAACGTGAAAGTGTTGATTTGAACAAGATTTATAAATAGTGGATGTAACGAAGGTTTCTACTATCGAAGTTTTAACCAATAAGTCAAAGTCTAATTTCTTCGAAGTCAAATTTAAACGTTGAGCGCAAGCAAGAGAGATAAAAGAATGGGTAGAACCGGTATCTAATAAGGTATAGACTTCATAAGAATTTATAATTAACTAACCAGTGATAACTTTGTTTGATTCCTCGTTAGGGTAATTCAAAACTCGATGCTGGATTTCCCCAATTACTGTCGAAAAAAAAATTACATATCATCTATTTTAGCTTTCTTGGATCGGACTTCTCTTTTCACAATATCAACGCGTCGTGCGGCTTTCACCCATGCATCTTTCATTCTCACTCGTTCAGTTACTTCTTCTTTCAGCTGCTCCTTGACATTTGAATTCTCAGATTCCAGCTTTAATATCGTATACTCTGCCAAAGAGTGCTTCTATTCAACCGTCGCACATCGGGTAATACAATTTTGAATTATTGCATCCCTTTGTTCTACGACCGCCTATCGTTCTTCAGCCTGCTCTTCTAACTCATGAATACGATTTTGTAATTCTATATTTTGATCAATAAGTTCTTCTAATAAATCAACCTCAGGTTCCTCTTCTTCCTCACTCTCAGTTGCTACCTTTACGACTAGCTTGAGTGCAACTTTTAATTCCTCAATCACCACATATATATCTCTAATCACATTAACCTGGTTGGTGATTATAGGTGTCTCCACGGTCTCATTCACTCCATTGTAAACATTTTCAGCTGCCATTCCCAAACACTGTCACAAAACAAAGGTTAATTGACATGTAACATATTATCCCTATATTTTGACCGACCAATTAAATACCAAATAAACTTAGGTAGGTCATACTAGCGAAGAAATTTTTCGTCTCTCCCCTCCTAGTTCTATTCTCACATCCTAGCCAAGGATCATATCCCTAAGCTTTGATACCAACTGTAACGCCCCCAAAATTAGGTATACATCACCCATCTTAGGTCGCCAGATACATGGTACAGAATTCAAATACGTCTTACTAATACAACTGTCGTGTACAACAAGACAAAACATAAACTGTGAGTTTGAATACAAATATTGTCTACTAGAGATTATACAAACTCAAAACAAGTCCTCATTACAATTATTATCACACTATTTCACAGAATAGTGAGGACTACTAATGCTATTCTCTGGACCATCACTCCGTTCCCCGACTCGTCCCAGCTATATTCTCATTTCCTGAAGAGAACAATGAAAGCAAAAGGTGAGCTCAACTAGCCCAATAAGAAATATTATGACTAAGATAATGCAGAATAAATTATCATTAGTCTCCAACAATGTTAAACTGATAAAATATAATAGATATCAAGTTTAATTGCAGCGGAATAAGCAATCCATTAAAAAAGTCAAGTAGAAAATAAAATCTACTATCTTTTATGATTTAAAAGGTTTTTCATGACTTTTATCGCTGGGACTCAGCTTAATAAATAATCCACATCATCGAATCACCCCTGCACTACGGCCAAGGATATTCTTTAGTATCACGACCATGAATTATCCATGCACTACGGCTAAAGATAATCATGTTTTTATCAACGCTCCTGATCATGCCATAAAACAATTCATCTTCGCACTACGACCAAAGAGAATCCATAACCATAATCATACCAAAAACTGTCCATCAATGCACTACGGCAAATGAGGATTTTTACCATATCATTTGTAACATTACGGTCATGATTACACCGAATAATCCCTGATCATAATCATACCAAGTCCATCTATGCACTATAGGCCACAGATGACTTTCAACAAAATATAATCATGAGGATAATGACAATGATATACGAATTCAATAAAACAAGTTCAAGAATTAATTTATCCAGGAACTGATAACGTCCAAATTGTCAACATGATACTGCTTTGTGGAGTAAAATTCAAGAATGCTCAAGAGAATATTTCCATGAAAAGATACTGGATGAAGCGCAAATATAAAGGATATTCCACTAATTTCATGGAGTATAGAAGTCAAAACTTTAACTAACTGAGTATAATAAGGAATAAAAGAAATCACCAGGCATGCGATAGACCGCATAGGCAGGTTATTCCAACAAAATAATAAATAACGGAACCAGGTCCGGCGTAAACCGCACAGACAGGATATTCCAACAGAATAGTAAAGACGGTACTAGGTCCGGCGTAGAACGCACAGACAGGATATTCCAACATAATAGTAAAGACGGAACCAGGTCCGGCGTAGAACGCACAGACAGGATATTCCAACAGAATAGTAAAGACGGAACCAGGTCCGGCGTAGAACGCACAGACAGGATGTTCCAGCAGAATAATAAGGAATGGAATAATAGAAGAATTTCACCAAGTATGTGGTACTTCGCATAAACAGGTTATTCCAACATAATAACAAAGAATGGAACAACAGAAGTTCTCTTAATGAAGATGAAAGAAAGAAATTATATTCCCTACCTTTGAAATAAACTGGATATAGGAGTAGTGAGGGAGCAGACTTCTCTTCTTTTATACATTTTCTCTCTATAGCTTCTCTCTATAATTTCTCTCTATAATAATGGCTCTAAAGCTTTAGTGAATTGGTGAAAAATGAAGGAAGAATGAGCTTCTATTTATAGGAAAACATAGTTTCGATAATTGCACGTTTTGGGGCTCGAAATATTATAGTACAATACCTCCAACTTTTCTTTCATTTTTAATTCAATCATCCAAGTATTATCAAATTTGCACCAACTCTCCAAATAGTAATTCATGTGAATCAATAGTAAAATCATGTGACTCAATAGTTTTAAACATGTGAAAAATTAATTACAATATAGTACCTCCCTCTATACCTCTATTTTTAACTTAGTCATGCAAGTATTATCAATCTAGTACCAACTCCCCTAATAGTAACAAGAATGTGAGTCAATAGTATAACATGTGAACAAATAGTTATAATCATGTGAAATAATAGCAATCAATTGCTCATTTATCCGGTTAAATACCCGATTGGTCAATATAACCTCCAGATATCAATTATTATTGAAATAAATGTCGATTTTTACTAACACAAACAATTCCAACATAATGAAATTATTTTTATCAAAAATATAAATTTTGAAATTTCGAAGTTTGACTTTTTAGGAAAAAGTCAACTGTTGACTTTTTGACCAAATAGTGAATTTCTGAAAATTTTGTGTTTATAGACTATTTTTACTAATTTCGACGTCCCGGACTCAAATATCACGTCTGCGTCTCCAAATTCAACTCCGAACAACATTCATCATTAATATTATAACTCATGAATAGTAACTCGTGAATAGTACTCCGACACGAAAAGTGTCCCAAATATTCGAGTGAACAATACTAGAGTAAATAGTAATTTGGGTGAATAGTAACCCGTGAATAGTAACTCGTGAATAGTAACTCGTGAATAGTACTCCGACACGAAAAGTACTCCAAACACCCGAGTGAATAATATTCGGGTGAATAGTAATTTAGGTGAATAGTAACTCATGAATAGTAACTCGTGAATAGTACTCTGACACAAAAAGTGTCCCGAATACTCGATTGAACAATACTAAGTGACTTCTCACATAAGCATCAATAATCAATACCGTGTGTTACTATGCAACCACGCGTATTACTGTACTTTTAACGCGGGGTGTTTCAACAATTAACGGTAAAACTTCCGCTGTTATTTCCATAAAATATTTTTATTGTTTTCTCAGTCCGACAAGAATTCCGTTGTGGGGTCCACCAATGATTATACCGTCGTACGGATATTCCTCGACAAATCGAATATTATATAACAACTTGCATACTTTACAAAATTTATAAATACTACCCACAACTATAACATTATATCAAATCCGTACCATAATATAAAATAAATAAATAAATAAATAAAAATATTTCGAGAATATTAAATATTTATTCATAAAATCTGGGGTCTCACAATCTCCCCTCCTTATGGAATTTCGCCCTCGAAATTTACGTACGTACGTGGAATGCTGAAGAGGTGAGGATACCTCGTCAGATTATAACTCTTGAAGTATAACCTTTGAGTGTTGAATACGATTCTTCTTGTCCAAGATGTTAACATGTATCTCCTCATACGTTAAATCTTCTGCTATCTCGTCCGGTTCTAAATTAATAATGTGGTTCTGGTCGTCCACATTTTTACATAACATCGACACGTTAAAAATGTTATAAACACGCGACATACTTGGCGGTAAAACGAGTATATAAGCCACAGTTCTTACTTGATCGAGGATGTAAAATGGGTCAATTAAATCGAGGGTTGAGATTTCCTCTCTTCGTCGATTCTTGCTTCTAGAATAACGCCCTCTTAAACCTTCTTCTTCACATTCATCAGCTCCGGGTTTGTAGCTTGAGCGGCTTTAACTTTATCGATTAAAGTCGATTCTACTCGTATATTCGTTATCTTCACGTGGGTTCCTAGAGTCTTTAACTCTATCTTCATCATTTGTAATTCGTACGAAATGGGTCTTTGTGTTAACAACATCGCACTCGTAAACGCATACAATCTTCTACTAAACGCGTCAGCTACCACGTTCACATTTCCACGATAATATTGCATGGTACGATCGTAATCTTCAACAGCTCGAGCCGACGTCTTTGGCGCATTATACGTTCATTTTGGTTGAAGAAATATTTGAAGGTTTAAGAAATGGGTTTTGTACTGGGGTCAATACAAAATTCGATTTCACGCTCTAAGGGTAGGCTAAGGAGTCTTCAAGAATACGTCAAGAAATTTATTAACGATAGAAATATCATTCAAAACTGTGACTCTCATCCAAGACTTGGATAGTACGTCACATTGATACCTATCAACTTGACATCGTCATTCACAACGTCCCCTACGGAAAGTTCGGCTTCGGTGCATTCCATACAAGGAAGTCACCAACGAAAGGCTCGGGGCTCTTTACTTATGGCTTGATATGACAATGATTGACTTTAGTGGTTTGGTTGCTTGAATTCGCATAGCAGGTTGGTTAGGAATATGAAAGTTAACCACCTTACGAAAAGAATGATGAGTAGTTAACCAATCGTTCCTAAAATCACATCAAAGGCAAGTATTTTCAAAGAGATACGATCGACAGGTAACGTGAAAGTGTTGATTTGAACAAGATTTATAAATAGTGGATGTAACGAAGGTTTCTACTATCGAAGTTTTAACCAATAAGTCAAAGTCTAATTTCTTCGAAGTCAAATTTAAACGTTGAGCGCAAGCAAGAGAGATAAAAGAATGGGTAGAACCGGTATCTAATAAGGTATAGACTTCATAAGAATTTATAATTAACTAACCAGTGATAACTTTGTTTGATTCCTCGTTAGGATAATTCAAAACTCGATGCTGGATTTCCCCAATTACTGTCGAAAAAAAAATTACATATCATCTATTTTAGCTTTCTTGGATCGGACTTCTCTTTTCACAATATCAACGCGTCGTGCGGCTTTCACCCATGCATCTTTCATTCTCACTCGTTCAGTTACTTCTTCTTTCAGCTGCTCCTTGACATTTAAATTCTCAAATTCCAGCTTTAATATCGTATACTCTGCCAAAGAGTGCTTGTGTTTAACCATCGCACATCGGGTAATACAATTTTGAATTATTGCATCCCTTTGTTCTACGACCGCCTATCGTTCTTCAGCCTACTCTTCTAACTCATGAATACGATTTTGTAATTCTATATTTTGATCAATAAGTTCTTCTAATAAATCAACCTCAGGTTCCTCTTCTTCCTCACTCTCAGTTGCTACCTTTACGACTAGCTTGAGTGCAACTTTTAATTCCTCAATCACCACATATATATCTCTAATCACATTAACCTGGTTGGTGATTATAGGTGTCTCCACGGTCTCATTCACTCCATTGTAAACATTTTCAGCTGCCATTCCCAAACACTGTCACAAAACAAAGGTTAATTGACATGTAACATATTATCCCTATATTCTGACCGACCAATTAAATACCAAATAAACTTAGGTAGGTCATACTAGCGAAGAAATTTTCCGTCTCTCCCCTCCTAGTTCTATTCTCACATCCTAGCTAATGTAAGACCCCAACTTTTATAAATAAAGAAGAATTTTCTATAAATATCATTTTTGAATATTATGGAGTTAATTTGATATAATGTTATAGTTGTGGGTAATATTTATAAATTTTGCAAAGTACGCAAGTTGTTATATAATATTCGATTGGTCGGAGAATATTCGTTTTAACAGGGAATATTCGTACAACGACACAATCATTGGTGGACCCCACAACGGAATTATTGTCGGATTGAGAAAACGACAAAAATATTTTATTAAAAATAACGGCGGAAGTTTTACCATTGTTACTGTTGAACTACTCGGTAGTAAAAGTACAGTAATACGTGTGGTTGCATAGTAGCACACGGTATTAATTATTAATGCTTATGTGAGAAGTCACTCAGTTTGATTCCATTATTGTCAGTTAATAATATGAATTATTTAGCGATAATGACGTTTTGTTTTATTCGTATTATTAACGTAATAAAATAGAAACATCTTTTTATATAAAACAAAATACTTTATTAAAGTTATTCTAAAAATAGAATATATTATATTTTATTTAAAAAAAATTTCTTTAAATATGGACCGTCAGATTAAAGTAATCAATCTGGACCGTTCATGGATTAGTTACTATGCATTCTATTTTTCTATAAATAGCAGCTCATTCCTTCATTATTTCTTACGAATTCACTGAACTCTAGAGAGAGAAACTATAGAGAGAAACTATAGAGAGAGAGAAGAAGAGTATTCTGCTACTTAACTACTTCCTTATTTCAGCTCGTCTTTAAAACGGTAAGGGGTGTTATTCTTTCTTATTCATGAAGAGAACTGTTGTTATTCCATTTCTTATTATTCTGTTGGAATAACCTGTATACGTGGTCTACCCTATACTTGGTGACATTCTTCTATTATTCTGTTGGAACATCATGTCTGTGTGTTTTACACCGGACCTGGTTCCGTTTTTATTATTATTTTGTTGAAACATCCTGTCTGTGTGTTTTACACCGGACCTAGTTCCGTCTTGTTATTATTCTGTCGGAATATCCTGTCTGTGTGTTTTACACCGGACCTGGTTCCATTATTTATTATACTGTTCTTTATTATTCTGTCAGAATATCCTGTCTGTGCGTTTACGCCGGACCTAGTTCCATTATTTATTAATCTGTCGGAATATCATGTCTGTGCGTTTACGCCGGACCTGGTTCCATTATTTATTATTCTGTTGGAATAACCTGTCTGTGCGGTCTATCGCATGCATGGTGATTTCTTTTGTTATTCCATTCTTTATTATACTCAGTTGGTTAAGTTTTGACTTCTATACTCCATGAAATTTGTGGAATATCCTTGACATTTGCGCTTCATCTAGTATCTATTCATAAAAATATTCTCCTGATCATTCTTGAATTTTACTCCACAAAGTAGTATCATGTTGACAAATTGGATGTTGTTAATTCTTGGATAAATTAATTCTTGAACTTATTTTATTGAATTCTTATATCATTGTCATCATCCTCATGTTTATATTCTGTTGAAAATCATCTGTGGCCTGTAGTGCATAGATGGACTTGGTATGATTATGACCAGGGATTATTCGGTGTAATCATGACCGTAATGTTACAAATGATGTGGTAAAAGTCCTCATTGGCCCGTAGTGCATTGATGGACAGTTGTTGGCATGATCATGACCATTAATGAATATACGAATATCCTTGGCCGTAGTGCAGGGGTGATTCGATGATGTGGATTATTTTATTAAGCTGAGTCTCAGCGATCACAGTGTTGGAAAATCTTTTAAATCATAAAAGATAGTAGAGTTTATTTTCTACTTGACTCTTTTAATGGATTGCTTGTTCCGCTGCAATTAAACTTGATGTATATTATATTTTATCAGTTTAACATTGTTGAAGGCTAATGATAATTTATTCTGCATTATCTTAGTCGTAATATTTCTTACTGGGCTAGTTGAGCTCACCCTTTCTTTCACTGTTCTCTTCAGAAAATGAGAACGTAGCTGGGGCAAGTCAGGGAACGGAGTGATGGTCCGAATGATAGTATTAGTTAGTAGTCCTCACTATTCTATGTAATGGTGTGTTAATAATGTAATGAGGACTCCTTTTGAGTATGAATACTCTCTAGAAGATAATATTTGTATTCAAACTCGCAGTTTATGTTTTGTCGTATTGTACACGACAGTTGTATTAGTAAGTTGTATTTGTATTTTGTACTATGTATCTGACGACCCAAGATGGGTGATGTATACCTAATTTTGGGGGCGTCACAGCTAAGGATCATATCCCTAGGCTTTGATACCAACTGTAACGCCCCCAAAATTAGGTATACATCACCCATCTTAGGTCGCCAGATACATGGTACAGAATTCAAATACGTCTTACTAATACAACTGTCGTGTACAACACGACAAAATATAAACTGTGAGTTTAAATACAAATATTGTCTACTAGAGATTATACAAACTCAAAACGAGTCCTCATTACAATTTTTATCACACTATTTCACAGAATAGTGAGGACTACTAATGCTATTCTCTGGACCATCACTCCGTTCCCCGACTCGTCCCAGCTATATTCTCATTTCCTGAAGAGAACAATGAAAGAAAAAGGTGAGCTCAACTAGCCCAATAAGAAATATTATGACTAAGATAATGCAGAATAAATTATCATTAGTCTCCAACAATGTTAAACTGATAAAATATAATAGATATCAAGTTTAATTGCAGCGGAACAAGCAATTCATTAAAAGAGTCAAGTAAAAAATAAAATCTACTATCTTTTATGATTTAAAAGGTTTTTCATGACTTTTATCGCTGGGACTCAGCTTAATAAATAATCCACATCATCGAATCACCCCTGCACTACGGCCAAGGATATTCTTTAGTATCACGACCACGAATTATCCATGCACTACGGCTAAAGATAATCATGTTTTTATCAACGCTCCTGATCATGCCATAAAACAATTCATCTTTGCACTACGACCAAAGAGAATCCATAGTCATAATCATACCAAAAACTGTCCATCAATGCACTACGGCAAATGAGGATTTTTACCACATCATTTGTAACATTACGGTCATGATTACACCGAATAATCCATGGTCATAATCATACCAAGTCCATCTATGCACTATAGACCACAGATGACTTTCAACAAAATATAATTATGAGGATAATGACAATGATATACGAATTCAATAAAACAAGTTCAAGAATTAATTTATCTAGGAACTGATAACGTCCAAATTGTCAACATGATACTGCTTTGTGGAGTAAAATTCAAGAATGCTCAAGAGAATATTTCCATGAAAAGATACTGGATGAAGCGCAAATATAAAGGATATTCCACTAATTTCATGGAGTATAGAAGTCAAAACTTTAACTAACTGAGTATAATAAGGAATAAAAGAAATCACCAGACATGCGATAGACCGCATAGGCAGGTTATTCCAACAAAATAATAAATAACGGAACCAGGTCCGGCGTAAACCGCACAGACAGGATATTCTAACAGAATAGTAAAGACGGAACTAGGTCCGGCGTAGAACGCACAGACATGATATTCCAACAGAATAGTAAAGACGGAACCAGGTCTGGCGTAGAACGCACAGACAGGATATTCCAACAGAATAGTAAAGACGGAACCAGGTCCGGCGTAGAACGCACAGACAGGATGTTCCAGCAGAATAATAAGGAATGGAATAATAGAAGAATTTCACCAAGTATGTGGTACTTCGCATAAACAGGTTATTCCAACATAATAACAAAGAATGGAACAACAGAAGTTCTCTTAATGAAGATGAAAGAAAGAAATTATATTCCCTACCTTTGAAAGAAACTGGATATAGGAGTAGTGAGGGAGCAAACTTCTCTTATTTTATACATTTTCTCTCTATAGCTTCTCTCTATAATTTCTCTCTATAATAATGGCTCTAAAGCTTTAGTGAATTGGTGAAAAATGAAGGAAGAATGAGCTTCTATTTATAGGAAAACATAGTTTCGATAATTCCACGTTTTGGGGCTCGAAATATTATAGTATAATACCTCCAACTTTTCTTTCATTTTTAAATCAATCATCCAAGTATTATCAAACTTGCACCAACTCCCCAAATAGTAATTCATGTGAATCAATAGTAAAATCATGTGACTCAATAGTTCTAAACATGTGAAAAATTAATTACAATATAGTACCTCCCTCTATACCTCTATTTTTAACTTAGTCATGCAAGTATTATCAATCTTGCACCAACTCCCCTAATAGTAACAAGAATGTGAGTCAATAGTATAACATGTGAACAAATAGTTATAATCATGTGAAATAATAGCAATCAATTGCTCATTTATCCGGCTAAATACCCGATTGGTCAATATAACCTCCAGATATCAATTATTATCGAAATAAATGTCGATTTTTACTAACACAAATAATTCCAACATAATAAAACTATTTTTATCAAAAATATAAATTTTGAAATTTCGAAGTTTGACTTTTTAGGAAAAAGTCAACTGTTGACTTTTTGACCAAATAGTGAATTTCGAAAAATTTTGTGTTTATAGACTATTTTTACTAATTTCGACGTTCCGGACTCAAATATCACGTCTGCGTCTCCAAATTCAACTCCGAACAACATTCATCATTAATATTATAACTCATAAATAGTAACTCGTAAATAGTAACTCGTGAATAGTACTCCGACACGAAAAGTGTCCCAAATATCTGAGTAAACAATACTAGAGTGAATAGTAATTTAGGTGAATAGTAACCCGTGAATAGTAACTCGTGAATAGTACTCCGACACGAAAAGTACCCCAAACACCCGAGTGAATAATATTCGGGTGAATAGTAATTTAGGTGAATAGTAACTCATGAATAGTAACTCGTGAATAGTACTCTGACACAAAAAGTGTCCCGAATACTCGATTGAACAATACTAAGTGACTTCTCACATAAGCATCAATAATCAATACCGTGTGCTACTATGCAACCACGCGTATTACTGTACTTTTAACGCGGGGTGTTTCAACAATTAACGGTAAAACTTCCGCCGTTATTTCCATAAAATATTTTTATTGTTTTCTCAATCCGACAAGAATTCCGTTGTGGGGTCCACTAATGATTATACCGTCGTACGGATATTCCTCGACAAATCGAATATTATATAACAACTTGCATACTTTACAAAATTTATAAATACTACCCACAACTATAACATTATATCAACAGTATCAACGGTAAAACTTCCGCCGTTATTTTCATAAATTATTTCTGTCGTTTTCTAACTACGACAGTTCTTCTGTTGTGGGTCCACCAATGATTGTGTCGTCGTACGAATATTTCTCGACAAAAAGAATATTCCCCGACCAATCGAATATTATATAACAACTTGCATACTTTGCAAAATTTTTAAATACTACCCCCAACTATAACATTATCTCAAATCCACACCTTAATATTCAAAAAAATATTTTGAAAAATTTAAATCTTTATTTAAAAAAATATGGGGTATCACAATCTCCCCTTCTTATAGAATTTCGCCCTCGAAATTTACGTACGTACCTGGTATGATAAAGAGGTGAGGATACCTTGAATACCTTTATCGTTAAAAGCATTAAATTCATCTTTGCAATTCGGTCAAAGATATTCATTAACAATTCATCTTTGCACTACAGGCCAAGGATATACAACTGTAAAACCAATAATGCTGAGACTCAGCTAAATAGTATCACGACCACGAATTATCCATGCACTACGGGCCAAGGATATTCGTGTTTTCAATTACGGTCATGATTATACCGAATAATCCCTGGTCATAATCATACCAAGTTCATCTAAGCTCTACGGCCAAAGATGACTATTACCACATCCATGAATTAATATTTCATTACTGAGGCTCAGCTCAATAATTAATCCACATCGTCGAATCATCCCTGCACTACAGGCCAAGGATATTCTTTAGTATCACGACCACGAATTATCCATGCACTACGTGCCAAAGATAATCGTGTTTTCAATTACGGTCATGATTATTCCGAACAATCCCTGGTCATAATCATACCAAGTCCATCTATGCACTACGGCCAAAGATGACTTTTACCACATCCATGAATTAATATTTCATTGCTGAGACTCAGCTCAATAATTAATCCACATCATCGAATCGTCCCTGCACTACAGGCCAAGGATATTCTTTAGTATCACGACCACGAATTATCCATGCACTACGTGCCAAAGATAATCGTATTTTCAATTACAGTCATGATTATACCGAACAATCCCTGGTCATAAGCATACCAAGTTCATCTATGCACGTAAGCCACAGATGACTTTCAACACAATATAAGCATGAGGATAATGATATAAAGAATCAATCAAATGAGATAAAGGATAAATATTAAACATTTATAATATAATTTATCCAGGGTTCAAGAATATCCCAATGCTATCAATCACTTAATAATCTTATAATCTAATATCATTAATCTTATAACAATATTTTAATCACTTCTTAAACTTATAAACAATTTATTTCAATTGTTTACGCTTTACCATATAATGCATTTAATCATTCAAAAATACCATACTCATAAGATATCATCACCAATGATCAAATCCCTCATCAAAAAAATATGCATATGCTCTATATAGGATTTCCAAGCCATAAAATTCTATTTTTCAACTTTGTTACTTCACATAACATATTTAACTCATATATTCGTAACTAAACATTTTTCATGAAAATACCAAATCAGTCCCAAAAATATTTTTTTTTCTGGGATTTAGCATAATATAGTCTCATAATGAACATACATTTTTCTCGAAATTTTTAAAATTCATTTACTATTTTTAAAAAAATAATTTCCAATTGATTCCTTAAAAAATTTGCTACCTCAAGTTTAACTCCAAAAATTTCCAAATCTTGGAAGGACCTTACACATGTTAATGTGAGCCTCCAGTTTAAATTTCATGGTCATCGGAGTTGTAGAACTCCGGTTATAGCGTTTTTCGTCCGAAAAACCTAAATATTGAAATGGTCATAACTTGTTCATTTTAAATCGGAATGAGCTCATTTTTGGACACGATGTTCTTTATACCGTATAATTTTATGTCCCAAAAGACCTAAATTTTTCTCACTAATTAAGTGGCCGAAACAACCCTTACAAAAATGTGGCAGCAGCTTTTTGGACATTTTGAAGTTTTGACTCCTTTGCTAAAATCAGTCCGCATGAAAATCTACAACACATTATTCAGTGATTCCACTTGAATTAGTTAGGTAACTCATAGATCTAACTCTAGGACTTGACCACACTCAAAAATTCAAAGTATAATAGGAGATATGGTCAATTGAATTTCATGTTACGTTTTTACCAAAATCTGATTTTTCAACCCTTTATGATTTCTAAGAAACTTTCATGTTTTCACATAATAACCAACATAACTCATCATAACAGTTACTAATACCACATATACCCATGATTTTTATTATTCCAACGCTTTTATTATAACTCTCATTATAATCAACGTAACCAGATCCTTTTAGTTGATGAAATATTTGAGGGTTTTATAAATGGGTTTTGTACTGGGGTCAATACAAAATTCGATTTCATGCTCTAGGGGTAGTTTAAGAAGTCTTCAAGAATACGTCAGAAAATTTATTAACAGTAAAAATATCACTCAAAACTGTGACTCTCATCCAAGACTTGGATAGCACATGAAATGAAAGTTTCTCCTAACGGAGTTTCAATCGATAAGTCAAAGTCTAATCTCTCTGGAGTCAAATTTAAACATTGAGCGCAAGCAAGAGAGATAAATGAATGGGTAGAACCGGTATCTAATAAGGTATAGACTCCGCAAAAATTTATAATTAACTAACCCGTGATAACTTCGTTCGATTCCTCGTCACGAAAAACGCTCTCCCTTAAACTACCGAATTTGTTTTGTCTGTATCCGCCTTTGGTGCTACCATTACAGCTGGACTTGACTTCACAATACGACAAAATTGAGTTAATGACCTTCTCTTCTTGAAATTTCCACTTCTATTATCTTGGCCATGATTACCACCGAAGTGGTTACCATTCTTGGCATGATAATTTCCCCCACGATGGTTATCATTGTTCCGATAGCCGTTGCCACCGGTATGATTATTATCGTGTTGTTGGTTGTTACCTTTTGCTTGAGCTGAATCAACGCTCTCATGTGCTTCATTGCTTATCTCAGCATTTTCAGATGCCATTCCCAAACACTGTCACAAAACAAGGGTTAATTGACATATCACATATTATCCCTATACTCTGACCGACCAATTAAATACCAAATAAACTTAAGTAGGTCATATTAGCGAAGGAATTTTCCGTCTCTCCCCTCCTAGTTCTATTCTCACATCCTAGCCAGGGATCATATCCCTAAGCTTTGATACCAACTGTGACGCCCCCAAAATTAGGTATTTATCACCCATCTTGGGTTGTCAGATACATCGTACAAAATACAAAAATAAACTTAATTATACAAATGTCGTGTAACATACGACAATACATAAACTGAGAGTTCTAATAGGAATATTGTCATCTAGACAATATCCATACACAAGGAGTCCTCATTACATTTATGGTCACACTATTTAACAGAATGGTGAGGACTACTAATGCTATCTTCTGGACCATCACTCATTTTTCCGACTCGTCCCAGCTATATTCTCATTTCCTGAAGAGAACATTGAAAGAAAGGGTGAGCTCAACTAGCCCAGTAAGAAATATTATGACTAAGATAATGTAAAATAAATTATCAATAGTCTTCAACAATGTTAAACTGATAAAATACAATAGATATCAAGTTTAACTGCAGCGGAATAAGCAATTCTTAGAAGAGTCAAGTAGAGAATAAAATCTACTATCTTCTATGATTTTAAAATGTTTTCATCAATTTTTATCGCTAAAACTCAGCTTAATAAATAAACCACATCTTCTAATCATCCTTGTACTACGAACCAAAGATATTCATTAAAACATCCACGGTCATGACTATACCGAATAATCCCTGGTCATAATTATACCAAAAACTGTCCATCAATGCATTACGGGCCACTGAGGACTTTTATCACATCACAGTTCATGATTATACCGAATGATCCCTGGTCATAATCATACTAAGTCCATCTATGCACGTAAGCCAAAGATGACTTTCAACATAATATAAACATAAGGATGATGACAATTTATAGGAATTCAATTAAACAAGTTCAAGAATTAATTTATCCAGGAACTAATAATATCCAAATTGTCAACATGATACTTCTTTGTAAAGTAAAAGTCAAAAATGCTCAAAAGAATATTTCCATGAAAAGATACTAGATGAAGCACAAATATCAAGGATATTCCACTAATTTCATGGAGTATAGAAGTCAAAACTTTAACCAACTGTGTATAATAAAGAATGGAATAATAAAAGAAATCACCAGGCATGCGATAGACCGCACAAGCAGGTTATTCCAATAGAATAATAATTAACGGAACCAGGTCCGGCGTAAAACGCACAGACAGGATATTCCAACAGAATAATAAAGACGGAACCAGGTCCGGCGTAGAACGCACAGACAGGATGTTCCAACAGAATAATAAAGACGGAACCAGGTCCAGCGTGGAACGCACAGACAGGATGTTCCAGCAGAATAATAAATAATGGAACCAGGTCCGGCGTAGAACGCACAGACAGGATGTTCCAGCAGAGTAATAAAGAATGAAATAATAAAAGAATTTCACCATGTATGCGGTACTTCGCATAAACAGGTTATTCCAACATAATAACAAAGAATGGAATAACAGAAGTTCTCTTCATGAAGATGAAAGAAAGAAATAATATTTCCTACCTTTGAAAGAAACTGGATATAGGAGTAGTGAGGGAACAGACTTCTCTTCTTCTATAGATTTTCTCTCTATAGCTTCTCTCTATAATTTCTCTCTATAATAATGGCTCTAAAGCTTTAGTGAATTGGTGAGAAATGAAGGAAGGATGAGCTTCTATTTATAGGAAAACATAGTTTCGATAATTGCACGTTTTGGGGCTCGAAAATTACACTATAATACCTTCCTCTTTTTCTTCATTTTTTATTTAGTCCTGCAAGTATTATCAATCTTGCACCAACTCCCCTAATAGTAAATTATGTGAATCAATAGTACCCGTAAATAGTAACTCGTGAATAGTAACTCGTGAATAGTAACTTATGAATAGTAACTCGTGAATAGTAACTCATGAATAGTAACTCGTGAATAGTACTCCGACACGAAAAGTGCTCCGAATACCCGAGTGAGCAATACTAGAGTGAATAGTAATTTGGGTGAATAGTAACCCGTGAATAGTAACTCATGAATAGTAACTCGTGAATAGTACTCCGACACAAAAAGTGTCCCGAATACCCGATTGAACAATACTGAGTGACTTCTCATATAAGCATCAATAATCAATACCGTGTGCTACTATGCAACCACGCGTATTACTGTACTTTTAACACCGGGTGTTTCAACAGTATCAACGGTAAAACTTCCGCCGTTATTTTCATAAAGTATTTCTGTCGTTTTCTAACTACGACAGTTCTTCTGTTGTGGGTCCACCAATGATTGTGTCGTCGTACGAATATTTCTCGACAAAAAGAATATTCCCCGACCAATCGAATATTATATAACAACTTGCATACTTTGTAAAATTTTCAAATACTACCCCCAACTATAACATTATCTCAAATCCACACCTTAATATTCAAAAAAATATTTTGAAAAATTTAAATCTTTATTTAAAAAAATCTGGGGTCTCACAATCTCCCCTTCTTATAGAATTTCGCCCTCGAAATTTACGTACGTACCTGGTATGATAAAGAGGTGAGGATACCTTGAATACCTTTATCGTTGAAAGCATTAAATTCATCTTTGCAATTCGGTCAAAGATATTCATTAACAATTCATCTTTGCACTACAGGCCAAATATATACAACTGTAAAACCAATAATGCTGAGACTCAGCTTAATAGTATCACGACCACGAATTATCCATGCACTACGGGCCAAGGATATTCGTGTTTTCAATTACGGTCATGATTATACCGAATAATCCCTGGTCATAATCATACCAAGTCCATCTAAGCTCTACGGCCAAAAATGACTATTACCACATCCATGAATTAATATTTCATTGCTGAGGCTCAGCTCAATAATTAATCCACATCGTCGAATCATCCCTGCACTACAGGCCAAGGATATTCTTTAGTATCACGACCACGAATTATCCATGCACTACGTGCCAAAGATAATCGTGTTTTCAATTACGGTCATGATTATACCGAACAATCCCTGGTCATAATCATACCAAGTCCATCTATGCACTACGGCCAAAGATGACTTTTACCACATCCATGAATTAATATTTCATTGCTGAGACTCAGCTCAATAATTAATCCACATCATCGAATCGTCCCTGCACTACAGGCCAAGGATATTCTTTAGTATCACGACCACGAATTATCCATGCACTACGTGCCAAAGATAATCGTGTTTTCAATTACGGTCATGATTATACCGAACAATCCCTGGTCATAATCATACCAAGTCCATCTATGCACGTAAGCCACAGATGACTTTCAACACAATATAAGCATGAGGATAATGATATAAAGAATCAATCAAATGAGATAAAGGATAAATATTAAACATTTATAATATAATTTATCCAGGGTTCAAGAATATCCCAATGCTATCAATCACTTAATTATCTTATAATCTAATATTATTAATCTTATAACAATATTTTAATCACTTCTTAAACTTATAAACAATTTATTTCAATTGTTTACGCTTTACCATATAATGCATTTAATCATTCAAAAATACCATACTCATAAGATATCATCACCAATGATCAAATCCCTCATCAAAAAAATATGCATATGCTCTATATAGGATTTCCAAGCCATAAAATCCTATTTTTCAACTTTGTTACTTCACAAAACATATTTAACTCATATATTCGTAACTAAACATTTTTCATGAAAATACCAAATCTGTTCTAAAAATATTTTTTTTTTCTGGGATTTAGCATAATATAGTCTCATAATGAACATACATTTTTCTCGGAATTTTTAAAATTCATTTACTATTTTTAAAAAAATAATTTCCAATTGATTCCTTAAGAAATTTGCTACCTCAATTTTAACTCCAAAAATTCCCAAATCTTGGAAGGACCTTACACATGTTAATGTGAGCCTCCAGTTTAAATTTCATGGTCATCGGAGTTGTAGAACTCCAGTTATAGTGTTTTTCGTCCGAACAACCTAAATATTGAAATGGTCATAACTTGCTCATTTTAAGTCGGAATGAGCTCATTTTTGGACACGATGTTCTTTATACCGTATAATTTTAAGTCCCAAAAGACCTAAATTTTTCTCACTAATTAAGTGGCCGAAACAGCCCTTACAAAAATGTGGCAGCAGCTTTTTGGACATTTTGAAGTTTTGACTCCTTTGCTAAAATCAGTCCGCACGAAAATCTACAACACATTATTCAGTGATTCCACTTGGATTAGTTAGGTAACTCATAGATCTAACTCTAGGACTTGACCACACTCAAAAATTCAAAGTATAATAGGAGATATGGTCAATTGAATTTCATGTTACGTTTTTACCAAAATCTAATTTTTCAACCCTTTGTGATTTCTAAGAAACTTTCGTGTTTTCACATAATAACTAACATAACTCAACATAACACTTACTAATACCACATATACCCATGATTTTTATTATTCCAACGCTTTTATTATAACTCTCATTATAATCAACGTAACCAGATCCTTTTAGTTGATGAAATATTTGAGGGTTTTATAAATGGGTTTTGTACTGGGGTCAATACAAAATTCGATTTCATGCTCTAGGGGTAGTTTAAGAAGTCTTCAAGAATACGTCAGAAAATTTATTAACAGTAAAAATATCACTCAAAACTGTGACTCTCATCCAAGACTTGGATAGCACATGAAATGAAAGTTTCTCCTAACGGAGTTTCAATCGATAAGTCAAAGTCTAATCTCTCTGGAGTCAAATTTAAACATTGAGCGCAAGCAAGAGAGATAAATGAATGGGTAGAACCGGTATCTAATAAGGTATAGACTCCGCAAAAATTTATAATTAACTAACCCGTGATAACTTCGTTCGATTCCTCGTCACGAAAAACGCTCTCCCTTAAACTACCGAATTTGTTTTGTCTGTATCCGCCTTTGGTGCCACCGTCCCAGCTGTACTTGACTTCACTATACGACAAAATTGAGCTAAATGACCTTCTCTTCTTAAAATTTCCACTTCTATTATCTTGGTCATGATTACCACCAAAGTGGTTACCATTCTTGGCATGATAATTTCCCCCACAATGGTTATCATTGTTCTGATAGCCGTTGCCACCGGTATGATTATTATCGTGTTGTTGGTCGTTACCTTTTGCTTGAGCTGAATCAACGCTCTCATGTGCTTCATTGCTTATCTCAGCATTTTCAGATGCCATTCCCAAACACTGTCACAAAACAAGGGTTAATTGACATATCACATATTATCTCTATACTCTGACCGACCAATTAAATACCAAATAAATTTAAGTAGGTCATATTAGCGAAGGAATTTTCCGTCTCTCCCCTCCTAGTTCTATTCTCACATCCTAGCCAGGGATCATATCCCTAAGCTTTGATACCAACTGTGACGCCCCCAAAATTAGGTATTTATCACTCATCTTGGGTTGTCAGATATATTGTACAAAATACAAATACAAACTTAATTATACAAATGTCGTGTAACATACGACAATACATAAACTGAGAGTTCTAATAGGAATATTGTCATCTAGACAATATCCATACTCAAGGAGTCCTCATTATATTTATGGTCACACTATTTAACAGAATGGTGAGGACTACTAATGCTATCTTCTGGACCATCACTCCTTTCCCCGACTTGTCCCAGCTATATTCTCATTTCCTGAAGAGAACATTGAAAGAAAGGGTGAGCTCAACTAGCCCAGTAAGAAATATTATGACTAAGATAATGTAAAATAAATTATCAATAGTCTTCAACAATGTTAAACTGATAAAATACAATAGATATCAAGTTTAACTGCAGCGGAATAAGCAATTCTTAGAAGAGTCAAGTAGAGAATAAAATCTACTATCTTCTATGATTTAAAAATGTTTTCATCAATTTTTATCGCTAAGACTCAGCTTAATAAATAAACCACATCTTCTAATCATCCCTGTACTACGAACCAAAGATATTCATTAAATCATCCACGGTCATGACTATACCGAATAATCCCTGGTCATAATTATACCAAAAACTGTCCATCAATGCATTACGGCCACTGAGGACTTTTACCACATCACAGTTCAAGATTATACCGAATGATCCATGGTCATAATCATACTAAGTCCATCTATGCACGTAAGCCAAAGATGACTTTCAACATAATATAAACATGAGGATGATGACAATGTTATAGGAATTCAATTAAACAAGTTCAAGAATTAATTTATCCAGAAACTAATAATATCCAAATTGTCAACATGATACTTCTTTGTAAAGTAAAAGTCAAAAATGCTCAAAAGAATATTTCCATGAAAAGATACTGGATGAAGCACAAATATCAAGGATATTCCACTAATTTCATAGAGTATAGAAGTCAAAACTTTAACCAACTGTGTATAATAAAGAATGGAATAACAAAAGAAATCACCAGGCATGCGATAGACCGCACAAGCAGGTTATTCCAATAGAATAATAATTAACGGAACCAGGTCCGGCGTAAAACGTACAGACAGGATATTCCAACAGAATAATAAAGACGGAACCAGGTCCGGCGTAGAACGCACAGACAGGATGTTCCAACAGAATAATAAAGACGAAACCAGGTCCGGCGTAGAACGCACAGACAGGATGTTCCAGCAGAATAATAAATAATAGAACCAGGTCCGGCGTAGAACGCACAGACAGGATGTTCCAGCAGAGTAATAAAGAATGAAATAATAAAAGAATTTCACCATGTATGCGGTACTTCGCATAAACAGGTTATTCCAACATAATAACAAAGAATGGAATAACAGAAGTTCTCTTCATGAAGATGAAAGAAAGAAATAATATTTCCTACCTTTGAAAGAAACTGGACATAGGAGTAGTGAGGGAGCAGACTTCTCTTCTTCTATAGATTTTTTTCTCTATAGCTTCTCTCTATAATTTCTCTCTATAATAATGGCTCTAAAGCTTTAGTTAATTGGTGAGAAATGAAGGAAGGATGAGCTTCTACTTATAGGAAAACATAGTTTCGATAATTGCACGTTTTGGGGCTCGAAAATTACAGTATAATACCTTCTTCTTTTTCTTTATTTTTTATTTAGTCCTGCAAGTATTATCAATCTTGCACCAACTCCCCTAATAGTAAATCATGTGAATCAATAGTACCCGTAAATAGTAACTCGTGAATAGTAACTCGTGAATAGTAACTCATGAATAGTAACTCGTGAATAGTAATTCATGAATAGTAACTCGTGAATAGTACTCCGACACGAAAAGTGCTCCGAATACCCTAGTGAGCAGTACTAGAGTGAATAGTAATTTGGGTGAATAGTAACCCGTGAATAGTAACCCGTGAATAGTAACTCATGAATAGTAACTCGTAAATAGTACTCCGACACAAAAAGTGTCCCGAATACCCGATTGAACAATACTGAGTGACTTCTCACATAAGCATCAATAATCAATACCGTGTGCTACTATGCAACCACGCGTATTACTGTACTTTTAACACCGGGTGTTTCAACAGTATCAACAGTAAAACTTCCGCCGTTATTTTCATAAAGTATTTCTGTCGTTTTCTAACTACGACAGTTTTTCTGTTGTGGGTCCACCAATGATTGTGTCGTCGTACGAATATTTCTCGACAAAAAGAATATTCCCCGACCAATCGAATATTATATAACGACTTGCATACTTTGCAAAATTTTTAAATACTACCCCCAACTATAACATTATCTCAAATCCACACCTTAATATTCAAAAAAATATTTTGAAAAATTTAAATCTTTATTTAAAAAAATCTGGGGTCTCACAAATATTATGACTAAGATAATGCAGAATAAATTATCATTAGTCTTTAACAATGTTAAACTGATAAAATACAATAAACATCAAGTTTAACTGCAGCGGAACAAGCAATCCATTAAAAGAGTCAAGTAGAAAATAAAATCTACTATCTTTTATGATTTAAAAGGTTTTTCATTACTTTTATCGCTGGGACTCAGCTTAATAAATAATTCACATCATCAAATCACCCCTGCACTACGGCTAAGGATATTATTTAGTATCATGACCATGACTTATCCATGTACTACGGCTAAAGATAATCATGTTTTTATCAACAGTCCTGATCATGCCATAAAACAATTCATCTTTGCACTACGGCCAAAGAGAATCCATAGTCATAATCATACCAAAAACTGTCCATCAATGCACTACGGGCCAATGAGAACTTTTTTCACATCATTTGTATCATTACGGTCATGATTACACCGAATAATCCCTGGTTATAATCATACCAAGTTCATCTATGCACTACAGGCCACAGATGACTTTCAACAAAATATAAACATGAGGATGATGACAATGATATAAGAATTCAATAAAACAAGTTCAAGAATTAATTTATCCAGGAACCAATAACGTCCAAATTATCAACATGATACTGCTTTGTGGAGTAAAATTCAAGAATGATCAGAAGAATATTTTCATGAAAAGATACTGGATGAAGCGCAATTATCAAGGATATTCTACTAATTTCATGGAGTATAGAAGTCAAAACTTTAACCAACTGAGTATAATAAAGAATGGAATAACAAAAAAAATCACCATGCATGCGGTACTTTGCATAGACAGGTTATTCCAACAGAATAATAATAACGGAACCAGGTCAGGCAAAATTTGCACGGACAGGATGTTCCAACAGAATACTAAAGACGGAACCAGGTTTGGTGTAAAACACACAGACAGGATGTTCCAACAAAATAATAATAAAGATGAAATCAGGTCCGGTGTAAAACACACAGACAGGATGTTCTAACAGAATAATAATAAAGACGGAACCAGGTCCGGTGTAAAACACACAGACATGATGTTCCAACAGAATAATAATAAAGACGGAACCAGGTCCGGTGTAAAACACACGGACAGGATGTTCCAACAGAATAATAATAAAGACGAAACCAGGTCCGGTGTAAAACACACGGACAGGATGTTCCAACAGAATAATAGAAGAATGTCACCAAGTATAGGGTAAACCGCGTATACAGGTTATTCCAACAGAATAATAAGCAATGGAATAACAACAGTTCTCTTCATGAATAAGAAAGAATAACAGCCCTTACCGTAAAAAAAACTGGATATAAGAGTAGGAAAGTAGCAGAATACTTTTCTTCTTTCTCTCTATAATTTCTCTCTAGAGTTTCAGTGAATTTGTAAGAAATAATGAAGGAATGAGCTTCTATTTATAGAAAAATAGACTGCATAGTAACTAACTCATGAACGGTCCATATTGATTTACTTTAATCTGACGATCCATAATTAAAGTAAAATTTTTTAAATAAAATATAATATATATATATATATATATATATATATATACATACACAACATGTGCTAAAATTACTCACGGGAGACATTCCCGTGATTTCCACTGCCTTATTTTTCAACATCATATATGCAAACCACTCATATCAATACATTTATATATATATATATATATATATATATATAATATTCCGTGACAACCTGTTTTCTCCACCAATTCATTTCTCTTCCCTGACAATTCTTTCCTCCCCCATCAACATCAATATCCACCAAAGTCATATATCTATATATATATTACCAATACTAGTACACCTCCCGCCAATTAAAATCCCCCCTCCACATGCAAAATCAATCATATATATATATATATATATATATATATATATATATATATATATATATATATATATATATATATAATCAATCATCATATATATAATACATGTAATACTCCTTCCACCAAAGTCCACTAACAACAATATGTATAAAATAAAGGTACTTCAATTCCCTCTTTGATAGGCATCACCCTTCCCCATACGTAAATTAATTCCACCCACCAAAATCACCAACCACCACATATAATATAAATATACAATATATATATATATATATATATATATATATATATATATATATATATATATATATATACTGAATAACTTTCCACCGATTCTTTTGAAAAATGGGTAAGTGGGGGTCCAAATAATACGCTCAAAACTGAGTGACTTCTCACGTAAGCATCAATAATCAATACCTTGTGTTACTATGCAACCACGCGTATTACTGTACTTTTACTACCGAGTAGTTCAACAGTATTAACGGTAAAACTTCCGCTGTTATTTTCATAAAATATTTTTGTCGTTTTCTCAATTCGACAATAATTTCGTTACGGGGTCTACCAATGATTGTACCGTCGTACGGATATTCCCCGACAAAAAGAATATTTTCCGACCAATCGAATATTATATAACAACTTGCGTACTTTGCAAAATATATAAATATTACCTACAACTATAACATTATATCAAATCCACACCATAATATTTAAAAAATTATTTCGAGAAAGTTAAATATTTATTCATAAAATCTAAGGTCTCACATACATTACGTACGTACAATTCCTTTTGTGCACTATACTTGATTGCACTACTATATACGTGATTGAATGCATGAAAACACAATTATTTGATTGTAATATTCCAGTATCACATCAAAAGATATAAGAAAATTTTATTTGTATACAAGGAATTAAGTTACTAATAATAGTACGCTAGTGGTTAAAGATTTTGTTTGGATGAATTTTTGATTCGATTCGAATTTGAAATTTGATTTAAAATTTGTTACGGACTCGAGTTTAATTTGACCCGAGTTATTTGGTTGACAATATAGTGGACTATTGAGGATAACCCTACAAATTGTCTTCTACTAACTAGCCAAAATTAATTAACACATGATTGAGTGAACTTATATATATGATAATTGTATGAAGTTGTCTTAGCTTGTATTTTCAGCATGCATGTATTCTTGGGTGTGTGTGTGTGAAAATTAGCAAAAAAAAAAATTATTTATTTATATATGATGTACTCAGGAATTACTTCAAGTGCTCAAATGGAGGATGCCATGTGAAGAAAAGGGTAGAAAGGGACGGTCAAGATAATAGAAATGTGATAACAACTTATGACGGAGTGCACAACCATGAGAGCCCTAGTGTGGTTTATTACAATGAGACCCCTCTCATGATACCCGATGGCTTTACTTTGCAACCTTCTAATTCTGCAGCTCACTCTACTTCTTCATAATTATATATATATATATATATATATATATATATATATATATATATATATATATATATACCATAAATTCTCCACATTTTGGAATACTTATCATATTAATTTTAGCATGCTGTAATTGTGTTAATTAAATGTGTGATATTATGGTAATTTGTGTACACAGTATTTGCCTTAATAATGCCTTAATTGATTACCGACAACTTTTTCTCTTTCGTTTGTTCTAAAGTAGTAGTAGTAAGTAATTAGTATTGACCTTTTAAAGTTAATTTAAAATAATAGGTAATTAATTAGATAAACATTATCTAATTTATCTGGGAAAAAATATTAATTAATTATTGTATAGCTTATTAATTTGTGCGTACAATCAACTAAATATGTTTAGTTATGCAGTATTTTTCGAAGAAAAAAACAAAGGAAAATAAAAAAAAAATATGAGAGATATATGAGAGAGAAGTAATCAATATTAGGGTTTGTGTGGGTTCACACGCGGCCATGAACAGATTGACTAGCGCAGTCGCCTTGATATAGCAGTCTGCGAGTAACATGAACCATTCCTAGTACTACGCCAACAAATGTTCTGATGACATGATGAGCATTAATTATTGTTGAAAATGCTTCTTAAATTAAGTTGTTAATATTGTTAAAAATTATGTTGTTAAAGTAATTGTATTATCGACCTTAACATTTAAGAACAATGTTATTAAATTCGTAACTGTCCGTCGGTCTAACCGATAAAAATCGGATTTAGTTCAACCCGATTTTATGAATTTGGTCAAAAGTCGGTTGATCTGGTTAACCATCGGTCCAACCGGTGGTGAAACCCGTAAAACCGGTTTTTGTATCAAAAAAGTTTTAATATTAAAATAAACCATTTTTAATAATATTGTACCTCATCTTTATTATGTTTTACTCCCTCCGTCCCAAATTAATTGCTCAGTTTTGACTTTTTTAAGTCAAATTGACTATTTTTAGAATTAATAATTAAGCATATATAAATATATTTCTAAAATTATAAAAATTGGGATTAGTAATAAATTGTATATACTTTCTTTTGGTTATAATCACTTCACCTATATTTTAGCAAAAATAGTAAAAATATTAGTTTTAAAAATGGTCAATTTGACTTTAAAAAGTCAAAATTGAGCAGTTAATTTGGGATGGAGGGAGTAGTTCATAAAAAACGAGATTTTTTAAAATTTTATTAATTATTAATGATATATAATTTCATTTATTAATGACGTCACTGGGTCAATAACGGCTGGACCAATGCCCTATTATCCACCTGGTACCTTTTTCGGTACGATGATCGGTTCGAGTCGAAAAATCTTAGAGTAGTGCTACAGACACAAATTATTTTACAAAAATTTTATAAACTGCTGATGTGGCATACTCCACCTCAGCGTATTGATCAACAAATTGTTTTAATGTAATCTTCGGTCCCACACAATATGCTGAGGTGGAGTATGCCATATCAGCAGCTTGTAAAATATTTATAAAATAATTTGTGTCTATAGTATTATTCAAAATCTTATTTAAGAAACACTTACTACTTTGACAATATTAAATTATCTTTACTCTGACAATATTAATCGCCTTAAATTAAGAGAAAGCAAAAACATTTCTTCATTTCTTCCCTTCCATGTATTGGCATAAGAAAAGTCGCATTCTTTTTAAACCAATAATTTCTATCAAGGTGACTAGTAATAGTAAATACTAAAGTAATTATATTTGTTAGATATTTTCACTTTATAAAAAGAATTTTTTTTCGATAATAACATAAAAGATACAATATACTTAAATTTGTTATTACAATTTTATTATTGTAATAATAGTATTAAGATAATAATATATTTTTTAAATAAACATGAAATTAAATACATTATTAATTTATAAATTTTTATAAATAAAACTGCAACATTAATAATTTCTATGAGAGGAGTTACGCAAGTAAGATTATACTAGAAACACATTAGTTCTCTTGCATTATTAGGTAGATTTTTTCGTTATAGGTTCCTAACTTATTACATATATTAATTTATTTTTTTTAAATATTTAAAAGAACAAGTGCTGGGGAAATTCATCATATCACCATACTAGGGGTGAGCGTGGTGCGGTTTGAAGCTCAAACCGCACACGAAATCACTTAGGTGCGGTTTGAAAAATCCAAAATCGCACATTAAACTGTTTGTGATTGGTGTGGTGCGATTTTGAACCGTGCAGTTTGGTTTCATTTGAAAACCAATTGAAATTACAAACTCGTAAAATAGTTAGCAAAATCATTCACGCAAACGTATTACGCAGTGAGCACAATCATATAGTTAATTTAGCAAAATAGTTCCAGGCATCAACTTACATGGTTGATTAATACTATATTATCACATTTGATTTAGGAAATATCAAGCCACTCTTGATTTGCAAACATAATTGATACTATTTATTCTTCATTCAACCTTGCAATATCTATCTTCTAAAATAAAATGAGAAGACTATTTTATAGTAGATAAATTATATATACTTGTAGCAAATTTGAGAAAACATGATGATTATTTGGTGCGGTTTCGGTTTTATGCGTGCGATTTTGACTAGTAACCAAATCAAAATTGAAAATTTCGTTTTTCAACCCATCTAAAACTGTCACATACGCCAGAACCGTTAGTGCGATTTTAATTGGTGCGGTTTGTACGATTTTTGGTGCGATTTCTATTCCAATTTAATTTCTTGCTCGTCCTACCACTAGGCCCATTTAAGTTTATAAGACCCCTGACAGTGTCAGCAACCTCCCTCGAGGCAAACTAATCTCTTACTGAGTTTGGAAGAATAAATAAATAAAAATTTATTAATTTATAATTAAAAAAATAAAAAATTGTAGATTTTACTTTCGTATTGTTACTAGATTTATAAAAAAAATTGAAAAAATACATAAATTTCACATTTGAGTTACTAAATTAATTTTATTAAATTTATAATTTTGAGAGTATAATATAAATTATAAAAGATGATCTTATATAATTTAATTTGTTGCTTAAATTCGATCATAATTAGACAAAAAAAATGACTACATTTTTCGTAGTTTTTTTTAATTCATTCGTCAGAAAAACTTAATAATAAAGAAATTAAACAAAAAAAATTAAATTTTCTATTTTTTTCCCGTCCATTTCAAGTAACAGAGTTTAAATAATATCCTTCACATCAAAATTAAGGTTATAAAATGAGCAAACAACTTGGACTTGATTCATAAATCGTACTCACTCGATTCGAAATATAAATAATTCAAATATAAACAAATATTAAAGTTCGATAAATTACTCAAACTTTCTTAAATTATAATTTTTTATAATCATATTTGTTCAAAAAAATGCTTGAACTCAATTTGAGATAATACTCAACTCGATAGTTAAACAAGCTTCAATAAAATCTTATTTTATACTCCTAAATTTTGTGCCAAATTTGAACAAACTTTCATTTACGTCCTTACACTTTGTTTAATTCTGAGTTTTTGACGGGAAAAAAAAAAGAATAGAAAATTTAAATTAGAACATAAAATAAAAGAATAGAAAACTTGAAGTTTTTCTTTGTGTTGTTTCTGAGTTTTTAATAGAAAAAAATAAAAAATTTAAAATTTTTCTTTTCTTGCGTTTTTGAGTTCCAATAAAAAGAAAAAAATATCACTTTTATAAATTTACATTTCTATTAAATATAACCATTGAACTATGAATAAAAATATGCAAGATAAATTTAATCAAAAAAAATAATCGTAATCAAATACAAATATCCAAATAAATGTTAAGCAAAAACTACTTATACAAAGTCATTATCATACCATACTCAAAAGTAATCAAATATAATTTGTATTATTAATACTACATAGATTATTCATCAAATTCTTCAAGAAATTCAATCTCCTCCCTAATGATAATCCAAACACTGTTCGTGTCTTGTCTTGATTTCACGCCAATCACTTTTAAAATGTTCTTATTTATTTAATTTTATTGTATATAAATTTGACTAGGGAAGTCAGTGTGATTTAAATAAAGTCATGTATTGTGATAATTTTTTACTAATTATAAGTATGAAACATGTCAATATATAAGATACTTATTGGCAAAACTAATGATTTGGCCACCGAAGTTGGCACGTTTTATTGAATACCCGAGTGAACTTTTAATTTTTCAAATTAACTCACTGAACTAATTTTTATTTTCAAATTGGGTCATTCCGTTAAAAAAAGTTGCAGACGTTAAAATATTGCTTATGTAGCGCTGACGTGACAAAAAAAATAAAAAATGTGACGCCCCCAAAATAGGTATACAACACCCATTCTGAGTCGCCAAAATATATGGTACAGAAACAACTACATCTTTATTATTACAACACAAGAACTGTGAGTTTAAATACAAATATTGTCATTTAGACAATATCCACACTCAAATAAGCCCTCATTACAATTATTGATACATTATTTCACAAAAATAGTGAGGACTACTAAAGTAACTTCTAGAACCATCATTCCATACCCCGACTAGTACTCGCTACATTCTCGCCTCCTGAGAAAAATGGAATAAAAAGGAAAAAGGGTGAGCTCAACTAGCCCAGTAAAGAACATTATGACTAAGATAATACAGAACAAATTATCGTTAGTCTTCAACAGGGAAAAATCTAATAGAATACAATAGACAACAAGTTTTAAATCAATAACTGCAGCGGAAACAGCAAACCATTAGAAGAGTCAAGTAGAGAATGAGTTCTACTATCTTCTAAGATTTAAAAGTCCATCATCAATATTTTATCCCTGTAACAACAATCAATAACCATCTTTAATCAAATATTCATCTTTGCACTACAGGCCAAAGATATTCATTTGTATCACCAGTCGGTCATGTTCATCTCAACACCTGTTCATCTTTGCACTACGGGCCAAAGATATTCATCAGTTAATCTTTCATCTTTGCACTACGGCCAAAGATATTCAGTAATATCATCATTTAGGACTGAGGATGATGAAAAATATATTAAAGAAAACGAATCCAGTGAAACAAAATAACAAATATTAAGGATTCGTATTTCGATTTATTCATGTCCAAAAATACCTTATAATTATTCATAGTGAAGTAGAATTCAAGAATGATCAAAACATGGATACAATCAAAGCTAGTACCCAGAATAGATATTTTGGACGAAAAGAAGAAAATTTTATTTTTCGGTGAATAGTAACTCGTGAATAGTAACTCGTGAATAGTAACTCATGAATAGTAACCCCGACGTGAAAAGTTCCAAATTTGATAAAAATTTCCAACCAATATTTCGGCATAATGATATTGAAGAAATAATATCATTTTTGAATAAAATAACATCCCTTACCTCGTACAGACAGTACTTCTGGTCGGAATACCGGTATAAGGCTGAAAGACACTTGCTCTGATGAATAGAAACTCTCAAAGTATCTAAATACTCACAAAATACACTCAATAATCTAGAGAGAGAAAGAGAGAAAACTTGTTTCTGGTGTGATTTTCAATTCTAACTTAGCCCTCTATTTATAGGAAAATGTTAGCACGCCGAAGCAGACTTAACCTGCAACCTGATGGCTTTACCTGCTACTATTCCCACCCACCACATTTGAATAAAAATCTCAGCACATTTCTTCACCAACCAAGAGTGGGGCCCACCAATTCTAGAATTTTCTACCAAAATGATTAACTCCGAAAATTCAACAATTTCTGAACCAGTCATCTCGTAAAATTCATAATAAATCATACGTTCATTTTTAACGGTTCAAAATTTGTGGACATATACTCAACTTATATATGTATAACATATCCAAAAATTACCACGATCCAACGGTCGGATTAAAAATTATAACTCCCGCAAAATATCTCAAAAACCCTGATTTTTAATACCTCCATTCCGACAAAAATACTGATAAAAACCTCAACATTAACTCCTTCATTTTTAACCACAAAAATATATCCCTCATTTATATCCACAAAAATAAATATTTCCTTATCATATGAATCAATAATTAATTATTTATAAATAATATTACAGAATCACATTTATGACAACCAGGCCGTTCCCAGGAAAGAGGGGGCTTTCCAATAAGGATTTCTCCTTACTGGCGCACAATTAGATGACCAAACCTCTCCTTAGACAGAACTTTCTAGACATTGCCAATAATGTTATCTAATAATATTATTCAAATAATATGAATTATTGATCTGATAATGGGAAATACTGTGTAGTGACAATTATTGAAACAACAGTAATATAAAATATCAACGCAGCAATTATTGAATCAATAAAATAAAATACTGAACAGTAATTACTGTAACCATTATTGAGTAGTGCCTTCTTTCGTAAGAATCAATAATTGGTGCAATACAGTGTGCTACTGTGTAACAACGCGTATTACTGTGTTTTAACCACCGGGTATTCCAACAGTATTAACGGTAACAACTACGCCGTTATTAATAAAAACATATACTTGTCGTTTTCTTCATCCAATCGCTTTCCGTTATGGGGCCCACAAAAGACTGCGCCGTCGTACGAATATTCCCCGACAGGAAGAATATTCCACGACCAAACGAATATTCCCCGACAACAATGAATATTTTATAACCACTTGCTTATTTAAAATACTTACGCATTTTACCCATAACTAACCTCATTAATCAATTTAACACTTACTATTTCAAAATAATAAATAGAGGGAATTTAAATTTCATTTATTAATAATTTGGGGTCTTACAACCTCCCCTCCTTATGAAATTTCATCCTCGAAATTGACGTACGTACCTGGTGTTTCGAAAAGATGAGGATACCTCGCTTTCATTTCCGTTTCCAACTCCCAGGTCATTTCCTCAATAGCATGGTTTCTCCACAAAACTTTAACTTGTGGTATGACCTTCGTGCGTAGGACATGCTCCTTTCTATCCAAGATCTTGACAGGTACCTCTTCGTACGTTAAGTCTTCAGCTATCTCGTCCGGTTCTAACTCAATAACGTGGTCTGGGTCTTTCACATATTTACGTAACACAGATATATGAAAAACATTATGAACACGAGACATACTTGGAGGTAACGCAAGTCTATAGGCCACATTTCCTACTCGGTCAAGAATCTGAAATGGACCAATAAATCGTGGATTGAGCTTTCCTCTCTTCCCAAATCTTGTAACTCCTTTCCATGGAGCCACACGCAACAATACATGATCCCCAATGTCAAATTCCACGTCCTTCCGATGAAGATCCGCATAACTCTTTTGTCGATCCTGTGCCGTTTGTATACGTTGTCGAATCATTTGGATCTTCTCTGTAGTCATGCGTACCAACTCTGGTCCCAACAATGTTGCTTCACCCACCTCGTCCCAGCATACTGGAGAGCGACACTTTCGTCCATATAATGCTTCAAATGGGGCCACACCTATACTTGCCTGATAACTGTTATTGTAAGAGAATTCCACCAATGGTAGGTACTTATCCCAACTCCCTTTGAAATCTAGGACACAAAGTCTTAATAGATCTTCAAGAGTTTGAATAGTCCTCTCTGATTGTCCGTCCGTTTGAGGATGGTATGCCGAACTAAATCGTAAATCTGTGCCCATAGCTTTTTGCAAGCTAACCCAAAATCTTGAAGTGAATCTTGGGTCACGATCCGAAACTATGGATACTGGCATGCCATGCAGTCTCACAATCTCATCTACGTATATACGAGCAAGACGTTCAAGGGAATAAGTCTCCCGTATCGGCAAGAAATGAGCAGACTTGGTTAATCTATCAACAATAACCCAAATAGCATTTATGCCTTGAGAAACCGTGGGAAGACCCGTAACGAAATCCATGGTAATGTGTTCCCACTTCCATTTCGGAATCTCAAGTGGTTGCAATGGACCCTTTGGTACTTGATGTTCCGCCTTTACACGTTGACAAGTTAAACACCTCGAGATAAACTTTGCAATCTCTCTCTTCATATTATTCCACCAAAATGTATGTCGTAGATCACGATACATTTTGGTACTTCCAGGATGGATTGCAAATGGTGTATTGTGTGCTTCCATCATGATCTTGTACTTCAAATCAGAATTGTTAGGAACACAGAGTCTAGAGTGAACTCGAAGTATTCCTTCTTCATCGATTCTTGCTTCTGGAATAGAACCTTCTTGCACTTTCTTCTTCATACGCATCAGCTCTATGTCCGTAGCTTGAGCAGCTTTAACTTTATCGATTAAAGTCGGTTCTACTCGTATATTTGATATCATCATGTGGGTACTTGGAGCCTTCATCTCTATCTCCATCCTTTGCAAGTCATACAAAATGGGCCTTTGTGTTAACAACATTGCACTCGTACCCGCATATGATCTTCTACTCAATGCGTCAGCTACTACGTTTGCTTTTCCAGGATGATATTGGATGGTATGATCGTAATCTTTCAACAGCTCGAGCCAACGTCGCTGCCGCATGTTGAGTTCCTTTTGGGTGAAGAAATATTTAAGGCTTTTATGATCTGTATAGATCTCCACTTTCTCCCCATACAGGTAGTGTCTCCAGATCTTCAACGCGAAAACTACTGCTGCCAACTCCAAATCATGAGTAGGATAATTCCTCTCATATTCTTTGAGTTGTCGCGAGGCATAGGCTATGACTTTCCCATGTTGCATGAGAACACATCCTAACCCTTTGCCTGAAGCATCACTGTAGATAACAAATCCATCCGAACCAGATGGTATTGTCAGAACAGGTGCCGAAATGAGTCTCCTCTTAAGCTCTTGAAAACTCTTCTCGCATTCCTCGCTCCATACGAATTTGATATCTTTCCGAGTCAGCTGAGTTAACGGGGTAGCGATTCGAGAAAACCCTTCCACGAATCTTCGATAATAACCAGCTAAGCCTAGAAAGCTACGTACTTCGGTCACCGTCTTTGGTTGCTCCCAACTTTGTATTGCTTCAATCTTCGCCGGGTCAACAGATACTCCATGTTTTGACACCACGTGCCCTAGGAAAGCTACTTCCTCAAGCCAGAACTCGCATTTCTTCAACTTGGCATATAACTTATTTTCACGCAGCCTTTGGAGTACCAGCTTCAAATGATGCTCATGATCTTCACGGCTTTTGGAATATATGAGGATGTCATCAATAAAGACAACAACGAACTGATCCAAATAATCCTTAAATACTCGGTTCATCATATCCATGAAAGCCGCAGGAGCATTAGTCAATCCAAAAGACATAACTAGGAACTCATAATGCCCATACCGAGTTCTGAAGGCAGTCTTTGGAATATCCTCAGTTTTAACCTTCAGCTGATGATATCCAGAACGAAGATCGATCTTTGAAAAGAACTGTGCTCCTTGTAACTGGTCAAACAGGTCATCAATACGAGGTAGCGGATACCTATTCTTAATAGTGACATGGTTTAATTCCCGGTAATCAATACAAAGTCGCATACTCCCGTCTTTCTTCTTTACAAATAAAACAGGAGCACCCCAAGGAGATGTACTAGGACGAATGAAACCGATGTCCAACAACTCTTGTAGTTGGACCTTTAACTCCTGAAGTTCAATAGGAGCCATTCGATATGGGGTTTTAGAAATGGGCTTTGTACCAGGTTCAAGATCAATAAAGAATTCAATTTCTCGTTCCGGGGGTAGACCGGGAAGTTCTTCAGGAAATACGTCAGGAAAGTCAATAACAACAGGAATATTATTCAAATTTGACGTGTCTTTATTCAAATCCATAACATGGGCTAAGAAAGCTTGACATCCGTTTTTTAATAAACGAATGGCTTTATGGCTTGATATAACAGTGATTGATTTTAATGGCTTAGTTGTTTGAATTCGTACAACAGGTTGGTTAGGAATATGAAAACTAACAACCTTACGAAAACAATCAATTTTGGCATGATGAGTAGTTAGCCAATCAATCCCTAAAATCACATCAAAAGCAAGTATCTTTAAAGAGATAAGGTCAACAGGTAAGGTGATGGTACCAACTTGGATCACACAAGATTTATAAACAGTGGATGTGATGAAAGTTTCTCCTAACGGAGTCTCCACAGATAAATCAAAGTCTAACTTCTCCGGAGTCAAGTTTAAACGTTGAGCACAAGCAGGAGAGATAAAAGAATGGGTAGAACCGGTATCTAATAAGGTATAAACTTCGCATGAATTTATGATTAGCTTACCCGTGATCACCTCGTTTGGGTTCCTCGCATGTTGACCAGTCACGACAAACGCTCTTCCAGGAACCGTTGACTTTATCTTTTCTGGAACAGCTTTTTGAGTCACCATCCCCGCTGGACTTGGTTTTGCTACAGTGCAATCTCGAGCGATATGTCCTTCCTTTCCACAATTATAACATACCTTAAACTGTTGTGGGCAGTTTGGGCTGATATGTCCTTCTTTTCCGCACTTATAGCATATAACCGGTGGTCGTTCTCCTCCCTTGGAACCAATTGCTGTTGGTGCTGACGTCTTCGTATTGTCATTGTTGAATCTCCTCTTTTTAAAATCTCCTCCCGACTCGCTTCTTCTATTTTCATAGCCACGATTACCACCAAAGTGGTTGCCGTTCTTGTCTGTATTTTTCTTTCTCCGCTGGTTATCATTGTTCTGATGACTGCTGTCACCGATATGATCCTGGTTGTGATCCCTCAGTTGACCGTACTCGTTATCTCGCTCTAATAATTGAGCCCTGTTGACAACATCTGAATAGAGAGAAAATTTATGAGAAATGAGATATTGACGTATGCCGGGTTTCAAACCTCTCAGAAACATCCTCGTCATACGTTCCTCATTCTCCACCAAATGAGGTGCAAACCTGGACAACTCTGCAAACTTTGCCTCGTACTGAGATACCGTCATATTATTCTGCTCTAGTCTAATAAACTCTACCTCCTTCATATGACGAATACTTTCAGGAAAGTACTTGTCATTGAACAGTTTTTGAAATGTCTCCCAAGACATGCTGAGTGCGGTTGGATGGGTACGCTTCACAGACTCCCACCAGTAATCTGCCTCGCCACGGAACATAAAGGTGGCGAATGGAACCTTCTGTTCCTCCGTGCATCCCAAGACATCGAATATCTTGGTAATTTGCTTGACCCACGTTTCCGCCATGATCGGATCCGGCTTTCCCTTAAATTCTGGTGGTCCCAATTCTTTGAACTGTTTGGCTGTGACAAACCGTGAATTGCTATCATTTCCTCCTGTATTTTGAACACGAGTCTCCCTTGTCTGGTTTTGCATGAATTGCAAAAAACTTCTAAACATTCCATCGTTCATCATCTGCTCATTGGTGTTGTTCACAGGAGGAACATTGCCAGCCTGTTGCACGTTCTCCTCGTTGGTAAGCACCGGTGTCTCCACGGTCTCATTTACTCCACTATTAACATTCTCAGACGACATTCTCAAATACTGCCATAAAACAAGGGTTAACTAAATAAATTAACAAATCACATAATACCCCTATATTATGACTGACCAATAAATAAGCTTAGGTATGACACACTAGCGAATGATTCGTCTCTCCCCTCCTAGTTCTATTCCCCGATCTCCGCCAGAGATCATATCCCTAAGCTCTGATACCAACTGTGACTCTGGACACCAACCTATGTCAGCACCTTACATTGATACCTATCAGCTTGCCACCGCATAACGGCGTCCCCTACGGAGAGTCTGGCTTCGGTGCATCCCCCATCAACAGGAAGTCACCAGCGAGAGGCTCGGGGCTCTTTACTTATAGCTCTGATACCAACTGTGACGCCCCCAAAATAGGTATACAACACCCATTCTGAGTCGCCAAAATATATGGTACAGAAACAACTACATCTTTATTATTACAACACAAGAACTGTGAGTTTAAATACAAATATTGTCATTTAGACAATATCCACACTCAAATAAGCCCTCATTACAATTATTGATACATTATTTCACAAAAATAGTGAGGACTACTAAAGTAACTTCTAGAACCATCATTCCATACCCCGACTAGTACTCGCTACATTCTCGCCTCCTGAGAAAAATGGAATAAAAAGGAAAAAGGGTGAGCTCAACTAGCCCAGTAAAGAACATTATGACTAAGATAATACAGAACAAATTATCGTTAGTCTTCAACAGGGAAAAATCTAATAGAATACAATAGACAACAAGTTTTAAATCAATAACTGCAGCGGAAACAGCAAACCATTAGAAGAGTCAAGTAGAGAATGAGTTCTACTATCTTCTAAGATTTAAAAGTCCATCATCAATATTTTATCCCTGTAACAACAATCAATAACCATCTTTAATCAAATATTCATCTTTGCACTACAGGCCAAAGATATTCATTTGTATCACCAGTCGGTCATGTTCATCTCAACACCTGTTCATCTTTGCACTACGGGCCAAAGATATTCATCAGTTAATCTTTCATCTTTGCACTACGGCCAAAGATATTCAGTAATATCATCATTTAGGACTGAGGATGATGAAAAATATATTAAAGAAAACGAATCCAGTGAAACAAAATAACAAATATTAAGGATTCGTATTTCGATTTATTCATGTCCAAAAATACCTTATAATTATTCATAGTGAAGTAGAATTCAAGAATGATCAAAACATGGATACAATCAAAGCTAGTACCCAGAATAGATATTTTGGACGAAAAGAAGAAAATTTTATTTTTCGGTGAATAGTAACTCGTGAATAGTAACTCGTGAATAGTAACTCATGAATAGTAACCCCGACGTGAAAAGTTCCAAATTTGATAAAAATTTCCAACCAATATTTCGGCATAATGATATTGAAGAAATAATATCATTTTTGAATAAAATAACATCCCTTACCTCGTACAGACAGTACTTCTGGTCGGAATACCGGTATAAGGCTGAAAGACACTTGCTCTGATGAATAGAAACTCTCAAAGTATCTAAATACTCACAAAATACACTCAATAATCTAGAGAGAGAAAGAGAGAAAACTTGTTTCTGGTGTGATTTTCAATTCTAACTTAGCCCTCTATTTATAGGAAAATGTTAGCACGCCGAAGCAGACTTAACCTGCAACCTGATGGCTTTACCTGCTACTATTCCCACCCACCACATTTGAATAAAAATCTCAGCACATTTCTTCACCAACCAAGAGTGGGGCCCACCAATTCTAGAATTTTCTACCAAAATGATTAACTCCGAAAATTCAACAATTTCTGAACCAGTCATCTCGTAAAATTCATAATAAATCATACGTTCATTTTTAACGGTTCAAAATTTGTGGACATATACTCAACTTATATATGTATAACATATCCAAAAATTACCACGATCCAACGGTCGGATTAAAAATTATAACTCCCGCAAAATATCTCAAAAACCCTGATTTTTAATACCTCCATTCCGACAAAAATACTGATAAAAACCTCAACATTAACTCCTTCATTTTTAACCACAAAAATATATCCCTCATTTATATCCACAAAAATAAATATTTCCTTATCATATGAATCAATAATTAATTATTTATAAATAATATTACAGAATCACATTTATGACAACCAGGCCGTTCCCAGGAAAGAGGGGGCTTTCCAATAAGGATTTCTCCTTACTGGCGCACAATTAGATGACCAAACCTCTCCTTAGACAGAACTTTCTAGACATTGCCAATAATGTTATCTAATAATATTATTCAAATAATATGAATTATTGATCTGATAATGGGAAATACTGTGTAGTGACAATTATTGAAACAACAGTAATATAAAATATCAACGCAGCAATTATTGAATCAATAAAATAAAATACTGAACAGTAATTACTGTAACCATTATTGAGTAGTGCCTTCTTTCGTAAGAATCAATAATTGGTGCAATACAGTGTGCTACTGTGTAACAACGCGTATTACTGTGTTTTAACCACCGGGTATTCCAACAGTATTAACGGTAACAACTACGCCGTTATTAATAAAAACATATACTTGTCGTTTTCTTCATCCAATCGCTTTCCGTTATGGGGCCCACAAAAGACTGCGCCGTCGTACGAATATTCCCCGACAGGAAGAATATTCCACGACCAAACGAATATTCCCCGACAACAATGAATATTTTATAACCACTTGCTTATTTAAAATACTTACGCATTTTACCCATAACTAACCTCATTAATCAATTTAACACTTACTATTTCAAAATAATAAATAGAGGGAATTTAAATTTCATTTATTAATAATTTGGGGTCTTACAAAAAATATTGCTTATGTGGCAAAAAAAAATCAAAAACAGATTTAAATTTTATTTTTTTTAACATTTTAAAGTTTTAAAAATAACAAAAACATAATAAAATAAAACAAAAACAAAAAAATCAAAATATCTTTTCTTCTTCAACTAAAAATATTTAACCATCTTGATTATTTGTGTAACAACCCCAAAATAGGTCCATTCCATCCAACCTATTCTGAGTCGCCAAATACATGGTATAGAAAAAAACTGTAACTTTATTACAACAATTGTCGTGCAAAATACAACAACACATATGCTATAAGTTTGGATACAAATATATACCAAATGTGACTCATGTTCCAACCGTGGACATCACCTCACAATGACACCTTACATAAAGGTATAGTCAAAAACTGTTTTAGAAATTAGAATCTTTGGGAAGTGCTCAAGAAAACCTTCGTACATGGGAGGCCACGCGTCTAGGTTATGATAGATATCATATGGCCACAGAATTATCCTTGGTTGACCCAATAGACCCCAAAGAAAAATGAGAAGATTACTATCATATTCTTCCCAATGGTGAGTCTTCTCTTAACATATCATTATCTCTACTGTCTCTAATTGAGAATTATACTTCAAACAAACACCAAAATTATATAGGTAGTGCTCGTATATATACTCAGCAAGTGGATGAGCACATCCCTGTCTTATGATGACACGAGGTTGTATGTCGTTAGACATCTTGTATGATAGTGACAAAACACCCTTCCAACGTTGGGTTCGCCTCACCCTATTTTCTTCACCAAATATAACTACTAAATGATGACCACCGTTCTATTCTTCCGTTACCCTCGCTCGACCCAGCTACACTCTTATTACCTGAAAAGAATTGTGAAGCAAAAGGGTGAGCACAACTAGCTCAGTAAAGAATGTCATGACTAAAGATAATTCAATTATCAATAGCCTTCATCAACAATAAATCAGAGATTTAGAACATATGGCAAATGATAAAAATTTCAACCATAGTTGCAGCGGAACGAGCAATCCATTAGAAGAGTCAATTATAAAGTCTATTATCTTCTCCATGTTAAAAATCCACCAACAATATTTTATCCATGTAACACCACTCAACAGTTCCTTTCCACAATCATATGAATAACTCATAATCATAATTGTGACTATAAATTTTTCTTCGCACCCAGGACGAAGAATATTTTCATCACCTGTCTTTACCTGAAACATCAAAGATCATGGTTATACCAAATCACAGTTCCTGTTTATAATCATACTAACAAATCCATCTTTGTACTACGGGCCAAAGATACTCATCAACAAACCATCTTTGCACTACGGGCCAAAGATATTCAACAACAGTTCATCTTTGTACTACAGGCCAAAGATATTCATCAACAGGCCATCTTTGCACTACATGCCAAAGATATTCATCAACAATTCATATTTGCACTACAGGCCAAATATATTCATATCTCAAAGAAATATATAATCATTTCAGAATTTATATAAACAATAATTATAACCATGTTGATCAATTCACCTTTGCACTTAAGCTTAAGATATTCAATTATAAATTCAATGGTCATGATCATACCAGTCACAATTCAACTTTGCACTACAGGCCAAAGAGAACCCTAGTCATGATCATACCAATAATCTACCCATCTGTACACTCCAGTGAAAGAGAATTTCAACATCAGGGTTATAAAAATATTATATATGATGATAAAAATAATATGATCAACATATAGTTTTAATCTCAAGAGTAATATTCGTAACTCATGAATAGTAAATCGTGAATAGTAACTCATGAATAGTAACCCCGACACAAAAGATTGAAATTCCACAATAAAATCCATACCAATATTTCGGTATAATGATATTGAAAGAATAACATTACTTAAATTTATAAACAATTTATTTTAATTGTTTACACTTTACTAATTAATGCATTTAATCATCATAAAATGCCAACTCTTACAATTTCATCATCAATAACCAAAACCCTCATAAAAAATCTGCATATACCTCATATAGGATTCTCAAGCCATAAAATCCTATATTTCCAATTTTCTTTCTTCACAAAACATATTTAATTCATTTACTCATAACTAGACCATTTTTATGAAAAATATCAAATCAGTTTCAAAAATATTTCTTTTCTGGAATTTAGCATAATATAGTCCCATAGTGAACATATATTTTTCTCAGAATTTTTAAAAGTCAATTACTATTTTTCATATGGCCAAAATAGCCGAATATTTAGACATTTATCAAAAATTGTACTTTTGTCTAAAAATTCTGAAATTTACAGAGTATACTTCTATCATATACATGTACTCCCAATAAAAATTTCATCAATTTTGGAGTTAACCACAAGGAATTATAAGCTGTTACTTCTAAAATAGTCTTTTCTCATAAAATTCATAACTCTCAATCTATACATCCAAAAATCACCATTTTTGGACACAATCAAGAAAACTCATCAAAATATCATTTCAAATTTTTTCAGAATTTTTGAACATCAAAAAAATTACGAAACTGAAAATCATAACAACCCTTAAAATCTCTTACTATCCCTTACCTCAAAAGAGCAGTACTTCTGACTGGATATCGGATATGATGCTGAAGAAAACTTACACTGATGAATAGCAACTCACCAAGTATCTAAAATCTCACAAAATATGCTTCATAATATAGAGAGAGAAAGAGAGAAAGCTTATGTTTCTGGTGTGATTTTCAATTCTAACTTAACCCTCTATTTATAGGAAAATTTTGGTAGGTTTGACCTGCAACCTGATGGCTTTACCTGCTACTATTCCTACCCACCACATTTGAAATATAATTCAGCACATTTTTTCACCAACCACAAGTGGGACCCACCAATTCTAGAATTTTCCACCAAAATGATAAACTCCGAAAATTCAACAATTTCTGAACCAGTCATCTCGTAAAATTCATAATAAATCATACGTTCATTTTTAACGGTTCAAAATTTATGGACATATACTCAACTTATATATGTATAACATATCCAAAAATTACCACGATCCAACGGTCGGATTATAAATTATAACCCTCGCAAAATATCTCAAAAACCCTAATTTGATTTTCAATACCTCCGATCCGATAAAAATACAGATAAAACACCTCAACATTAACTCCTTCATTTTTAACCACAAAAATATATCCCTCATTTATATCCACATAAAATAAATTTTTCCTTATCATATGAATCAATAATTAATTATTCACAAATAATATTACAGAATCACATTTATGACAATCAGGCCGTTCCCAGGAAAGAGGGGGCTTTCCAATAAGAATTTTTCCTTACTGGCGCGCAATTAGGTGACCAAACCTCTCCTTAGATAGAACTTTCTAGTCATTGCCAATAATGTTATCTAATAATATTATTCAAATAATATGAATTATTGATCTGATAATAGGAAATACTGTGCAGTAACAATTATTGAATAACAATAATACAAAATTTTAACGTAGCAATTATTGAATCAATAAAATAAAATATTGAACAGTAATTACTGTAACAATTATTGAGTAGTGCCTTCTTACGTAAGAATCAATAATTTCAATCATACTATGCAATACCGTGTGCTACTATGCAATAACGCGTATTACTGTATTTTAACCACCGGATATTCCAACAGTGTTAACGGTAACAACTACGCCGTTATTTGTAAAAACTCAAATTTGTCGTTTTCTTCACCCGACAGTTATTCTGTTATGGGGCCCACAAATGGCTGCGTCGTCGTACGAATATTCCCCGACAGAAAGAATATTCCACGACCAAACGAATATTCCCCGACAACAATGATTATTTTATAACCACTTGCTTATTTTGAAAAAAAATCATATTTCACTCATAACTTTAAACTTTTATCAATTTAACCATTTACTGAATAGTAATTATAAGAAAAATTGAATACTTTTATTTCATAAAATTCGGGGTCTTACAATTTGGCAAAAAACATAATTTTTTAAACAAATAGAATTTTTTTAAAAACAGAATTTGTTAAAAAATAGATTTTTTTTAAAAACAGATATTTTTTAAAATATAGAATTTTTTTTAAAACAGATTTTTTTTTAAAAACAGAATTTATTTAAAAATAGATTTAAAAAAAACAGAATTTTTTTAAAAACAGACTTTTTAAAAAAAACAGAATTTTTTTAAAAACAGAATTTTTAAAAAAAACAGATTTTTTTAAAAATAGAATTTTTTAAAAACAGATTTTTTTTAAAAATATACTTTTTTTAAAAACAGATTTTTTTTTTAAAACGGATTTTTTTAAAAAACAGAATTCTATTTTTAAAAAAAATTCTGTTTTTTAAAAAAATCTGTTTTTAAAAAAAGTTCCGATTTTTTAAAAATTCTGTTTTTTTAAAAAAATCTATTATTAAAAAAATTATATTTTTTATAGAATTCTGTTTTTAAAAAAATTATATTTTTTTAAAAAATCTGTTTTTAAAAAAATTATGTTTTTAAAAAAATTATGTTTTTTTAAAAAAGTCTGTTTTTTAAAAAATTCTGCTTTTTTTGAAAAAAGCTGTTTTAAAAAAAATTCTATTTTTAAAAAAAATCTATTTTTAAAAAATTCCCGTTTTTTTAAAAAATTCTGTTTTTAAACAAATTCTGTTTAAAAAAAAATTTATTTTAAAAATTTTATGTTTTAAAAAAAAAATCTGTTTTTTGCCAAATAATCAAGATGGTTAAATCTTTTTAGTTGAAGAAGAAAAGATATTTTAATTTTTTAATTTTTTGTTTTATTTTATTATGTTTTTGTTATTTTTAAAACTTTAAAATGTTAATTTTTTTTTAAAAATCTGTTTTTAATTTTTTTTGCCACATAAGCAATATTTTTTATTTTTTTGCCATGTCAGCGCCACATAAGCAATATTTTAACGTCTGTCAACTTTTTTTAACGGAATGACCTAATTTGAAAATAAAAATTAGTTCAGTGAGTTAATTTGAAAAAATTAAAAGTTCAATCGGGTATTCAATAAAACGTGTCAATTCGGTGACCAAATCATTAGTTTTGCTTATACTTATTTACGTAAGTGAGAACTAAAATATCGACATAAATATTTGAGATACTTATTTACGTAAGTGACGACAAAAAAATTGATATAAATATTCTTTATTTATGTAATACTCTTTTTATTTTACAAAAAGATTCTTATTTTAGTTTAATCAAAGGGTTTGATCAGTTACTAACATTTGTTGCTTTTGTGATTTAAATAAATTGTGTTTAAAATAAGTTGTTATTTTGATGAATAAGATTTTCAAATGTGTTTGAATTTTTAAACTCTAAACGCATCAAATGCTGAGTAACTAAATATACACTAATTAATCTATAAAATGTTTAAAAATTTAAATTGTGATATAAGTTTATCTAAAATTTCAGAACAATATTTTTGAATTAGTAATGCTTTTTAAATATTTTTTAATATTAACTATTATATTTATTAAAATTAAATAAAGAAAATTGAAGAAGAAAATAAATAGTATTGAAACAAACAAGCTGCTTAGCTATAGCGTTAAATGACTTCATCCTCCTCTTTTTATTTATACAAAATCTCATTTCCCAATTTCTTCGAACTTCATGTTCTTCGTGGCTTCATCAACCGTCGAATCAAAACTCTCAAATCTCGACATCAATGGCGATTGGATATCCTCCGTTCTAAATTTGTGCAACAACCTCTCTATTTTATAGTAGATAAAAATAAATTAGGGACACGAGTAATAATTTAAAATTTATTATATATTAAAAGTTGAATATAATATAAGAATTATAAAAATATTATTTATTCTAATTTGTTTGTGTTCAAATTAGACTAATTTTGAATGAAAAACTTTGACAATAAAATGACCAAATTTTCTATTAATTTTTTATTATTATTATTAAAAAATTTAGAAGCATAGGAATCGAAAAGAAATAATTTATTTTATTTTGGGTACATTTTAAAACAACTTAGAAACAGATTTTAATCAAATTCAGAAGTATTCGACGGGCTTTCAATCACCGAATTATCCTCCTTCATAAATAAAAAAAATTAAGGAAAAAGGAGTTTCTGTACAAGGAGTTTAAGGCAATTGATAATTTGTAGATCTTGTTCGTATCTAGTTACGCCAAATTTGGAGAGAGATCCAGTTTTTTTTTTTGTTAGTGTGAGATACACAAATTTCGAATTTGAAGTACTGAATTCTATACTTCCTGTCAGATCCATCACTGAAGTCATTTCAGAAATTGGGTATTTGGTTATTCAAACGTTTTAATGTCCATTGTTGGGCTATTTTTATTTAGCTTAGATTTTGATTTGGTTGTGATGTAATATGGATTTTTAATCGATATCTGGGAGACCCAATTTGGGAAGATATTGATTTGTATGGAGAACGAGTATGTTTAGTGTGACTTGATTGATTAGATGTACATGTGATAAGGAATTTCTGGGGTTTGTTTTTAGTGCTTTTGGTTTCGTTAATTGGTGATTGTCGCTGAGGGTTTGGAGGATACCATGTTTTGGAGGGGAAGTGAAAGGGAGAACAAGGAGCAGAATGGGGGGCCGCCTTGCGGGCAGGTTCGAGTGCTTGTTGTGGGTGACTCAGGTATTTTGTTATCATAAAAATATGTTCTTTCAGTTGCTTGAAGTTTTACATTTAGCTTATCACTTTTGGTTTGATTTGATTTAGTATTTTTATTTGCTGTTCTGCAATGTCTTTATTTTGTACTATTAGCTTTCACTGATTTATAGTGGGATAGCTCTTTACAGTAGAAAACTGTTACATAGATGAAATAATGTCTGAAAGTTGGAAAAGTTTCATAAATTATATGCCTTTTGGTTAGTGAAGTTGTTTGGTTAAGAATGGCGTATCAGCCAGTAGCAGATTGCAGCATATTTGGTGATAAGCAAGAAATCATTGTTTTGAAGCTTAAAAAAGCTTGATCTAAATGAATTATCCTTTAGAAGAACTTATCCTCTGTATTTTATATTAGAGTATAGTTCTAACCTCTGGACCTGTGTAATTGGACTAAATTGCATAAGCGTGTACAAATCTAGTGTTCTGTGATTATTGAGGAAGGATGTGGTGAACAGAAAGGATGAGAGTGCTCTGAATATGCTACTATGTTATCAATCCCTAAGCCTACTCCTTTTGTAACATACACTCCAATATCGTCCCTGAGCTTTAGCCACAAATTCCACATACCAGCCTTTCAAAACCCTACTTTTCATGTAACACCCCCTTCCCGAAAAGGGAGGTCACGTGCAAAGCATAACAAGCCTCAAAATAAGTAAACAGAGCGCTAATGACTTCAAATATGTAATAATGATATCCATCAATAAAGTATTAAATACAATTTTCCAAATAGAGTCAAAATAATCAAAACCTAAAATTGAATCAATCTAAATGGTAACGGCAACTCTCTCATCATACTAGCCCTAAATCACCCCTGCAAATCTGGCAGAAGAAAAACACAGCATGAACCAATTGCCCAGTACTGATATAAAGATACAAAAGATATACAACTGAAATACGAAATCAACAGAGACAAAATATTGCGTTTGACAAAAAAATAAAATCTCCAAAGATTTGATTAGAATATATCTGAACCAACAGAATTAACGAAACAAACAGAAGAGTAAAGAAAATAATGAACTGAAATAACTAACCCAATTAATTGAACTGAACAGAAACCAACAAAACTAATACAATAAAATAATAGGCTGAATCAAATGGCCGTGGTTATTTCATACCGATTGAGCTCAGAAATATACATTGTCACACATGCAAGTCAAAATAATGCCACACCGACAAATCAAATGATGCCACACAGACAATCAAAATAATGCCACACATGCACTCACACATTGGACTGCGAATCCAAATGTATGCAAATCGGATAGGTATGTTTGGCACAACATCACCAATCCGCAGAACAGAAAACTAAGGTTAACCCATACGCCTCCTACAACAAAACACCAAATGACCCACTTCCTCCGGAGTCTAAACGGAGACGCCGTGAACTAATCACGCTGCCACGGAAAGTGTCATGCCTTTCGTGCCAAGATGACATGCCTGTGGTGCTCACACAGGTGGTTATAGTTCAGGTATACCCTACGGTATATTCTAACAAAAATATCATGTTACAACACATGCTACATAATATCCACAGAAATAGGGTTCTAATGTATATGTTGAACCAGATCAAATTATAATGTCTCCAAAAGAAGATAACAACATATATCGCTCTACAAATATTAAAATAAATACTAGACATGATAACCTAATTCAAAGAGTACAAATAATTCGAAACAAGGAACAAAACGAACAGATCAAAAATTAAAGAGTATCGCTGAATGAGTACGGAATCCGTGCCTGAATATAATACCGAAATAATTCACCGAATCCAATTATCACACCACTAAACCTCCTCAATCCGATTTATATAATTATCTATATAATACAAAACTATTAATTAATTCGAATTAATCTACACAGTTTTTAGTTCGATTTATACAATTGACATTATCACTAAATACTTACTAAAATATTACATATATACAAATGCTAGTGAAATGGCCCACAGCCTCCTGCAACTATAATAGATAACTTATTTAATCTTTATATATATTGATGTGAATAGTATCTAATTCTCCTTGCTTGATGGGCATGATTACAAATCAAACTAATTCAGAGCACTCTTAGTATCCGCGTGAAGTTTCTATTATAAAAAATATAACCAGACTACTCCCTTTTCTTCCATCATACTTGTGTATATAATTTTTTTTTAGGATTTATACCGCCTAAATTCGATAATCTTTATAGCAATTCCTTTATTGTTGAAAATTCAATTCACCACTACTATGTTCACCCAACAAAGAATAATAAAGTAATTCATATTGTTACAATACCTTTTTCTTTCCTATGAAATCTTCTGATTTTCTCTTTTCTTGTTCTTCCGCCTTACGCCCAATTCTTTCAACTCGCAACTACGGTAGTGTACGTATGATTAGGTTTTACTTATTTATTAATATATGTAATTAGCCCTCATAATATCAACATGATTTAATATTACATAAATAAATTAGACCCAATTAATTTAAAGGCCCAAATTAATGTAATTTTTACTTATTATGGTCCAAATAAATTAACTACAGTTTGACCCAAATATATAAAAAAAAAATCCAATTTTACCAAGTTAATTATTCATCACTTATTAATATTTATTAGTCCAAATTAATTAAATAACAAGTTTGACTCAAATAAAAGACAAAGTCCAGACAATATGTTTTAAGAATATACAATTTTTTCCGGGTATTACATTTCATTAAATTCTTTAAAACCTACATTACTAAAGCAGTATTTCTGTATGTAATGCCTTAAAGGCCTCTGACATTTGGGCAATAAAGCTGTCTCTGGAGATCCTACCTATAAAATATGATCGAGAAGGTTTAACTTCAAGGGTAGTAAAGGTTAGTAAAGGTTAGTAAATTGGGTTGTATCCGGGAGCTGAATAAGCATATCCAAGGGAAGTGCAAAAGATTAATAGAGAAGTGGTGAGTTTATATTTGTTTCTTTGAAAAGTTGTCATTTGTTCCTATTATTCTGCAAATGAGAAGTACACATGATAATTGATTCTGCTTTATAGCAGAAAAGAAAAATTTTAATGGATTGTTGTGATGATTAGATGGTGGTTTATTCGAGTTACCGGATACTCTTGTTGACCTAGTAAATTAGTAATTGCGTACCTAAATATGATACTCTTGTATGCTAATACTCTAAATTTAGCGTAACAAAAATTGTCATTTTTGTTCTTCCTATAATTTCACAACCATCAATATTTTAACTTAGTATTGGATGCTCAAATATCACATTTGTACTACATTACTTAGAATACAATCAACTTATTGGTTCAACTAACTCTTGTATAACACTTAGATTTATAATATAAAGATATAACTATAAGCACTTATATAAAGATATATTAGCATAATTACGTATAGTTTCACAAACCGAAGCGAACTGCGTTCCAAGTAAGACTGAGTTTATTAGTATCTATCTGATCGCCGAGCGATATAAATATAAATTTAGTTATAAGAACATAAGAAATACTAAAATTATATATAAAGTGCTTATAATTAATGCCATAAATATATTGTAACAACAATTAGTAGCAATGAGTACTAATAGTATTGAAATGGTTCGTCAATAGAGATGTTTCACACGCATACCATTACCAGCCACAAGGTTTAGCATTTACACCTCTAAAATGACCCTTACACTGCCAATCACAACTTTCATTTCAAAATATTCGGGAGTTAAGACTATTCAAATGGTCCTTTTCGCCATGCATAAATTGAATAACTCTGTGGAGGGCCTTTTTTGTGTGAACCTAGAGTACAATGTCTCTCTACTCCCAAAAGAAACTTTTTAGTATCGGCGTATTGGAGCGGTTTTGGCTCTTGCCAAACCGCAACCTTGATTTTTTCATGTGATTATTTATGTAACGTGTATGTTTCGGAGAAATTTCGGCTGATAGGTAGCGGAATGGTTTAGGACCAAATACCAGGGGTAAAGGATAAAAACACCACACACAAAAGAAATATAGTTAATACATATTAACTAGTAGCTAAATTGGTATTAAAAAATAAACTAAAACATTATAAAACTATACTTAAACTAATTGGCAAAAAAAACAACTATACATACTATATAGAACCTAAGTTAGCTAGAGTTTAAAAAAATTGTAACCATTTTATTTTGAACCATGTATTGGTTGCTTAGATTTTTAATGTTATTAAAAGGCATTTGGTGTGGGAGCATGGCTAACATAAATTTGAGATAGAATAATAAGCATTTTTGGGTATCTTTTGTCGATATCTGTTTATATTTCTGACTATAAAAAATCTTCAATATTTTCTGAAACTCTAACTAGTGGATTGGGGTGTGTATGGTCACTATTAGAGAGTGATTTATGTTTTTGAGCCTATCTTCTAACCGTTAAAAGTTAAAAACTTTTGGAACAACATCTACTTGATAATTGGTATCTGATTTTAATGCCTTAATTCAAGTGTGTTGTTCCGTGTTTTATTTTCTTGAGTTATATATGTATATATATGTATATATATGTGCAATCAATCCTTAACAACTTAAGTAGATGGACCAACTGATGATCTCATGATCATGATGTTGTCACAATGGAGAGGGCTATATATTATTGAACTGTATATTTCTACTTAAATATGTTATCTTAGCTGAGTATAGTGGTGCTCTGGAGTCTGGACTCTTCTAAGTTGCTTAAGATGGCTATTCTGTTGCTTTGCCTCCTTTAATCACTCTCACTCTTATTATTGGTTTCCATAACCTTGAGCTCCAACTGAATGCTTGTAAAATATTATTGATGTTAATTGTTTAGAGAAACTTGACAGCTAGTTCTTTCCTCATGCTGCACATGTGAACAAAATAGAGCACTATTAATATCCTCTGGACCTACAAGTTGTTAAGAAAGAATAGCGTCCAGCAAATTGATGTCGGCTAGGGATATAAGAGATTGGTATAAACCTGTTGAGCATATATGATACAGACTTGACTCGTGTTTTACGTTGCTGTGTTCTTCATACACATGACTGAGGAGATAAAGAGATAGGGATTGGATATTGAATTAATGTTCACTTAATGATAACACATCATGTAAAATCTTGGAAAAGACATTTACGGTCGCTGGTGTAACCTATGACTAATTAGAGTGTTCAAATCAGTTTGAATGACTTGAAAAATGTTGTCTACTCTTGTTATCTAGTTCATGCTGTTTACATGGTCTAGCTTCTATTTGTTTTACATCTATAAATATCCTCCTAATTGCATAACATGGAGTTCCACTCAAATTCCAATTTTTTGACAAATATTTTTATCTGTATTTTTCTTGTTATTATATCTTGTAGGATTGGTACATATTTTTTGTCAGAATTTTTACTTATCAATAATAAGAAGGTTTCTTAAAATTTATTTTTTGACCTTAGAACTGAGCAATGGATCAAATCAAATAGAAAAATGTCCTGGCTTCAACATTCAATAAACTGAAAATGCCTACATGTGAACATTGACTGTGTCGTAGATATGCGGAGGAAAACAGAAAACGAAAAACGGAAAACATACTCTTATGTTTTTGATGTTGAGCACACTTTATCCTGAGGCTTTCAATCATATTAATTTTAGTAAATCTCAATATCTATTTTTCTGGTAGGTGTGGGGAAAACTTCTCTTGTTCATCTGATTATGAAAGGTTCTTCCATTGCACGTCCTCCTCAAACAATCGGGTGTACTGTTTGCGTGAAAGTAAGCCATTATTTCTTTCTTATGTACAAATTTATACCCGTGTTATTTAAATCTTCATTAAAATTTCCTTGGTTCCGATATCCAGCATACTACTTATGGAAGTTCTGGTAGCTCTTCAAATAGCATTAAAGGTGACACCGAGAGAGAATTTTTTATTGAACTTTGGGATGTGTCAGGACATGAGCGATACAAAGATTGCCGGTCTCTTTTTTATTCACAAATTAATGGTGAGAGATGAACCTTCTTATATGGTGCCTAATCTGCCCTTGAAAGTTAAATGATAGATACTTTTGGAGCCTGATTATTTGTTTCAGGTTGTTCTATTTTGACCTTTATGTGGTTAACTGTGAGACTTGCAAATGTAATTATTGTTCTGGCTGTAATTCATTGGCAGGCATTATTTTTGTTCATGATCTCTCACAGAGAAGGACAAAAACAAGTCTGCAGAAGTGGGCTTCTGAGATTACAGCAACTGGAACATTTTCAGCTCCTCTAGGGTCTGGAGGGCCAGGTGGCCTTCCTGTCCCATACATTGTTATTGGTAACAAAGCAGATATTGCTGCAAAAGAAGGTACGAGAGGAAGCAGTGGCAATCTTGTTGACGCTGCTCGCCAGTGGGTAGAGAAGCAGGGTTTACTTTCGTCAAGTGACGAACTTCCATTGACTGAGAGTTTTCCTGGAAGTGCAGGCCTTTTAGCGGTAAGGTTTGACATAAAGCTTATAAACTAATCCAAAAAAGAAAAAGGAAGAAGATAACAAAAACTAATTTATTATCACTTCGGACAATTTAAATAATAGAACTGACAAAATATGACAGACTAATCACGTGATAAAATAGTCTAAAGTGATAATAAAGTACAATTAGTCCTATTCCACCCATTATTTTTGCAAACAAATGTTGCTTTAATGTCTTATTTTAATGGAGTTGGGATCTCCCAAAAGTTGAAAGATTCAATGCTGAGTGTTCTAAGATATCAGTTTGAGATATAGCATTAAACTTTGAATCTGGAAGTTCTAACGTAGCACTTTTAATATGCTGATGTAATTGTGTATTTTAATGGAAGCATACCTTTTTTATTTTCAATTTATTAATTATTATTATTATTTTTTGGGGGGAGGGGGGTTGTGCAGAAAATTTTCTTCTTTAATCTATGTTTTTGTTCTTTAGATACAAATTTAATTAGTCTTTCGACCAATGATTTTTATTCCTTTTATCCCAAACTATTTGGGGCAGACTCAAAATGTATCTCCTATGTAAGCAAAAAAAGGAAAGATAAGTAGAAAGCTAAGGAGACAAAATAAAATGAAAAAAACAATTTAAAATTGAAAATAGAAACAGGCATGACATCATGGTGGATTTGGTGGGAAAGCTCCCCATCCCCTACCTGCTTATGAAAGACCCACCCCGCCTGCTGCGCCTTGATTATTAGAAGGATTTAGAATTATGACAACCCCCCAAAACTCCCAGCCAAACATTTGTTTGCATATGAAGCCAACAAAGGATCAAAGTACCACAAACAAATAATTCAAGTGTCTGGTAAAAAATGAATTTCAAGCATGAGAATTACTCGGAGAAGATCTGCAGAAAACTATTAATGGCGAGATAAATTTGAACGGTGGCAAGCTATGAATTTGCAGAAAGTATGGAGTTGGGTATGTAGAGAGAGAGATAATATCTTCCCCGTGATACACGACTCTTCTTCTCGCACCAGCTCATCTATTGTTGGATGTTGCATATGACCAAACCATCTGAACCGATGGTCCCTCATCTTCTCCTCAATCGATGCCACCCCTACATTCTTTCAAATTTCCCTGTCCTTTCCAACTTTGTATGGTCATTCATTCATCTCAGCACTCCTTTTTCAACAATTCTCATCGTATGCATATGTTACTTCTTTGATCGCACAACATTCAGCTTCCTTTAGCATTATTGGCCTTAGTGCCTCACCGTCTTATAAAATTTTGCCTTCAATTTAGTTGGAATTTACATTTGAACAACACCCAACTGATGCACCATATTGCTTGCTTGCTTCCTTCGCCATATAATGGTGTGGCTTACATTCTTACCAACATCCCCTTTTATGTAAAATTGATCCCAAGTATGTAAAGACATTCTTCTTGCACACCTCCTGTCCAGCCATATTCACAATTCATGCCTCTCGTCTTTTAATATAGTTGATCTCGCACTCTATATTGTGTCTTACTCGGACTTAATTTAAATTAGATTCTACTGTAGTTTTTTATTACTCCAATTAGCATTATTTCCTACCCTAGTTTCATCAATTAACACTATCATCAGCAAATAACATATACCATGATACCTAATCTTGAATTTCTTCTAATAGATCATCCAAAACTAAGGCAAAAAGTTTATTTACTCTTACCAGAACGTCACCACATATTTTCATATAGCAATAAATTATAGAAAGCATGGGGACACAACAAGTCATATATTTGGTTGTCGCTGATGGGAAGTGATTGTGCATTGTGCTTTGTGTTGCTTTCGACATGTTCAACTTTTTAGGCCATATTTTCAACATGTTCTTAGATCAACTATTGCTTTTGTGAATTTTTTGTCAGAGTTCAGCCTTGGTTTATGAGCTTGTGTGATATGGTGTTGTGGGCTGCTCTGTCTTTTTGGTATCTTTGTTTGTCACGGGTGGCTCCCGCTTGGTGCCTTTTTGAATAAAATCTTATTTTCAGGCAAAAGAAAAAAAAAACAGTTCAGGCTTTCGAACTACTTGTGTTATAGTATTAAAAGAAACTGCTCTTATTACTTCATGTTATAGGATAATTCAATAACTTACTGTTTTTGACTTTCTATATTCTTGTGGCCTAGAGGAAAATTCCCGTATACTGGTTGTGACAGACGAATGAAACATTCTCTACCCTGCTGGTGAATTCTGTTTGAGCAGTCTGAAGAATAGTTGGAAATTCGCTGGTGCTACCAGTCGGTAAAATTTATTATGGAAGATAGATGGACATTAGGCCTTATTTAGTCCATATACAAATGTAGTTCCATACACACACATAAGCCTGCTTATATTTATAGAATCATAAATATATATATGTGATTTACATTGATATAAACGGGTAGCACTGATTGCCTTTAATAAACCATAACTATTAAAAAGTAGATTGATGCGTGTGATATTTATATTTTCATCAATTAAAAAGTACATGCATTTCAAACAGCTAGCTAAACTCTGTGTTAATAAGATCTTTTCTATAGCTGATTCTCCATCTGTTGGTAATTTGTGTAAACTTCTGGATCTTTTAAAAATGTGTAGGCTGCTAAGGAAGCAAGATATGACAAGGAAGCTGTGATGAAGTTTTTTCGGATGGTATGTTTTTTCCTTTAGTACATGCTGTGCTTTTTAATATTCTCATGTTGCTATCATCTAAAGTTAAATAACAATCCCTTTTCAGTTGATCAGGAGGAGATATTTTTCAGATGAAGTGCCAGCTGCAACAAGCCCTTGGTCTACCCCAGTCCAGAGAACATCGCAGCGGTCGGGCGAAAATTCAAGTGATGACGATAGGTTATATAAGGGTACAAGGTATCACTACCTGCTTAACACTACGTTGCAAAACTTTTGCTTGCAAATGTTCCTGTTACTTTAGAATCAGTGTTTGATGTCATATCAGTGTTATCATGTGGATGGTGATTTAATCTGATATATTTTGGGGCTCATATCATGCCATATTATCTCTGCCTCTCAGGCATACCACACACTAAGGTTATAATTTGTAAAAGCTGTGTTGTACAAGTGTCAAATGACTCGCTAATCATACTTCCAAAGCAAGACCCACATAATATTGAAAAGAGCATCATATATGTGTTTGTAAGAAACTAGCATTAAATCTGTGTTTGAATACATAGATAAACATGCATATATGTATGTGTATTTTGGGGATGTTCAAATACATGTTTGCACCCACAAATCTGTATTTGCATGCATGCGCCACCCCCACAAACACCCCCCCCCCCAACAAACACACACTCAGAGCGACACACACACACACGACTGTAACTGGGAGAAAGTCATTTAGAAGTTTATTATACCCTGCCGAGCTACTACAGAATCCAGAAACTGCAAATCTGGGTTGTGGAAATGGATTTGATCTCATCTCCCCTTCTTTGAAAAAATATCCAAAAGATTTATAGTTTGAATGGTTTAATGAATGGTTACTAAAGATTTACTTAATGATAAAGGGTTTGCAAGGGTGTGGAGTGTGGAAAGAATTTGAAAGGTTTAATAGAATGGTTACCAAAGATTTGCTTAATGATAAAGGATTTGCAAGGGTGGATTGCGGAAAGGAATTGAACTTACCACTAAAGAGACTACGTGGTCTAGAAATTTCTCATACGAATCATTCCATCTTTTAACTTACAGGTTTTCAATATATATTGATATCACAATTATCATTAATATTTTCTCCGATACTATATGGTCCTATCTGTAATCTAATTAAATTTCTGCTAAATTGTAGTCTTGTAGGTGACCCTTACAAGTACAATGCAATCCCTCCGCTTCCAGCACAACGCAATCTCACACCACCGCCCACTCTTTATCCTCAGCAGCCCATGTCGACACCTGACAACTATACAAGCATCCCAAGATTTGCCATGACGGCTGCCCACGAGTATAGCAGTGCCGCCAGATCGAAGCGTACAGATATTAATGTCTGATGATCGCTCATCTATCATCAGCTCAAAAGAAATACATCTACAAAGAAGAGCAGTTATATGCCATTTTTTTGGTATTTTATTTTATATTACACTTGTAAACTGATCCCTTCATTCTTTCACTCACCCAGAGTATTGTGTGTTACTGTGTCTTTCCAATGTATAATGACTGATGTTTAACCTAAACCTGAGATAGATTCTCTTGAAGAAAAATATTAATTTTGTGAAGAAATTTTAGAAAATGGTAATGACTAGTGTGTGTTTTTTTAAAGTAAACTTGAGTAAGTTGTGGTTTATGACAATGCATACATGATACATGTGTCAGAAGCTATAAAATGGTACATATCTTGTTCAAATGCAGTGTGTTAAAAATTGTTTATTAATACTTCCTTATTTCTAAATTATAGAATTATTATTAACTTTTGAAAGCCACATTTTTAAACTCAAGATTAGAATAATTTATTAAAAATTATTAGACAATAGATTTTAGAATGAGTAGTGTATTGACTTTTTAGATAGTTTTCTTAGATAATAATCATTGTATTGACAATTTAAATTCGAAAATATTTTTAAAAAAATCAATAATAATCTTATATTTCGATATATTTTGAAATCGAGAAAATATAACACTTGAGACGTGTCTCCCATTATTGTGTACATCAACTATCATTACCTCCAACTCCAAGTAGATTGAAAAAGAAAAAATTATGACTAAAATATTTATGTTTTAAAAGAATATTTTACTGAATTTATCCTCTAAAATATTATTTTTTGACACGATACCAGATACGTGCTTAAAATATATTTATATATTATATTTTAAAATAAAATTTTAATGTAACTGATACATAAATTTGTTGAAAAAGGGAACAAATGATATTAGTCAAGTTTGATTTCAAAAAATTCATTTTAATTTTCTCAAAAAATGCGTGAAATAAATTAAATTAAAACAAATTAGGTCCAATGGGCCAAAATTGAGCCTTTCGGGTCAATACTATACCCGCACCCAGAGATCGGAGTAAAATAAACGCATTTGCTTTCTTAAACCCTCACCTCACCATCATCGTAAGAAAGCAGCAAGAAAAATAAATTTGGGCGTGGAATCTGCTTAAACCCTTCACATTTGCTTCTCTTGCTTCCACTTTTAATTAGATCGGCGAGTCTTCATTTGATTCAGGTGACACCTTTATACATTCACATTTCAAATTTAAAATTCTCTATCTCTAATTTCTTGTACTTCTTTATTCTCCTTTTATTTGAAATAACTAAACTGAATTTGTGGATGCTTAAATCAAATTATAAGTTATTGGGGTTTTGTTATTTCGTTATATATTTCAAATTATGCTTCGTATTAGCATAGCTATAAGCCTATATCCTTACTGTGGATATTGTCAAATTATAAGTTATTGGGTTTTTGTTATTTCGTTTTATACATAGGCGGAACAGGGGGGGCGGGGGCATCTGACCCTGGTAAGCGGCGGCGACTCCCCTACGGCCTTCAGCCCTTCAGCAGTTCAGATGGCAACGGCTGCCGGCTCAGTATTCTGATCTTCTTCTTCGCAGCACAGGTTAAGTTTTTTTTTTGACCAACATGAAACGACGTCGTTTCATTAAAAAATAAATATATTTTCTCAAATCTTGCATGAGGATTTAGTATTTAGGGATTTTCTTTTCTTACTTGACTACTTCCGTTCTGGCTTCTGCGCCTCTTCCTCTTCGCCATTTCGGTTCTTTCTTCCGCCGCTCTCCGCCTCATCCAGTCATCCTTCAGGCTTCATCCCATTACAGGATCACCGCCGCGGTGCCGCTGCTTCCTTGCTCCGCGCCTCCGCCAGTCGCCAGACCACCATTATCTTCCACCGAGTAATCTTCCACTGTACTTCTTTATTTGATTTTTCATTATGTTCCTAAGTCTTCAGTTTCAATGTTTTATTCTCCGTGTCCATCGGACATCAGTACATCACAAGGTTTAGTAATCAATTTTGGGTTAGAAAAAAGATTTAAGAAAAAATAAAATTAATTGACAATAAAAAAGCGAAAAGAAAACTATGTTATTTCGGGTATATGTAGGTATTCCTTTTGTTTATTTATTTATTTATAAGTTAATAATAACATGTGAATATTTTAGCCTTTTTTGTTTACGGTTGAATTGATAACAACCTAAAATATTTACAAAATATAAAAATTGGTACGGATAATTCAAGGTAACACAAAAAAGAAAACCAAAAATGGAGGAGAAAAGAGAAAATATGGTCCATATGGAGAGCCAGTGAATATAAAAACAGAGGATGAGGTTAGGAAGGAACGGTGAGAAAACATTCTGTCAAAATGGACCTTGATTTTGGGACGGGAGGATTATGATTATGTCCCTTCTTATGTTTTGATGTGTATTTTTGTGCCTATGCTGAAATTGCAATTTGTCTTCCATCACTTAAGTCTTGACTTACTAAAATTAGGTTAATTGATGAAATTATGTTGAAAATTGAAATGTTTGAATAATTGAATTGATGAATTATGAAATTATTATGAAATGTTTAAATTGATGAAATTATTGATTAGCAATTGATGTTTTTATTTATACTAGATTATGGATAAATACTTGATTAAGCGACAAAGAACTGTTGATTCTTCTAATAATCAATTACCAAGTTCCGAAGCAAGTGGTGGTATTAATTTTTTTACTGATGTATTTTGACCCCTCTACAAACATGTTCTGGTTCCGCCACGGGTTATATATATATATATATATATATGACACAACGAAAGACGGTAAAGAGAATAGAAACAATCACATGAATTGAATCTACGTACTTTGTAATCACAGAAATTCAGAAAGTTTGGGATAAATTGACTAAATAAAATATTTCATAAACCAAAATAATAATAATGAGTTGTTCGATTACATTAACCTTGCACCATATTTAGACTAGTAAAAAGGAACCTAAAAAACTTCCTATTTAAAATAGAATTGAAAATCTTCCAAAAATTACTAAATAATAATTAAAACTACCTGACTACTAATTAATAAATAAAAATACATCAAATATTTAAATTTACCATAAATACCAAAACATAAATTATATTAAATTTTGACACCCATGTCATTCCCTTTTGCTTGGAGAAAATTCGACGTCGAATTTTAAAATGAAGTAATATGAAGCCCCAACCGCTAAACATTCACAATCTTCCTTGTACCATGTATTTACGATGCTGTTTCTCAAAGAAAAATTTTGGAAATAATTTTGAAGTAATCAAAGCCTTCATATTAACCTGCACTTGCAACAAATGATTATGAACGATGAAACCAAAATTTTTTAAGTTGTCCAACATAGGATTTTGAAAATTTTACGATATTCATATCCTTATGTCGCTATAACTCCAAATCACGAGTGTTGTGAATGTTTTATATACTCGTAAGTGCACGAATCGAATATTTAGTATAGCTTATAAGTGTGAGGTCGAACCCTAATGACTTGACGGATGAAATGTGCTTCTCACTCACTAATTCTAATTAATTCCAAATTTAGCTCAGAATTTTCGAGAGAAATTTTATCAACTAAAAATACGCGAATAAAATAATCAATAATAAAATACTAGGGTAGCGAAGTCATATATTTAATATCATCTCCCTAATATTCATGTCCAATAAACTCTACTCTCGCACTAGTTTGGTCTCTCAACTCTACTAAGGGGGCGTTTGATAAAAACTGAATAAATCTGAATCTGAATGAGCTGAATCTGAATGAAAAAAACTGTTTAATAATTGACATGTCTGAAACATCTGAATGATAAAACTTTATTATTTTACCCCTCTGAAAAAATTCAAAATTATTGTAAATTTATTTAATATTACTTAATATAATAGTTAATTTTTTTTTTAATTTTTTAATTTTTAATTTTTTTTACTTCATTCAGCTGCTCATTCAGCCATTCAGTTCAAAAAATCTGACTTAGCCATTCAGTTCGTCTATCTTACCGATTCAGCCATTCAGACCAAAATAAACGCACTGATTGATTCAGCCGTTCAAATTCAGCTCCATTCAGCTCTAAACAAACCCCCTAAATGCGGAAAATAAAATCAATTAAATCCAATTAATTTGTAAAATTAGATTATTAATTCTTCCATAGCCAAACATATGTATAAAATCAAAACACTTATCATTTCCATCGAAACACAGTTTATATCCGCTTTTAACAAATTATAATATGAATCCAATAAATAATAATGAGAATCCTACCTTATTTTTTTATCAATAAAAATAGACATCCAATAGAAAGAATTATTTTTAACGCGAAAGCACTAAATTGGTAGAATCAATTGGCATGAATATGTGCAACGGAATCAATCAATTATATTCATCCTCAATATTAGAAAATAACCCAGCCTTGCATGCTTGAAGTTAGAACACAAGACATAATTAAATAATGCCTGTTTAAATAAACAGAATATTTATTTCAATGTACCAATTAATTGAATAAGAAAATAAAATAAATTCTGAATTTCAATCTTCAAAAGTATTCTGCTTTAAATAATAAACAATGTTATCCTTAACATTCAAAAACAAAACAAAAACAAAAACAAAAACAAAAACAAAAACAAATAAATAAATAAATCAAATAAAAGAATTGGCCCTCGATCACATTCAATATGAAAAGAGACTCAAATGGTTCAGTATATGTAAAACAACTCCTATAGTATGACTTCAGTTGCCACAAGAAGCTCAAGATAATACAGCTATATGAAGAAATTAAAATTGAAACATAATATCACACTTACAATTAGAATCAATCAAATCATACTACATCTATATGAAGAAAAATAAAAATGACTTGAATAATACCTCAATACATTGAGAGAGAGAGAGAACATTGGGTCCTCTGAAAAACAGACTTCTCCAGTAGAAAAAAATGTTTCTCCCTTAATGAATGGTTCTCCTCCTTTTTCAATTCGGTTCGTTCCATAAAAAGAAAAGAAAAAAAGATTTTCAAAAAAACCACTCTCTCTTCCTCTCTCCTCTTGATCTGATCTCCCCCCTTGATTCTCGCACTGCTCCCTTATTTGATATACCAAATGTTTTTTTGATTTGCTGCTGTGCTGCTTTTTTTTTTAAAATCTCATCCTCTTTTTTTTTGTTGTTGCGGCTATCTCTAAATCTCTTTGAACTTTTCTTTTCCTTTAGGGCTTCAATTAAAAGTGTTGGCCTGCTAAGCTTCCTTCAATAAGTTACTGGGCCTGACTCACAGTTTGAAATAATTGGCTTCTAAGTTCTAAATTAATCCGTTTAAAAGCCAAATTTCTTTATTAAATTCCAAACATCTGAGAAACATTAAAAACACAACCAATAATAATAATATATGCTTTCAAAATATGAATTAGCAGGCTAGGATATACCAATTTCTTAGCACATCAATGAGCATCCTCAATCACTAACCTTGATCCGTCTTTAACTATGATCTCTTCCTCAAGCTCCTCCTTTGTGTCTTCCACACTATTAGAATGGACAAATCACACTTTTTATTAGAAATAGGATTGATGACACTACAACTTTCTTGAGAATTTTTCCTGTTGACTATGATATTCTTGCAACACCTTCTAACTTCATTAAAAAAAGAAATATCGTTTTGACACACTTCTCTAACTCTTCTTTTCTCAACTTGATATTGATGTTTCAATCCGGTAAGTCTATAATGTGCTTCTTCTAATTCCTCCAAAAGATCATCATATTGGGGCAACAAGTTTTTACAATAACGAACATAAATCTCATAATCGAACCAATCACATTCACTATTGAGGAAGTTAATATAATCTCATACTTGTTCAATCCATGCCTTTGTAAGCTTTAGACATTTTCGAAATACAGATCTGGATTAATTTTTTTGTCCACTGATCCACTTTAATCCGGAAATCCTGATTTTGGCCCCTAAGATCGTCTCTAGCCCGGAACTGGTTACCACGCATCATGGCGCCATGATCAGGCTCTTCATATGCACCAAACTCCTCATCAGAATCAGAATCCGCTATCAAAGGCTCTTCTACGTTCCTGTCCATGCCCCTGATGGTTACGTAGCATATTATCTCCGCCAGTGCCACGATCATCACCTTGACGCATGTAGACCATGTCGATTAGTGCCCTTTCGATCCTGTCGAACCTTTCGTTGACTGTCACTGCTAAATCTCCGCAACAGCGCAACTAATGTCCAACCTATTGAGCCTACCGATCAGGGTCCCAGTTGTGGCCTCTAGATTCTGCAACGCAGTTCAGATGACTGCCATCCCCTCGTCGTTACAAGGAGGTGGGTTGAGTTGCACACGTTCAACAACCATCAATTCACAGGCTTGAATCCTTGCTTTGATACCAATTGACACAGTGAAAGACGGTAAAGAGAATATAAACAATCACAGGAATTGAATCTACGTACTTTGTAATCACAAGAATTCACAAAGTTTGGGATAAATTGGCTAACTAGCCAAATATTTCATAAACCAAAATAATAATAAGACTAAAAGACAAAATGCACTCCAAATTTTATATCATTGTTGTTTTTTGCACCCTAAACTGGAAAAGGTGTCTAAGTATACCCCAAACTTTACTTATGTTGAACAAAAGACACTTTTATGATTTAACCGGTCAAAAATGACCGGCTAAGGTTGTAAATCTTATTACAGAGGGGTAAGCTTGGTATTTTACATTTATTGATTAATCTCTTACCCTTTTCTCTCTCTCCTCCATAACCAAGCAAACAATAGCAATAAAAGTGAGCAATAAGTTAACACGAGCAACTGAAATTTAGTTCGCCATGAATGGTCCATCATATACAAAGAATATTACTTGTCCAATACAACCCAACTAGCTTGAGTTCTCTTTGCCTCCATAGCTACTGCCCCACATAGCGATCCAGAAACAAGTTTTATCTTTACATTTATCTATAACAGAATAAGCACAACAATGGCACATCACTACATCAGTTATCAGGGAGAGTACAATACCAAACAGTGACCCATAACTTGAGGTGCACTGACCTTGTTAGGATCATAAACATCTTGGAGTTGAAGGATCATCTGAGAGCAGGAATCTGTTATATTATTTTTCTGTTCTGAACTTGTTCTTGAATGAGACATTTGGTGGCTACTAACATAATCTCCCACAAACCTTGGGAAACCCCATTTTCTACCTAAACGAGGGATTAATTGTCAGTACTATGACACCCAAAAGGGGATTATGGATCAAAATCTAGTACAATGTATTCCAAACTTTTCATGCTGTAGCATGAGATCAATGACCACAGGAAAGCCAGACATCTTAAGCATGGAAAGACTAGTAATATACATGTAATTTGTGTTTGCAACTCCCCAGATCATCATAGAATTAACAGAAGAAGAAAAAATTGGAATCTATGGCTCAGCCCCAAAAAACAATTCTCATCAAGAAAGTGGCAACCATCTATTTCCATTGTCCATTATGATTGTAAAACATTTCCTACAAAGATGTGGTCTTAAACTTCATGTTTGGTACCAAATAAAAACTTAATGCAACCATAACAAAACTATAACATGTTTAAACTGATCAACATCACCACTTTAGAGCAAGGAGATGATGACATTAATTAAAAGGACCACCTAATCTACATAGTCCTTATCTTAAAAATAAATACATGTCAGATTGACAGCTTGACAGCTATTGAATAAACTCACAAGCCTGAACTTGAGCTTAATCAAATCATCCACAACCATTGAATAAACTCACAACCAAAAAACCCACTTCAAATTTTCATAAACCTTCAACAAAATCCACAGAAGAATCAAAATCCAGCCCCAAAATTGCTTAAATCCCAAAAACCTTCCTTCAGAACAATAATAGACAAGTTGAAGAACCCAGATCAAAACTCAACAAGATTCCACTAAAATTAACTCAAACTATCACGTGAAAGAAAACAAATCTATGAAACGAAACACATGTTCGAACAGATTAAATAGCGATATATTTTGCCTCTCGCATTTGCGGTTTCCATGTAAATATCTTGTTTTTGTCTTTAATTTTCTTCGTTGATTTATGTGTTTGGCATAGTTTGTTATAACACTTCTCTTCACGATGACCCCTATTCTTAGATTCCATATCCATGATAGAGCTTCCTTTTCTTGGAATTCCAATCTCTTTTTTGATCTAAATGACAGTGTTATTGATGACTGGATTCCCTTTTCCTTGTCCTTTAGTTCCTGCTCTATCCTCTTCCCCTGACAGGCATTTATGGACTATGGAACCTTCAAGGAATTTCTGATGAAAACAAAAATGGTGAGATTTCAACATAACAAGCAGTATAAATTGAACATTTAACTAAATATACTACAACATGTTCAGGTGAGAAAACAAACATAAATTAGCGGAAATGCGCAAACTGTTGAAATACATGTATACGTACATATCAGAGGAAAGAGATCATTTGAACGGTAAAGATTCTGAATTTCATTAAAATACTTCAATTACAACTTGTAAATCGCTACAACAAGAAACTGACATACAGATACCCCAACACCTCTTTATACCAAAACCTTAACCAACCAGATAGACTAATCCACCCACAATCAAGCACGCTCACCCCTAATACGGCGTGCAAGCTGGATGTCCTTAGGCATGATTGTCACACGCTTGGCGTGAATGGCACACAAGTTAGTGTCCTCAAACAGTCCGACGAGGTAAGCCTCCGCAGCCTCCTGAAGGGCAGCCACGACGGAGCTCTGGAATCGGAGATCGGTTTTGAAGTCCTGAGCGATTTCACGGACGAGGCGCTGGAAGGGAAGAAGAACAGACGAGGAGCTCAGTTGATTTCTGGTACTTTCTGATTTCTCGGAGGGCGACGGTTCCGGGACGGAAGCGATGGGGCTTTTTCACTCCACCGATGGCTGGGGCTGATTTGTGGGCGGCTTTGGTGGCGAGTTGCTTCCTCGGGGCCTTGTCGTCGGTGGACTTGCGGGCGGTTTGTTTGATACGAGCCATTGTCATTACAGGTTCATGATATACTAAAGCAATTTTGGGAAAATGAGACTGATATTCTCTCATATATCTGCGGTATTCAGAAGCAGGGGAGGAACGAGCTGTTGAAGAAGTTATGAAAAAGACTTAAATACCCCTTCAGATCCATGTGTGTGCTTTAGCCGGTCACTTTTGACCGGTTAAGTAAAGAAAGTGTGCATTTTGTTAAGTTTAATTGAATTTTGGGGTGTACTTAGACACTTTTTTCAGTTTGAGGTACAAAAATCAACAGTGGTGTAAAGTTTGGGGTGCAAATTGTCTTTTAGTCTAATAATAATGAGTTGTTCAATTACATCAACCTTACACCATATTTATATTAGTATAAAGGAACCCTAAATATCAAATTGATTTGGAATCAAAAACCTACCTAAAAAACTTTCTTCTTACAATAGAATTGAAAAACTTTTAAAAATTACTAAATTATAATTAAAACTACCTGACTACTAATTAATAAATAAAGAAAAATCAAATATTTAAATTTTTCATAAATACCAAAACATAAATTATATCGAATCTTGACATATAACACTTCCCGTGTCAATATATATATGATTACGTCTCTGCGCCGGCAGCCTACTAGGGTCAGATGCCCCTTCTCCCCAACCCCCCTAGTTCCGCCTTTGCACCGGCAGCCTACCTAGTTCCGCCTCTGCGCCGGCAGCCTACCTAGTTCCGCCTCTGCGCCGGCAGCCTACCAGGGTCAGATGCCTCCCAGCCCCCTAGTTCCGCCTCTGTGCGTGTTGTCAATATCTATTGCTACTTATATATAGCATATATTAATGAAATTATAGAGCCCGCTTAAATTTCATTAGTCTGAAAAAGAGCAAACTCAAAAACAGAAATTAGATATCAAAATTTTTTTGTTTTTTTTTGTCACATTAACAGTTCCTTCCATATGATCGAGCAAACATATTGAGGGATCTTTACCCATAGCTCGCAGACAAAATTTATTTTAGGCTTTGATGGTTCTTAGAGGTCAAAAGTATTCCTTTGATATAAAAGAATCAATTTTGAAAACCTTTTATAAATGGGTTCCTAATTAAGGTTGTTTATGGTAAAGAAAACGTAAAATGAAAAAACTATAAAAATGAAAAGGAAAGAATAGACTACCCTTCCCCCCCCCCCCCCCCCTCAGATTTTTAAGTTTATGTAGCTATTAGGTGAATTCCAATTCAAGAGATGATCTGTATTTAAGTTAATAAGAATGTGTATATTTATACCTAAATATTATTTTTTAGATGAGTAACAAGAATGCATATATTTCTAGCCTTGTGGGCTGCGCTGTTGGTAAAATTGTAAGATGGAGCTGCTTATCTGAACTGGAAATTGGTTTACCCTAAGGGGAAAATTCGCATCAATTTTCATTGCCTTAAAGTGTGGAATTGATTATTTACACGTGATTGCTGATCTTGTACTGTTGAACATCGCTAGGAGTCATCTAGAGCATTTGACAATTGTGATTTTGCAAATGTTTAAAGGATCTCTTGACAATGCTTACTTCTCTTATATGAGTAGCTTTAACATACTGGCCTTATTCAGTTAGTGGCTTGTAAATTACCTAGTGGAGTATCTTCTAGATATTGCTTGCATTCTCATGTAGCTAAAGACACCCTTCTTTTTCAACAACCACTTCTTATTTATTTGTATAAAAAAGAAAAAGGCTTTGGATCGCCCTATACAATGTCAAATGGTGGGTTTGTCTGAACTAGTACATACATGTTAATTGATATATTGTCAGTATTAAGTTGTGCTCACAGCTTGTTTGTTACATGACCAATTCTACTAAATGAACAACAATAGCTGATTTAATCACAGGAATAAGAAATTTAATTAGTTTGGAAATCTCTTTTAACAATCCAAAAGGAGAATAAGTGGACAACTAACTACTATTTTATCCTCTTAATTCTTATTGGTGTAGAAGTAATGGTTGAGGTTTGGTGGTCCCTGTTAGGGGCAGCTATTCCGGCCATTGTTGCAGGGCAAGCATTAAGAATTAAGAGGATGCGTACTGAAGAGCAGAGAATCAAAAAAGCTCGCGGAAGGGAGAAGAATACTGACGATATTTTTGTTTGCGAGAGGGTCTGTACATCCAAGAGAATGCTGAAGAAGGTAGGAGCATTCTCCAAGGATCCTATTCCTGATACTTGTGTTACTGTTTGTGGTGTATCTGAGCTCGATGCTTGCTCTGATGCCTGTGCTCGCACCGTCTGCGTTAACCAGCACCAGGTACCTAACTGGAATGATGTTTGCCTTCGGAGATGTCAGAGTGAATGCCTTAAACTCTCTGCTTCTAGTTCTTCTTAGTGCACTTTTTTTCTTAATTCTGGATATTATAGATTTTTGTATAACATGCTGTTCTATGTATTTTGGTCATTCCATTAAGCATTTCTGATAGTTTCTTTCGAGACTTTGGTGGCATTAGCTCCCACAAGTTGACAGACATGTGAAGAAGCTCCATGATGTTGCTGGTTTATCAACCAAGATCTTTGCCTCGTCTCTATGAATTATAGTGATAAGATCATTATTTCTGAAAGGCAAACCTTGTCAAAGAAACTGATATAGATTAAATCAAAAAACTATTTAAAAAGTATTATAAACAAAATATAATTTATTTTTATAATTTTAAATGTCTACAACAATTTTGTATAACAATGTTTACCTGCCCTCTTGGGTGTTCTTTGTGGTTTATTTTAAATTGCTTATTGTATCTTCAATCAATTGATTCTTCTTTTCCCTGGTTGACAATCAATTGATTCTTCTTTTCCCTGGTTGACATGCTTATTTGATCCATCATCATTGTACCAGTCACTGGTTGTTGCAATTTTATTATGGGCAAAGGGTCAAAATAAAAGCCTCCCGATGTTTGTTTATCCTGATGTCTTACTTGGACTTTAAACTAATTTTTTTTTTCAAAAATACCCTTAATGTTATATTTTTTGGGTCGTTCGTGCCCTTGCCATTAATAGAAGACAAATGTGGTTAAAATGTGATGACGTGGTAGGCTTAAATATAAAATATATTCTAAATAAAATAATATATATCATTTAATCAAAATAAAAAATACTAAAATTCAAAATAAAAAAAGCATAGCATATTTATATCATTTAATCAAAATAATAAAATTCAAATTATTTTGTTAACTAATCAAAACAACTAATTAAATAAAATAAGTTGTATAACATATTTACATCATTTAATCAAAATACTAAAATTCAAAACATAATATATTTACATCAAATACTAATTAAAAAAAATACTAAAATATTAATTAAAAAAATACTAAAATACTAACAAAAAATCAAATGTAAAAAATACTAAAATACTAAAATTCAAATTATTTTGTTAATTAATCAAAACAACAAAAATTCAAATTACATCATTAAAATACTAAAATCATAATATTAAATACTAATTGATATAAATTTTTAAATTACTAAAATTATAATACTAAATAATATTTTTAAAATTCAAAACTGGAGTATTATGATTATTTTAGTAATTTTTAATATTAATTTTTAAAATCATATCAATTTAAAAATATTATGATGAAATTTGAATTTTTGAATACATTTTTAAAAAATATTATTACATCATCAAATTATAACATATACTGTTATGTATAGATTATTACATCGTCAAATTATTTATATTATTTATAACATATACTGTTATGTATAGATTATGTATAGATTATTACATCATCAAATTTTTATATAGTTTAAAAATATTATTTCGTATTATGATTTTAGTAATTTAAAAATTTTATATCAACTAGTATTTAGTATTATGATTTTAGTATTTTAATGATATAATTTGAATTTTTGTTGTTTTGATTAATTAACAAAATAATTTGAATTTTAGTATTTTAGTATTTTTTTAATTTGATTTTTTTAGTATTTTAGTATTTTTTTTAAATTAGTATTTTCGTATTTTTTAATTAGTATTTGATGTAAATATGTTATGTTTTGAATTTTAGTATTTTGATTAAATGATATAAATATATTATACAACTTATTTTATTTAATTAATTATTTTGATTAGTTAACAAAATAATTTGAATTTTATTATTTTGATTAAATGATGTAAATATGTTTTGCTTTTTTTATTTTGAATTTTAGTATTTTTTGTTTTGATTAAATGATATATATTGTTTTATTTAGAATATATTTTATATTTAAACCTGCCACGTCATCATATTTTAACCTCATTTGTCTTCTGTTAACGGCAGGACACGGGCGAACAAAAAAATATAACGTTAAGGGTACTTTTTGAAAAAAAAATTAATTTAAAGTGCAAGTTAGACATCAGGATTAAACATCCTGTTTTTTTTTTTTTTTTGACTCTTTGCCCATTTTATTATTATTTTTGATGTAGCACTTTCTTGTCCTCGGCCGACAAAATCAAATCATATAAATTTAGTCAAAACAACAGAAATGATTTCTTGGTAGTTTTTCTTCATATGATCATTAATCATCTTACATGTTGGAAAAACTCTGATCAAGAAAAATGAGTTTTTAAACTACAAAAACTTGTTCAATCTGCCTTGTCAAAGCTCTGTATGACAAGCATCCCCAATACAATCCTTCACCTTCTCTGTTGTCTTATGCACTGCCTCCCCCACCACCTTGGCCGCCGATTTTGCAGATTCTTCCACCGCGGCTTTGCTTGCACCGAAACTCTTCCCTGCAGCGTCTTGCATCCTTTCTTTAGCCCCATCGTCGATACTGGAATGACCTTCGTCCCTTGGCCTAAAACTAAAAGCCAACATTTCCACTTGTTAACTACAAAACTAACAATTCAAGAAATTGACATTTTCACGTACATGATATTTTCATGTGATTCCCATATCATAAATAGCGAAAAAACAGGTTAGCATAGAGTTAACTTTGATCAATTAGTCAGCATAACAAGCAGCACATGCAGATAGGCAGGAGGTAATCTCTGTGCGTGTAATCATAAATGAGAGAAAAATTAAAGGAAACAAAAAACTTACTCTAAATTTGGAGGAAAATAGTGTTTTTGCAGTTGATTGAGAAGAGATGTAACTGTATCCCAAGAACTCATGGACATTGTTGTTACTAAAGAAAACATTTCTCTAACTCTATCAGAAATGTATTGTTTGTGTTGCTCAAATGCAACCGTGGAGATGATTTGAGGGAAGAGTATGATGAGAGAGAAAATAAACATGGTGACCTTTATTCCTCTAAACCTGTCCATGTCCATGTCCATGTCCATGTCCATGGTTAGATAGATAGATAGATAGATATATCTCTTCTGCTTGGTTTTGTGACTAGGTTAGGTGGCATATCAATATAAGATAAGGACACGTGGGGGCTTTATAATTAATGCGTGTAGGCATGCATGCATACTCATGCTTCAAGTTTTTGAACATTTCAACAACTCTTTGTCGGGTAATGAAGTCAGATCCTACCTTTTGGCCGACTCCCAAGTCCCATGATAAATGTTAACTTCTTTTATACAAATTTATTATTATATATTTTAAATTTTGGTATTTTAGAAATATTTATCTCATTAATTTAATAATACTTGGATACGTGTACATTCCCTTTTTCTTGATGAGCAGTAACAATTTTATTTTGTCAGATACCTCACCTTTGGATCCGGTTAACATGAAATAAATGATGTGTTATACAATTATGGTAAAATTTTAGTATTTTAGAATTTTTTTAATATTTTAGTATTTGAATTTTAGTATTTTGATTAAATGATGTAAATATGTTATCATGTAAATATGATATGTAAATGATATAAATATGTAAATATGATAATATGTTATATATGTTATAATGTAAATGATGTAAATATGTTATGATTTTAGTATTTTAATGATGCAATTTGAATTTTTGTTGTTTTGATTAATTAACAAAATAATTTAAATTTTAGTATTTTAGTGTTTTTTAATTTGATTTTTTTAGTAATTTAGTATTTTTTTAATTAGTATTTGATGTAAATATATAATTAGTATTTTAGTATGTTTTGACCATCATTAATTCCAGTAAATGTTCTCTGTGTCAGCCACGTCATCAAGATTGTAAACTCGTTAGTCTAGTTGGCAGATCTGTTAACGGCAGGGGTACGGGCGACCCAAAAAATATAACGTTTAAGTGTACTTTTGGAAAAAAAAATATAGGGTGCTCGGTAGACATCGGGGTAAAAGTCAGGGGCATTTTTGAACTTACTCCCGAATTTTTTTTACTTCCGACGGAATATTTCGTCGGAATTAAGTCTCTTCCGTCAAAAATAGCTTATTTCCGAGGGAATATTACGTCGAAAATTCGGTCATATATATACACGTCAGAGATAAGATATGTCAAAAAATTCGTTGAAAAATACATATTTTCGTCTGAATTATATCCGACTGAATTTCATCGGAAATAAAATATGTTCGACGGGAAGCTTACGATGAAATTAAGGCGTTGAATATAAGCTAGGGTTATTTTCGACGAACCGTTCCCTCGGAAATAAGTTATTTATGTCAAAAAATATGATTTTTTTAAAATTATTTAAACGTTAATACCGATGAAATTTCTCTAGGAAATAAACTATTTCCGACGAAAAATATGATTTTTAAAAAAATAATAAACCGATGGAATATCCGTCGAAAATAGTCATTTTTTAAAATTGCAATTTTTAGATTTTTAAACCTATTTTTGTACCTGTAACCTGTTTTAATCCAACACATACATAATGTAATATATTTCACATTCAACATGGCCCTAAAAACCTGTTTTATCTCATCATCAACATAACTAACTAAGCTAACAATTACAAATATAAGCTAACAATTACAAATGATCTACTTACTCATCAACGATTACAAATATATGTTAATGTTCCATAAATTACACAATATGATTTACAAAACTCGCACATACTCAACTAGACTACAATATGTGTACAAATGAATACAAATGAATTATAAACTAGTAGGAGGATCATCATCGGGCGGGGGTGAACGACGATGTTGCTCTGGTGTATGAAAAACAGTGTCGTTGTCCCCTCGATCGCCATCGCCATCCCCATTGCCATCATCAGTCCGCTTGCCATCGCCACCCTGTTGATAGAATTAAAAATAAAAAATCATTAGTCCATATATATGTGAGAATTAAAGAGACTGTCAAATGAAAATAACATAACATTCAGAATACTTGAGTAGGCGGGGGCTGACGAAAAGTTTGCTCTATGAGGATAACCACCATCCGAAGTGTAAGACCCCAACTTTTATAAATAAAGATGAATTTTCTATAAATATCATTTTTGAATATTATGGAGTTAATTTGATATAATGTTATAGTTGTGGGTAATATTTATAAATTTTACAAAGTACGCAAGTTGTTATATAATATTCGATTGGTCGGGAAATATTCGTTTTAACAGGGAATATTCGTTCAACAGCACAATCATTGGTGGACCCCACAACAGAATTATTGTCGGATTGAGAAAACGACACAAATATTTTATTAAAAATAACGGCGAAAGTTTTACCATTGTTACTGTTGAACTACTCGGTAGTAAAAGTACAGTAATACGTGTGGTTGCATAGTAGCACACGGTATTGATTATTAATGCTTATGTGAGAAGTCACTCAGTTTGATTCAATTATTGTCAGTTAATAATATGAATTATTTAGCGATAATGACATTTTGTTTTATTCGTATTATTAACGTAATAAAACAGAAACATCTTTTTATATAAAACAGAATACTTTATTAAAGTTATTCTATAAATAGAATATATTATATTTTATTTAAAAGATTTTTCTTTAAATATGGACCGTCAGATTAAAGTAATCAATATGGACCGTTCATGGATTAGTTACTATGCATTCTATTTTTCTATAAATAGCAGCTCATTCCTTCATTATTTCTTATGAATTCACTGAACTTTAGAGAGAGAAACTATAGAGAGAAACTATAGAGAGAGAGAAGAAGAGTATTCTGCTATTTAACTACTTCCTTATTTCAGCTCTTCTTTAAAACGGTAAGGGGTGTTATTCTTTCTTATTCATGAAGAGAACTGTTGTTATTCCATTTCTTATTATTCTGTTAGAATAACATGCATACGCGGTCTACCCTATACTTGGTGACATTCTTCTATTATTCTGTTGGAACATCCTGTCTGTGTGTTTTACACCGGACCTGGTTCCGTTTTTATTATTATTCTGTTGGAACATCCTGTCTGTGTGTTTTACACCGGACCTGGTTCCATTATTTATTATTCTGTCAGAATATCCTGTCTGTGCGTTTACACCGGACCTGGTTCCATTATTTATTATTCTGTTGGAATAACCTGTCTGTGCGGTCTATCGCATGCATGGTGATTTCTTTTGTTATTCCATTCTTTATTATACTCAGTTGGTTAAGTTTTGACTTCTATACTCCATGAAATTTGTGGAATATCCTTGATAATTGCGTTTCATCCAGTATCTTTTCATGAAAATATTCTTCTAAGCATTCTTGAATTTTACTCCACAAAGCAGTATCATGTTGACAATTTGGACGTTGTTAATTCTTGGATAAATTAATTCTTGAACTTGTTTTATTGAATTCTTATATCATTGTCATCATCCTCATGTTTATAAAATGTTAAAAGTCATCTGTGGCCTGTAGTGCATAGATGGACTTGGTATGATTATGACCAGGGATTATTCGGTATAATCATGACCGTAATGTTACAAATGATGTGGTAAAAGTCCTCATTGGCCCGTAGTGCATTGATGGACAGTTGTTGGCATGATCATGACCATTAATGAATACACGAATATCCTTGGCCGTAGTGCAGAGGTGATTCGATGATGTGGATTATTTTATTAAGCTGAGTCCCAGCGATAACAGTATTGAAAAATCTTTTAAATCATAAAAGATAGTAGAGTTTATTTTTTACTTGACTCTTTTAATGGATTGCTTATTCCGCTGCAGTTAAACTTGATGTCTATTATATTTTATCAGTTTAACATTGTTGAAGGCTAATGATAATTTATTCTGCATTATCTTAGTCATAATATTTCTTACTGGGCTAGTTGAGCTCACCCTTTCTTTCACTGTTCTCTTCATGAAATGAGAACGTAGCTGGGGCAAGTCGGGAAACGGAGTGATGGTTCGAATGATAGTATTAGTTAGTAGTCCTCACTATTCTATGTAATAGTGTGTTAATAAATGTAATGAGGACTCCTTTTGAGTATGAATACTCTCTAGAAGATAATATTTGTATTCAAACTCGCAGTTTATGTTTTGTCGTATTGTACACGACAGTTGTATTAGTAAGTTGTATTTGTATTCTGTACTTTGTATCTGACGACCCAAGATGGGTGATGTATACCTAATTTTGGGGGCGTCACAGTTGGTATCAGAGCTTAGGGATATGATCCCTGGCTAAGATGTGAGAATAGAACTAGGAGGGGAGAGACGGGGAATTCCTTCGCTAGTATGACCTACCTAAGTTTATTTGCATGGTATTTAATTGGTCGGTCATAATATAAGGATAATATATGACATATCAATTAACTTTTATTTTGTGGCAGTATCTGAAAATGGCATATGAGAATGTTGAGAATAGCAATAGAGCACAGGCGACTGTTGATTCACCTCATATCAATAATCAGGATAATGTGCATCAGGAAGGTGACAATCCTCATGCAAACAACAACACTGACCAGATGATGAATGATGGAATGTTCAAAACTTTATGCAGTTCATGCAACAGCAGGCGAGAGCGACTTCTGTCCAAAATATATGTGGAAACACTGAAAACTCTCGGACGGTCACCGCTAAACAGTTCAAGGAGCTGGGACCACCAGAGTTTAAGGGAGAGCCAAAACCACTTATAGCGGAAACATGGATAAAGCAGATTACCAAGATATTTGATGTCTTGGGATGCTCCGAGGAGCAAAAGGTTCCCTTTGCCGCCTTTATGTTGCGAGGAGAGGCAGATTACTGGTGAGAATCGATTAAGCGTACTCAACCTGCCGCACTGAAGATGTCTTGGGATAAGTTCCAAGAGCTGTTCAATAACAAATACTTTCCCGAAAGTGTTCGTCACATGAAGGAGGTGGAGTTCATCAAATTGGAGCAGAATAATATGACCGTGTCGCAGTATGAGGCTAAATTTGCTGAGTTGTCCCGGTTTGCGTCCCACTTGGTGGATAATGAAGAGCGAATGATGCGAATATTTTTGCGAGGTTTGAAACCTGAGATACGTCAACATCTTATTTCTCATAAACTGTGTTTGTATTCAGATGTTGTGAATAGGGCTCAGTTAGTGGAGCGCAATAACGAGTCAACGCAACCAAAAGAGAGCAGTCGACAAAATGATAATACCAGTGAGAGTAGTCATCGAAGCGGTGACAACAAGCATGGAGGGAATCAACAGGCCAGAAATGGTAATCACTTCGGTGGTAATCAGGGCCAAAACAATAAGAATGGCCATTTCAAGAAGAGGACATTCAACAATGATGGAAAGACGTTAGCACCAGCACCCGTTGTTAAGGAAGGAGAACGACCACCTATCATATATTTCAAATGCGGAGGGGAGGGGCACATCAGTCCAAACTGCGCGATGCCGTCTAAAGCATGTTATAATTATGGAAGAAAAGGTCATTTAGCTCGATTTTGTCGTTTACCAAAAATAAGTTCAGCCAAGATGGAGACACTAAAGGCCGTCCCAGAAAAGTCAAAACCGGTAGTGCAAGGGAGAGCGTTTGTTGTGACCTCCCAAAAAGTAAGGAACCCGAATGAGGTCATCACGGGTAAGCTTATCATAAACTCTAACGAAATTTATACTTTATTTGATACCGGTTCTACCCATTCTTTTATTTCTCCTACTTGCGCTCATCGATTAAATTTGATTCCGGTGAAATTAGACTTTGACTTATCTGTTGAAACTCCATTGGGAGAAACCTTCATTACATCTACGGTTTATAAGTCTTGTTTTGTTCAAGTTGGTACCCACACATTACTTGTCGATCTTATTTCATTAAAAATACGTGCATTTGACGTGATTCTAGGGATTGATTGGTTAACTACTCATCATGCAAAAATTGATTGTTTTCGTAAGGTTGTTAGCTTTCATATTCCTAATCGACCTATTATGCGAATTTAAGCAACCAAACCATTAAAATCAATCGCTGTCATCTCAAGCCATAAAGCTATTCGTTTATTGAAAAACGGATGTCAAGCTTTCTTAGCTCATGTCACGGATCTAAACAAAAATACGTCAATTTTGAATGATATTTTTATTGTTAATAAATTTCCTGACGTATTCCCTGAAGAACTTCCTGGCCTACCCCCAGAGCGTGAAATTGAATTTTGTATCGACCTTGAACCCGGTACAAAACCCATTTCCAAAGCCCCATATCGAATGGCTCCTATTGAACTTCAGGAGTTAAAGATCCAACTGCAGGAATTGTTAGACATTGGCTTTATTCATCCTAGTACTTCTCCTTGGGGTGCTCCTGTGCTATTCGTGAAGAAGAAAGATGGAAGTATGCGACTTTGTATTGATTATCGAGAGTTGAATCATGTCACCATCAAAAACAGGTACCCATTGCCACATATTGATGACCTGTTTGACCATTGCAAGGAGCACAATTCTTTTCAAAGATCGATCTTCGTTCTGGATATCATCAGCTGAAGGTTAGAACTGAGGATATTCCAAAGACGGCTTTCAGAACTCGGTACGGGCATTATGAATTCCTAGTCATATCCTTTGGATTGACTAATGCTCCTGCTGCCTTCATGGATATGATGAACCGGGTATTCAAGGAATATTTGGATCACTTTGTGGTCGTCTTTATTGATGACATCCTTATTTATTCCAAAAGCCGTGAAGATCATGAGCAACACTTGAGGCTGGTACTCCAAAAGCTTCGTGAATACAAGCTTTATGCCAAGTTGAAGAAATGCGAGTTCTGGTTGGAGGAGGTAGCATTCCTTGGGCACGTAGTATCAAGTCGTGGAATATCGGTTGACCCGGCAAAGATTGAAGCTATTCAAAGCTGGGAGCAACCTAAATCAGTGACCGAAGTACGTAGCTTTCTTGGTTTAGCTGGTTATTATCGGAGATTCGTGGAAGGATTTTCTCGAATCGCTACTCCATTAACTCAGCTGACTCGGAAAGATACAAAGTTCGGTTGGAGCAAAGAATGTGAGAAGAGTTTTCAAGAACTCAAGAGGAGACTCATTTCAGCACCTGTTCTAACAATACCATCTGGCTCGGAGGGATTTGTCATCTACAGTGATGCTTCGAGCAAAGGGTTGGGATGCGTTCTCATGCAACATGAAAAAGTCATAGCCTATGCATCAAGACAACTCAAGGAATATGAGAGGAATTATCCTACTCATGATCTAGAGTTGGCAGCTGTTGTCTTTGCACTTAAAATTTGGAGGCATTACTTGTATGGGGAGAAGGTGGAGATCTTTACGGATCATAAAAGCCTCAAATATTTCTTCACTCAAAAGGAACTCAACATGCGACAACGACGTTGGCTTGAACTGTTGAAAGATTATGATCATACCATTCAATACCATCCTGGAAAAGCGAACGTGGTAGCTGACGCATTGAGTAGAAGATCATATGCAAGTACGAGTGCAATATTGTCAACACAAAGGCCCATTTTGTGTGACTTGCAAAGGATGGAGATAGAGTTAAAGACTCCAGGGACCCATGTGATGATGGCGAATATACGAGTAGAACCAACTTTAATCGATAAAGTTAAAGCTGCTCAAGCTACAGACCTGGAGCTGATGCGTATGAGGAAGAAAGTGCAAGAAGGTGCTATGCCGGAAGCAAGAATCGATGAAGAAGGAATACTTCGAGTCAACTCCAGACTTTGTGTTCCTAACAACCCTGATTTAAAGTATGAAATCATGATGGAGGCGCACAACACACCGTTTGCAATCCATCCTGGAAGTACCAAAATGTATCATGATCTTCGTCATACATTTTGGTGGAGCAATATGAAGAGAGAGATAGCGTTGTTTATCTCAAGGTGTCTAACTTGTCAACGAGTCAAAGCGGAGCATCAAGTACCAAAAGGTCCATTGCAACCACTTGAAATTCCAGAATGGAAGTGGGAGCACATTACCATGGATTTCGTTACCGGTCTTCCTAGGGTTTCTCAAGGTATTGATGCGATTTGGGTCATTGTTGATAGATTGACCAAGTCTGCTCATTTCTTACCGATACGAGAAACTTATACACTTGAACGTCTTGCTCGTATGTACATAAACGAGATTGTAAGACTGCATGGTATGCCAGTATCCATAGTTTCTGACCGAGACCCAAGATTCACTTCACGATTTTGGGTTAGTTTACAAAAAGCTATGGGCACAGATTTACGATTTAGTTCGGCATATCATCCTCAGACGGACGGACAATCAGAGAGGACTATTCAAACTCTAGAAGATTTATTAAGACTCTGTGTCTTTGACTTCAAGGGAAGTTGGGACAAGTTCTTACCATTGGTGGAGTTTTCCTACAACAACAGTTATCAAGCAAGTATTGGCATGGCTCCATTCGAAGCATTGTATGGAAGAAAATGTCGTTCTCCAGTATGCTGGGATGAGGTGGGTGAAGCAACGTTGTTGGGACCGGAGTTGGTACGTATGACTACAGAAAAGATTCAAACGATCCGACAACGTATAAAAACCTCACAAGATCGACAAAAGAGTTATGCTGATCTTCATCGAAAGGACGTGGAATTTGATGTAGGAGATCATGTGTTCTTACGTGTTGCTCCATGGAAAGGAGTTACGAGATTTGGAAAGAGAGGAAAGCTCAATCCTCGATTCATCGGTCCATTTTTAATCCTCGATCGAGTAGGAACTGTGGCTTATAGACTCGCTTTACCGCCAAGTATGTCTCGTGTTCATAACATTTTTCACATATCCATGTTACGCAAATATGTGGAAGACCCGAACCACATTATTGAGTTAGAACCGGACGAAATAGCGAGAGATTTGACGTATGAAGAAGTTCCTGTTCAAATCTTGGATAAGAAGGAACATATTCTACGCTCCAAGGTTATACCTCAAGTCAAAGTTTTGTGGAGAAACCACGATGTTGAGGAAATGACTTGGGAGTTAGAATCTGAAATGAAATCAAGGTATCCTTACCTCTTCGACATACCAGGTACGTACCCTAATTTCGAGGGCGAAATTTCATAAGAAGGGGAGGTTGTAAGACCCCAACTTTTATAAATAAAGATGAATTTTCTATAAATATCATTTTTGAATATTATGGAGTTAATTTGATATAATGTTATAGTTGTGGGTAATATTTATAAATTTTGCAAAGTACGCAAGTTGTTATATAATATTCGATTGGTCGGGGAATATTCGTTTTAACAGGGAATATTCGTACAACGGCACAATCATTGGTGGACCCCACAACGGAATTATTGTCGGATTGAGAAAACGACAAAAATATTTTATTAAAAATAACGGCGAAAGTTTTACCATTGTTACTGTTGAACTACTCGGTAGTAAAAGTACAGTAATACGTGTGGTTGCATAGTAGCACACGGTATTGATTATTAATGCTTATGTGAGAAGTCACTCAGTTTGATTCAATTATTGTCAGTTAATAATATGAATTATTTAGCGATAATGACGTTTTGTTTTATTCGTATTATTAACGTAATAAAACAGAAACATCTTTTTATATAAAACAGAATACTTTATTAAAGTTATTCTATAAATAGAATATATTATATTTTATTTAAAAGATTTTTCTTTAAATATGGACCGTCAGATTAAAGTAATCAATCTGGACCGTTCATGGATTAGTTACTATGCATTCTATTTTTCTATAAATAGCAGCTCATTCCTTCATTATTTCTTACGAATTCACTGAACTCTAGAGAGAGAAACTATAGAGAGAAACTATAGAGAGAGAGAGAGAAGAAGAGTATTCTGCTACTTAACTACTTCCTTATTTCAGCTCTTCTTTAAAACGGTAAGGGGTGTTATTCTTTCTTATTCATGAAGAGAACTGTTGTTATTCCATTTCTTATTATTCTGTTGGAATAACCTGTATACGCGGTCTACCCTATACTTGGTGACATTCTTCTATTATTCTGTTGGAACATCCTGTCTGTGTGTTTTACACCGGACCTGGTTCCGTTTTTATTATTATTCTGTTGGAACATCCTGTCTGTGTGTTTTACACCGGACCTGGTTCCGTCTTGTTATTATTCTGTTGGAACATCCTGTCTGTGTGTTTTACACCGGACCTGGTTCCATTATTTATTATTCTGTCGGAATATCCTGTCTGTGCGTTTACGCCGGACCTGGTTCCATTATTTATTATTCTGTTGGAATAACCTGTCTGTGCGGTCTATCGCATGCATGGTGATTTCTTTTGTTATTCCATTCTTTATTATACTCAGTTGGTTAAGTTTTGACTTCTATACTCCATGAAATTTGTGGAATATCCTTGATAATTGCGTTTCATCCAGTATCTTTTCATGAAAATATTCTTCTAAGTATTCTTGAATTTTACTCCACAAAGCAGTATCATGTTGACAATTTGGACGTTGTTAATTCTTGGATAAATTAATTCTTGAACTTGTTTTATTGAATTCTTATATCATTGTCATCATCCTCATGTTTATAAAATGTTAAAAGTCATCTGTGGCCTGTAGTGCATAGATGGACTTGGTATGATTATGACCAGGGATTATTCGGTATAATCATGACCGTAATGTTACAAATGATGTGGTAAAAGTCCTCATTGGCCCGTAGTGCATTGATGGACAGTTGTTGGCATGATCATGACCATTAATGAATACACGAATATCCTTGGCCGTAGTGCAGGGGTGATTCGATGATGTGGATTATTTTATTAAGCTGAGTCCCAGCGATAACAGTGTTGAAAAACCTTTTAAATCATAAAAGATAGTAGAGTTTATTTTTTACTTGACTCTTTTAATGGATTGCTTGTTCCGCTGCAGTTAAACTTGATGTCTATTATATTTTATCAGTTTAACATTGTTGAAGGCTAATGATAATTTATTCTGCATTATCTTAGTCATAATATTTCTTACTGGGCTAGTTGAGCTCACCCTTTCTTTCACTGTTCTCTTCAGGAAATGAGAACGTAGCTGGGACAAGTCGGGGAACGGAGTGATGGTCCGAATGATAGTATTAGTTAGTAGTCCTCACTATTCTATGTAATGGTGTGTTAATAAATGTAATGAGGACTCCTTTTGAGTATGAATACTCTCTAGAAGATAATATTTGTATTCAAACTCACAGTTTATGTTTTGTCGTATTGTACACGACAGTTGTATTAGTAAGTTGTATTTGTATTTTGTATCTGACGACCCAAGATGGGTGATGTATACCTAATTTTGGGGGCGTCACAACTATTACAGCTACCATCTCGGACCGTCACTCCATTCCCAGACTAGTCCCGACTACGTTCTCATTTCCTGAATAGAACAATGAAAGCAAAAGGGTGAGCTCAACTAGCCCAGTAAGAAATATTATGACTAAGATAATGCAGAATAAATTATCGTTATCCTTCAACAGTGTTAAACTGATAAAATACAATAAATATCAAGTTTAACTGCAGCGGAACAAGTAATCCATTAGAAGAGTCAAACAGAGTATGATATCTACTATCTTCTATGATTTAAAAGTTTATCATCAATTTTATTGCTAAGACTCAGTTCAATAAATAGTATCACAACCACGAATTATCCATGCACTACGGGCCAAGGATATTCGTGTTTTCACCAATGGTCATGATTATACCAACAACTGTCCATCAATGCACTACAGGCCAATGAGGACTTTTACCATATTATCCTGTATGTGTGTTTTACACCGGACCTGATTCCGTTTTTATTATTATTCTGTTGGAACATCCTGTCTGTGTGTTTTACACCGGACCTGGTTCCGTCTTGTTATTATTCTGTTGGAACATCCTGCCTGTGTGTTTTACAGCGGACCTGGTTTCATTATTTATTATTCTGTAGGAATATCCTGTCTGTGCGTTTACGCCGGACCTGGTTCCATTATTTATTATTCTGTTGAAATAACCTGTCTGTGCGGTCTATCGCATGCCGGGTGATTTCTTTTGTTATTCCATTCTTTATTATACTCAGTTGGTTAAGTTTTGACTTCTATACTCCATGAAATTAGTGTAATATCCTTGATAATTGCGGTTCATCCAGTATCTTTTTATGAAAATATTCTTCTAAGTATTCTTGAATTTTACTCCACAAAGCAGTATCATTGTGACAACCCCAAAATAGGTCCATTCCATCCAACCTATTCTAAGTCGCCAAATACATGGTACAGAAAATAACTACAACTTTATTATAACAATTATCGTGCAAAATACAACAACACATACGCTGTGAGTTTGGATACAAATATATACTAAATGTGACACTGGACACCATCATGTGTCAGCACCTCACAAAGGTACCTTACATAAAGGTATAGTCAAAAACTGTTTTAGAAATTAGAATCTTTGGGAAGTGCTCAAGGAAACCTTTGTACATGGGAGGCCACGCATCTAGGTTATGATAGATATCATATGGCCACAGAATTATCCTTGGTTGACCCAATAGACCCCAAAGAAAAACGAGAAGATTACTATCATATTCTTCCCAATGGTGAGTCTTCTCTTGACTTATCATTATCTCCACTGTCTCTAATTGAGAATTATACTTCAAACAAACACCAAGATTATATAGGTAGTGCTCGTAGATATACTCAGCAAGTGGATGAGCACAACCCTGTCCTATGATGACACGAGGTTGTATGTCGTTAGACATCTTGTATTATAGTGGCAAAACACCCTTCCAACGTTGGGTTCGCCTCACCCTATTTTCTTCACCAAATATAACTACTAAATGATGACCACCGTTCTATTCCCTTGTTACCCTCGCTCGACCCAGCTACACTCTTATTACCTGAAAGGAATTGTGAAGCAAAAGGGTGAGCACAACTAGCCCAGTAAAGAATATCATGACTAAAGATAAATAAATTATCAATAGTCTTCATCAATAATAAATCAGAGATTTAGAACATATGGTAGATGATAAAAAATTTCAACCATAGTTGCAGCGGAACATGCAATCCATTAGAAGAGTCAAATAGACTATAAAGTCTATTATCTTCTCCATGTTAAAAATCCACCAACAATATTTTATCCATGTAACATCACTCAACAGTTCCTTTCCACAATCATATGAATAACTCATAATCATAATTGTGACTATAAATTTTTCTTCGCACCCAGGACGAAGAATATTTTCATCACCTGTCTTTACCTGAAACATCAAAGATCATGGTTATACCAAATCACAATTCTTGTTTATAATCATACTAACAAATCCATCTTTGCACTACGGGCCAAAGATATTCATCAACAAACCATCTTTGCACTACGGGCCAAAGATATTCAACAACAGTTCATCTTTGCACTACAGGCCAAAGATATTCATCAACAGGCCATCTTTGCACTACATGCCAAAGATATTCATCAACAATTCATATTTGCACTACAGGCCAAATATATTCATATCTCAAAGAAATATATAATCATTTCAGAATTTATATAAACAATAATTATAACCATGTTGATCAATTCACCTTTGCACTTAAGCTTAAGATATTCAATTATAAATTCAATGGTCATGATCATACCAGTCACAATTCAACTTTGCACTACAGGCCAAAGAGAACCCTAGTCATGATCATACCAATAATCTACCCATCTTTACACTCCAGTGAAAGAGAATTTCAACATCAGGGTTATAAAAATGTTATATATGATGATAAAAATAATATGATCAACATATAGTTTTAATCTCAAGAGTAATATTCGTAACTCATGAATAGTAACCCCGACACAAAAGATAGAAATTCTATAATAAAATTCATACCAATATTTCGGTATAATGATATTGAAAGAATAACATTACTTAAATTTATAAACAATTTATTTTAATTGTTTACACTTTACTAATTAATGCATTTAATCATCATAAAATGCCAACTCTTACAATTTCATCATCAATAACCAAAACCCTCATCAAAAATCTGCATATACCTCATATAGGATTCTCAAGCCATAAAATCCTATTTTTCAATTTTCTTTCTTCACAAAACATATTTAATTCATTTACTCATAACTAGACCATTTTTATGAAAAATACCAAATCAGTTCCAAAAATATTTCTTTTCTGGGATTTAGCATAATATAGTCCCATAGTGAACATATATTTTTCTCAGAATTTTTAAAAGTCATTTACTATTTTTCATATGGCCAAAATAGCCGAATATTTAGACATTTATCAAAAATTGTACTTTTGTCTAAAAATTCTGAAATTTACAGAGTATACTTCTATCATATACATGTACTCCCAATAAAAATTTTATCAATTTTGGAGTTAACCACAAGAAATTATAAGCAGTTACTTTTAAAATAGTCTTTTCTCATAAAATTCATAACTCTCAATCTATACATCCAAAAATCACCATTTTTGGACACAATCAATAAAACTCATCAAAATATCATTTCAAATTTTTTCAGAATTTTCTGAAGATCAGAAAAATTACGAAACTGAAAATCATAACAACCCTTAAAATCCCTTAATATCCCTTACCTCAAAAGAGCAGTACTTCTGACTGGATATCGGATATGATGCTGAAGGAAACTTGCACTGATGAATAGCAACTCACCAAGTATCTAAAAACTCACAAAATATGCTTCATAATATAGAGAGAGAAAGAGAGAAAGCTTATGTTTCTGGTGTGATTTTCAATTCTAACTTAGCCCTCTATTTATAGGAAAATTTTGGTAGGTTTGACCTGCAACCTGATGGCTTTACCTGCTACTATTCCCACCCACCACATTTGAAATATAATTCAGCACATTTCTTCACCAACCACAAGTGGGGCCCACCAATTCTAGAATTTTCCACCAAAATGATAAACTCCGAAAATTTAACAATTTCTGAACCAGTCATCTCGTAAAATTCATAATAAATCATACGTTCATTTTTAACGGTTCAAAATTTGTGGACATATACTCAACTTATATATGTATAACATATCCAAAAATTACCACGATCCAACGGTCGGATTAAAAATTATAACCCCCGCAAAATATCTCAAAAACCCTGATTTTTAATACCTCCATTCCGACAAAAATACTGATAAAAACCTCAACATTAACTCCTTCATTTTTAACCACAAAAATATATCCCTCATTTATATCCACATAAAATAAATATTTCCTTATCATATGAATCAATAATTAATTATTCACAAATAATATTACAGAATCACATTTATGACAACCAGGCCGTTCCCAGGAAAGAGGGGGCTTTCCAATAAGGATTTCTCCTTACTGGCGCGCAATTAGATGACCAAACCTCTCCTTAGACAGAACTTTCTAGACATTGCCAATAATGCTATCTAATAATACTATTCAAATAATATGAATTATTGATCTGATAATGGAAAATACTGTGCAGCAACAATTATTGAACAACAATAATACAAAATTTCAACGTAGCAATTATTGAATCAATAAAATAAAATATTGAACAGTAATTACTGTAACAATTATTGAGTAGTGCCTTCTTACGTAAGAATCAATAATTTCAAAAATACTATGCAATACCGTGTGCTACTGTGCAATAACGCGTATTACTGTATTTTAACCACCGGGTATTCCAACAGTGTTAACGGTAACAACTACGCCGTTATTTGTAAAAACTCAAATTTGTCGTTTTTTCTTCACCCGACAGTTATTCGTTATGGGGCCCACAAATAGCTGCGCCGTCGTACGAATATTCCCCGACAGAAAGAATATTCCACGACCAAACGAATATTCTCCGACAACAATGATTATTTTATAACCACTTGTTATTTTGAAAAAAAAATCATATATCACCCTTAACTTTAACATTTATCAATTTAACCATTTACTGAATAGTAATTATAAGAAAAATTGAATACTTTTATTTCATAAAATTCGGGGTCTTACAATCTCCCCTCCTTATGAAATTTCGTCCCCGAAATTTACGTACCTGGTATTTCAAAGAGTTGAGAATACCTTGCTTTCATTTCAGATTCCATCTTTTCTGTCATCATAATTTCTCCATTGCTCATCTCCTGTATTTCAAATATCATTCTAGAATACAGCTTCAAAACAAGGGTTAATTTAACAAATTAACATATCACATAATATCCCAATATTATGACTGACCAACAAATAAGCTTAGGTAGGACACACTAGCGAAGGATTTACTCATCTCTCCCCTCCTAGTTGTATTCCCCGATCTCCGCCAGAGATCATATCCCTAAGCTCTGATACCACCTGTGACAACCCCAAAATAGGTCCATTCCATCCAACCTATTCTGAGTCGCCAAATACATGGTACAGAAAATAACTATAACTTTATTACAACAATTGTCGTGCAAAATACAACAACACATATGCTGTGAGTTTGGATACAAATATATACCAAATGTGACACTGGACACCATCATGTGACAGCACCTCACAAAGGTACCTTACATAAAGGTATAGTCAAAAACTGTTTTAGAAATTAGAATCTTTGGGAAGTGCTCAAGGAAACCTTCGTACATGGGAGGCCACGCATCTAGGTTATGATAGATATCATATGGCCACAGAATTATCCTTGGTTGACCCAATAGACCCCAAAGAAAAACGAGAAGATTACTATCATATTCTTCCCAATGGTGAGTCTTCTCTTGACTTATCATTATCTCCACTGTCTCTAATTGAGAATTATACTTCAAACAAACACCAAGATTATATAGGTAGTGCTCGTAGATATACTCAGCAAGTGGATGAGCACAACCCTGTCCTATGATGACACGAGGTTGTATGTCGTTAGACATCTTGTATGATAGTGGCAAAACACCCTTCCAACGTTGGGTTCGCCTCACCCTATTTTCTTCACCAAATATAACTACTAAATGATGACCACCGTTCTATTCCCTTGTTACCCTCGCTCGACCCAGCTACACTCTTATTACCTGAAAGGAATTGTGAAGCAAAAGGGTGAGCACAACTAGCTCAGTAAAGAATATCATGACTAAAGATAAATAAATTATCAATAGTCTTCATCAATAATAAATCAGAGATTTAGAACATATGGTAGATGATAAAAAATTTCAACCATAGTTGCAGCGGAACATGCAATCCATTAGAAGAGTCAAATAGACTATAAAGTCTATTATCTTCTCCATGTTAAAAATCCACCAACAATATTTTATCCATGTAACATCACTCAACAGTTCCTTTCCACAATCATATGAATAACTCATAATCATAATTGTGACTATAAATTTTTCTTCGCACCCAGGACGAAGAATATTTTCATCACCTGTCTTTACCTGAAACATCAAAGATCATGGTTATACCAAATCACAATTCTTGTTTATAATCATACTAACAAATCCATCTTTGCACTACGGGCCAAAGATATTCATCAACAAACCATCTTTGCACTACGGGCCAAAGATATTCAACAACAGTTCATCTTTGCACTACAGGCCAAAGATATTCATCAACAGGCCATCTTTGCACTACATGCCAAAGATATTCATCAACAATTCATATTTGCACTACAGGCCAAATATATTCATATCTCAAAGAAATATATAATCATTTCAGAATTTATATAAACAATAATTATAACCATGTTGATCAATTCACCTTTGCACTTAAGCTTAAGATATTCAATTATAAATTCAATGGTCATGATCATACCAGTCACAATTCAACTTTGCACTACAGGCCAAAGAGAACCCTAGTCATGATCATACCAATAATCTACCCATCTTTACACTCCAGTGAAAGAGAATTTCAACATCAGGGTTATAAAAATGTTATATATGATGATAAAAATAATATGATCAACATATAGTTTTAATCTCAAGAGTAATATTCGTAACTCATGAATAGTAACCCCGACACAAAAGATAGAAATTCTACAATAAAATTCATACCAATATTTCGGTATAATGATATTGAAAGAATAACATTACTTAAATTTATAAACAATTTATTTTAATTGTTTACACTTTACTAATTAATGCATTTAATCATCATAAAATGCCAACTCTTACAATTTCATCATCAATAACCAAAACCCTCATAAAAAATCTGCATATACCTCATATAGGATTCTCAAGCCATAAAATCCTATTTTTCAATTTTCTTTCTTCACAAAACATATTTAATTCATTTACTCATAACTAGACCATTTTTATGAAAAATACCAAATCAGTTCTAAAAATATTTCTTTTCTGGGATTTAGCATAATATAGTCCCATAGTGAACATATATTTTTCTCAGAATTTTTAAAAGTCATTTACTATTTTTCATATGGCCAAAATAGCCGAATATTTAGACATTTATCAAAAATTGTACTTTTGTCTAAAAATTCTGAAATTTACAGAGTATACTTCTATCATATACATGTACTCCCAATAAAAATTTCATCAATTTTGGAGTTAACCACAAGAAATTATAAGCAGTTACTTTTAAAATAGTCTTTTCTCATAAAATTCATAACTCTCAATCTATACATCCAAAAATCACCATTTTTGGACACAATCAATAAAACTCATCAAAATATCATTTCAAATTTTTTCAGAATTTTTGAAGATCAGAAAAATTACGAAACTGAAAATCATAACAACCCTTAAAATCCCTTAATATCCCTTACCTCAAAAGAGCAGTACTTCTGACTGGATATCGGATATGATGCTGAAGGAAACTTGCACTGATGAATAGCAACTCACCAAGTATCTAAAAACTCACAAAATATGCTTCATAATATAGAGAGAGAAAGAGAGAAAGCTTATGTTTCTGGTGTGATTTTCAATTCTAACTTAGCCCTCTATTTATAGGAAAATTTTGGTAGGTTTGACCTGCAACCTGATGGCTTTACCTGCTACTATTCCCACCCACCACATTTGAAATATAATTCAGCACATTTCTTCACCAACCACAAGTGGGGCCCACCAATTCTAGAATTTTCCACCAAAATGATAAACTCCGAAAATTTAACAATTTTTGAACCAGTCATCTCGTAAAATTCATAATAAATCATACGTTCATTTTTAACGGTTCAAAATTTATGGACATATACTCAACTTATATATGTATAACATATCCAAAAATTACCACGATCCAACGGTCGGATTAAAAATTATAACCCCCGCAAAATATCTCAAAAACTCTGATTTTTAATACCTCCATTCCGACAAAAATACTGACAAAAACCTCAACATTAACTCCTTCATTTTTAACCACAAAAATATATCCCTCATTTATATCCACATAATATAAATATTTCCTTATCATATGAATCAATAATTAATTATTCACAAATAATATTACAGAATCACATTTATGACAACCAGGCCGTTCCTAGGAAAGAGGGGGCTTTCCAATAAGGATTTCTCCTTACTGGCGCGCAATTAGATGACCAAACCTCTCCTTAGACAGAACTTTCTAGACATTGCCAATAATGCTATCTAATAATACTATTCAAATAATATGAATTATTGATCTGATAATGGAAAATACTGTGCAGCAACAATTATTGAACAACAATAATACAAAATTTCAACGTAGCAATTATTGAATCAATAAAATAAAATATTGAACAGTAATTACTGTAACAATTATTGAGTAGTGCCTTCTTACGTAAGAATCAATAATTTCAAAAATACTATGCAATACCGTGTGCTACTGTGCAATAACGCGTATTACTGTATTTTAACCACCGGGTATTCCAACAGTGTTAACGGTAACAACTACACCGTTATTTATAAAAACTCAAATTTGTCGTTTTTTCTTCACCCGACAGTTATTCGTTATGGGGCCCACAAATAGCTGTGCCGTCGTACGAATATTCCCCGACAGAAATAATATTCCACGACCAAACGAATATTCTCCGACAACAATGATTATTTTATAACCACTTGTGTATTTTGAAAAAAAAATCATATATCACCCTTAACTTTAACATTTATCAATTTAACCATTTACTGAATAGTAATTATAAGAAAAATTGAATACTTTTATTTCATAAAATTCGGGGTCTTACAATCATGTTGACAATTTGGACGTTGTTAATTCTCTGATAAATTAATTCTTGAACTTGTTTTATTGAATTCTTATATCATTGTCATCATCCTCATGTTTATAAAATGTTAAAAGTCATCTGTGGCCTGTAGTGTATAGATGGACTTGGTATGATTATGACCAGGAATTATTCGGTATAATCATGACCGTAATGTTACAAATGATGTGGTAAAAGTCCTCATTAGCCCGTAGTGCATTGATGAACAGTTGTTGGCATGATCATGACCATTAATGAATACACGAATATCCTTGGTCGTAGTGCAGGAGTGATTCGATGATGTGGATTATTTTATTAAGCTGAGTCCCAGCGATCACAATGTTGAAAAACCTTTTAAATCATAAAAGATAGTAGAGTTTATTTTCTACTTGACTCTTTTAATGGATTGCTTGTTCCGCTGCAGTTAAACTTGATGTCTATTATATGTTATCAGTTTAACATTGTTGAAGGCTAATGATAATTTATTCTGCATTATCTTAGTAATAATATTTCTTACTGGGCTAGTTGAGCTCACCCTTTCTTTCACTGATCTCTTCAGGAAATGAAAACGTAGCTGGGGCAAGTCGGGGAACGGAGTGATGGTTCGAATGATAGTATTAGTTAGTAGTCCTCACTATTCTATGTAATAGTGTGTTAATAAATATAATGAGGACTCCTTTTGAGTATGAATACTCTCTAGAAGATAATATTTGTATTCAAACTCGCAGTTTATGTTTTGTCGTATTATACACGACAGTTGTATTAGTAAGTTGTATTTGTATTCTGTACTTTGTATCTGACGACCCAAGATGGGTGATGTATACCTAATTTTGGGGGCGTCACACGAAGCATCTCACCTCTTAAAGCAGTGAACTGCTTCTACGGTAATCCTATACTCTATGCGGTGGCTCCTGCTAAAGCCTCATGAGCGAGCTGGTGAAGATGAGAACTGTTAGGCAATTGTTGACGAAGAAAAATCGGATTGGTATGGAACCTATTCGACACCGTCGCTATCAGCCTCTAGAATAACTCGTCGTCCAAGCCAGTGCCCATATGAGATGGTCCAACATGTTCTCTTGGACGCGGGCACTGGATAGAGCATGCGAAAATATATATAACATTACTAATAATAATTTATATTATGTGATAAATTATGATAATTCCGTGAAATATAAAAAATATTATTACCTCCACGTAGTGTATATGCGGGTATTCGCAGCAGACCCAACGCCTGATATCTGCCGGTACTGATAGTAGGGGGATCCTGAAACGCAATCCATAGTCTCAACTTCTCAAGGCCTCTAGAACTTCCAAGAATTGTAATCGCAAATTCTACAATTAACCGGTTAATTAGTTTGTTACTCTTCTTTGCTTATTCGTATATAGTTCATTGTAATTTATAAACTTTCTATTTTAAAAGGATAAAAGTTGTAATACTGTTAAGTATGAAGATTAAGTGGGGAATGAGAACTTATAAATGTCCCAAAATGCGGTTGTAGGGACGGATTGTGAAAAAAGTCAAGGCAGTTAATACTTTCTTCACAATGAGTTAGCTGGTAAGTTGCATATATAGTACCATGTTGATGCCAACTTAAGTTGTTCGTCCACCTTGCAACTGCAATCGAACAATCCCAAGCCAGCTCAATTAAGACGGTCAACATATTTGCAAGTTAATTGAATGATATATGTATTATAAAATGTATAGTTGTAATTGATTAATTATAACTATTTAGTTTAGTTTATTTTATTATTAATTTTTTTTGATAATGTGGGGTTTCCCAACAGCAGTCGGACTAATCCCCCTGCTCGGACCAACCTTTTCTTTGAACCAGTTTGCGTTGGCGGTCTATGGCCCCATGAGTATTTGTGCTTTTGACAATTGTTGCAACTGAGATCTTGAACCTGTACCACCTGTTGGGGTTCTATTGAGTTTATTGAGATCAGATAATGTCATACTAAGCAAACTAAGCAGTTTATTGAGTGTATTGAAGATTGAAGAGAGATTATTATTGAGTTTATTGAATATTGTGGCAAACTAAACAAATTCTTTTTAGTTTATTTTACCAATGAAAAACTAAGTAATGTTACTTAGTTTATGAGAACTATTATTTGAATATGGGGACTATTATTTTATGTTTATTTAGTTAGCTATATTACTTATTCTAATTTATTATTATATTACTTATAATTCGTATTTTATTATTTTTATATTTTTATATTTTTATTTAATTATTTAAATTTTATAAATTTTTTATTTTATTTCGTATAATTTATACACATCACGTGTGTGTCATTGGGGTGGTATTCAATATAAAGCAGGATAGACTAACGTAAAAGAGTCTCCAAAACTTGAGGAATCATTGCTACTCCAATTAGTAACCAGCTGACAATTTTGATGAAAGTTGATTTGTATCCAAACACTTTTATATGATTATTAAGAATCATATTAAAGTGTTTAGATAAGTGGTAGTAGGTACATTCATTCAACTCAGTACCTGATTATGTAAACAAGTTAGTAATGGTCTAATTGTACATATACAATTCATGATTTGCATAAATAATCAATTACGTGAGTACACACACGTATATATAGAAAATGATATATATTATGATTTTATAGATAATTTTTTTTTTTGCGAGTTATGCGGATAAATTTAATTAAAATTTTTTTACGATGTATTTGATACTGTGAATTAATTCTATAATTCTATCTAATTCCATGTATTAATATATGTTGATGTAATCGTAATTCGGCTGAAGTTTTTTACAATATATCAGAACTCTATACATATTAGTCGGTACTGTTTTTTTTATCTGAAATTTTTTATCTGAAAGGGAGTGTGGTTAGTATGAAGTTAACTTTGGTCAATTGATCAATATAGTGTCGACATACAGGCCATGAGGTGATCTCTCTATACGTATTAATACTGTATTGGTCAATTGATCATTTTATAGTGAAGTTAACTTTTCATGATAACCGGACCCTGTGATGTTTTTTTGGAGGTTTACTCATCTGTAATTAAGGACAGAGGCGAAAAGATAATTCCTGAAAGTTGTCGATGTCTCCCAAATATATGCTGAACTCAAAATTAATGTCTCTGAAGCGGTCTAAACATTTTATTCAAAACTACAAGACCCGACCCAAGTCGTTCATTATGGGGTATCGGCAAAAGTATAATTGTCAACTTTGCAATTCAACTCTAAGTATTAGGGTTAATTTAAGGTTCTTTATCTACACATCCAAGGGCGGAGCTAGGAATTTTTACCGCCCTGGACTATCAAGTACCAACCATATACGCAAGAAATTATCCCACTAAGATCGATTATAAATTCAATAAAGGTTAACTTGGCTAATTCACAAGTTTTAGCATAACAACCTCTTAGAAGCAAAATTTCAAACACCTTGAAGGCGTACTCTAAAATCCCATATTTCATAAGCATAATAGAGGAGCTTACCCAAAAATTTCATCCTTATTACTCCAATTAGCATATATATAACCTCCCATCACATCAACAGAGCAATATTAATACGTTATTCATCTCAAATTCACGAATTTAACAAGTATAAACTAAATTACCTCTTTGCTCGATTTTTTACTTGAATCATTGATTCAATTCTTGCTCCCAACTTGCTTTGATTGAATTCAATGTTTCATTTGGACAACACTTTGCTTCACTTCTACTTTAATTTGAGTACTTGATAACCTCAATTCCTTAAGAACTTGATGGAGTTTTTAGTCCAAGCAAAAAGATAGAGGTTGGAACGGATGGAAAACAAGGAACTGTCAAAAAACTTCACCCGGGCTAGAGCCCACCCAAGCTCAAGCGTAGCTCCGCCCCTGTACACATCAATACGAAATGTCATGTAAAACTGAGTTTTTTTCCCCCACCTTATAAATATGATATCATGCTTACGTACAGTGATGTAGATTATCCCCATTTTAGATGTTTGTAACATCTAAATTAATTTCATGCAAGGTAAAGTTCATTTTCAATTTCAGATCCTAATCTCGAATCTGATTTAATTATTCTTAATGAATTTTTTTATTAAGGGTCCATAATATGCCAAAAATATTATTTAGGATTCTTAATTTTATTGCTATGTTTGAATTGAAGAAATGAAATTGGTGAAAAAATAGAATAGAGAAGAGAATTAAAGGAATGAGAAATATATAGAATGAGTCATTCCATTGTATTTGTATTGAGTCATTCTATAATAGCTGGATTGAGTCATTTCATACTCTGAAAGTGGTTAGCATGAAATTAACTTTGGTCAATTAACTAATATAGTGTCGACACACAGGCCGGGAGGTGATCTCTCCCTCTGCGTGTCAACACTGTATCAGTTAATTGATCAACTTACCAGAAAATTAACTTCATAGTAACTGAACCCCCATACTCTCCGATCTCCCAAGGAATAAAAATCACAAATTTAACACGAATGAAATGATTCATTATATTCTAATGAAACAATCAAATATAATTTTTTTCATTCTATTCCCACATTCGTTCCTACGATCCGAAAGCCTTGCTATTCGTCATGAATGGGATTGATACAACTTACAAGTAGTCATAAATCACAATGACACCATATATACATGTATAATTTAGCTTTGAAGTTGCATGAATAAGAAAAGATGGACTTGCGTCTTGCCTATCATTTAAAATGTACTTCCTTCGTTCCTTAATATAAGTCGTTTTAGAGAAATATTTTTGTTTCTTAATATAAGTCGTTTGAGAATTTCAAGTAATCATTAATTGCTTAGTTTCAAATATCACCCCAAGTATTAAATGTAACTTTGGTTCTTTTACTATTTTCTGTCTAATAAATAACAATCTCTTCTTCCAATACAAAGGCAATATAGACAATTGATATTATAGTTAATGCAATACAATTATTTTCTTAATACTTGTGGACAACTCTAAAACGACCTATATTAAGGAACGGAGAGAGTAAATATTATGAGAACAAGACGAGTTTTGTTTTTGTTTTTTTTAAATAAATATTTTAACATGATTTTTTACATTGGCGGCTCTTAAATATTATCAACTCTTAGATTGTGATAAGTATTAATTCTAACATGCTCGCGTAGAAATATTAATTTGTAATGTTTCCCCTTTTATTTTGAAGCTTGTAATGTTTCCCCTTTTATTTTGAAGCTTTCGGATTGTGTGTTTTGCATCTAGTTTTTTGTTACACTTAATTAGGGATTGCAGTTTCATTAAAGGAGTGCATCTAAAAGATTTGGATAAACACACAAGACGATTACAATTTTAAAAACCATTCATAGTGAGAATTCCCTTTTGAACTGTGACGCCCCCAAAATAGGTATATATCACCCATTTTGAGTCGCCAAATATATGGTACAGAAACAAATATAACTTCATATTACAATTGTCGTACAAAATACGACAACACATATACTGTGAGTTTAAATACAAATATTGTCTTCTAGACAATATTCACATTCAAATAAGTCTTTCTTGTAATTCGGTGTATGTGCACACCTAGAGGGAGGGTGAATAAGTGTTTAAACTAAAACTGAAAAACGGTAAAAACTATTTAAATTTTCTGGAACATGTATAATTCAGACAGCTACGCCTGTCTGCTTTAGTGTCTGTTCTTCGTTTATTATTATCAGACAACTAGATCTGTCTGTTTCAGTGTCTGGATAGTGGCGTGAATAACAAAAAAATGCAGAACGTGAATGACAGTTAAAGAGATAAACAAAAGTAAAAATCACACCGAAATTTTTACGTGGTTCAGCCCCTATCCTCTAATCTAGTAGCCTAATTCACGTCCAATCCCAACAAGGATTGGAGACTCTTTTTATTTCAATTTAACTTAATTAAATACAAAATAACTCCCTGTTTGAGAAAGCTTTCCGTTGGACACGACTGACCCTTTTTGCACCTCTGCAATCCTTCTCACCACTGAGACCTCTGCACTACTGCAGCCTTGAAAGCTTGTCTACAAACAGATCCTATCAACTCTAGATAGACCAAGCCGATACACAGCTTAAACTGAGAACAAGGATATTGATTATAAACTATCAAGTTTCCAGCATAATACAATTTAAGAACAATACAAAAGGGTTGCTGGAAAGAAACTCAGAATCGCTTTTGAATAGAACATATGAGACTAATTGAAGCTTTTCCAAGTTCTGTCTTCCAATAGCCGAGCAAGAGAGATATATATAGTAGAGCTTCCAACGGCTATATATGAGAGGGCTGATTCCACGAAATCCTTAGTCACAAAAAATCAGCACCAAATCAATAGATATATTGTTTCCTTGATAAGGTCAACCGAAAAGATATGATATCAATCATCTGATATGAAGGGATACGAAAGATATGGTTTGTTAACAATATACTATATTTAGAGCATATACCTTTTGAAGCTTCTAGAACAAATTTGAATCAACTAATCAGTTGACCAAATTTCATTCCCTGTCAATCAATTGAGATGAGATTACAACAATCATGCAATATAGATTTATATGGACTGTTATATGTTACCATAATGTCCACCCACAATCCATGCATATAATATTATATACTGCCAATATTCATGCATATTAATCAACCATAATCCATGCAGTCACGAAATTTTGTTATCATTCAAAAACATCAATTATGCAATAACTAACATTCTCCCCCTTTTTGATGATGACAAAATAAGTGCAATATGCTTAAATTAGTCATCATTCAAAATATCATAAAATTAAAAACCAACTTCTCCCCCTTTTTGATGATGACAATTTATGCACCACTTTAATCAACATGCTCCCCCTAAGTATATGACTCCCCCTAAATTTATGCATATCAAAGAGCAAAATAAAATGACTTTATCATTGCATATTCCAACACAATATAGTATCTCAATATCAATATGAATGCCAATTCAAACCAATTTAAATATACCCAAATAACTTTATCATTGCATATTCCAACACAATATAGTATCTCAATATCAACATGAATGCCAATTCAAACCAATTTAAATATACGCAAATATCTCTCCCCAATTTAAATATACCCAAATATCTCTCCCCTTTTGTCATTATCAAAAAGAAACAAATCATCAAGTTATATCTCTCCCCCTTTGTCATGAACACAAAATAATTCATATCAATTTAGTTGGAGTTAGTTATCTCACCCCATTTGCCAAATTAAAAATTAAGCACAAAGAATGACATTGGAGCAAGGTTATAACAAAATCACATATAACAAGTAAACAATATAATCATACCTTTGAGATTTGTTACCTATATATTAACATTTTGTTACCAGTAGAAATCTTGATAGCTGTGCTCCTTAGTGTAGATTTGACTTTTGTATTTTCAGAATCAAACATCTCCACTAGCACTCCTTTTGGTCATCCCAATGTTGATGTCTTTAAAGTTCAAGTTAAGAGGATAATTTTTCACTATTTTGGTTGTTCTCGAAAGACTACCATTGGTCATTTGTTCATCTGATTCACTTTCTCACTTTCTGGAATATCAGATTTTGCATTAGAATATTCATCTGATCTGCCTTCTAAAATAGATGGGTCGAATTGTCTGAATTTAGGTGTCTGCATGTTTTCCTGGTTCATCTGTTTTTTTCTTTTGATGCAGACGGCTTAGGCTGTCCAGATTGAGCTGTCTTCTTTCCAAATTCCAAATCTTTTAATTGATTTCCTGCAAAGTCTCCTTCCTCTCTCTCTCAAAGTAAAGAATCATCCATCTCGTTTTTGATCTTGAGACACCTACAAACAAATAGTCTTTATCTTTTTGGTACTCAAATCTTCTTTGGTCCTTTCGGGTTAGTAGCATATAAATCACTTTTCTTTACCCAAATTTGTTTTATTCTAATTTTATTGCAATTAGAATCAAAATGACCTTTAAAACCACATTTTTTTCAAGTAACAAATGGTGAACAATAAAGTGGTTTATGCCTTGACTTACTATTAATCATTCTAATATTATTATTAGTAGGATTATACCCAATTCTTTGTTTATCAAGACTAGACCTTTGTGCCCTTAACATAACATTTAGGTTCTCTTCTCCTTGCACAAATTTAGCAAGATCATTTTTTAAAGATATTATTTCTGCATTTATTACATTATCATCATGTTGCATATTCATAATTTTTCCATCATTAAAAGCATCTATGCATACATCTCTCATTTTTAATTTTTCTTTTAAAATTTGATTTTAATTTTTAAGATATTCATTTTCTTTTCTTTCTTCAATAAGTGACTCAACTTCATTCATTAGCTCATTTACGCAGTTCTTAAAATAAGCAGTTTTCTTTTTAAGCCTTTGATTTTCATTTTGTAAAGCAAGATAATCAGATGTAGATATTTTAAAATTTTTATGAAAATTCGTTACCTCAAGTTGATCATCGTCTTCTAGTCCCATGAAACATAATTGGCCAATTTCTTCTTCTTGTTCTGTTTTGGACTTACTCATTGGAGTTGAGTTACCTTTTTGATTCTTCCTTTGTTTCTTTCTTTGAAGTAGTCTCTCGAGTTTTCTTGAGAGCATTTCAATTTCTTCATCAAAATCTTCATCATTGCCTTCTATGTAGCTTTCAGCTTGTAGAGCTAAGGTCTTCTTCTTAGGTGTCTCATCTTCTTCATCATACAATTTTAGTTGGTTTTCAAACTCTTCAAGTTCTCCAAATAAGGTAAGAGTTTTCATGGTACTAATTGTTGGTGAGTCTTGGAGAGTTGTGACTTTCGTAGCAAACCGTTTGGGCATGACTCTTAGCGGCTTTCTATTAATTTTCCTCTGATCAATTTTCCGTCCTAGCATACTTAGAGAGTTCATTAGAGTAAGAAATCTCCCTTGAGCTTCATTAACTGTTTCATCTTTTTCTAATTTGAAGAGCTCATATTCTTGCATCAACATACTTAGCTTGACTTCCTCGTGGCTCATGAAGATTGTATCCCACATTTCTTTTGCTGTGTTGCACGATGATACTTTATCAATTTCAGCTTGGACCATTCCGCTTAGCAAGGTGTTCATGACTCTTGAGTTGTAGGAAAATATATAGCTTTCGTTTGCATCCATCTCCATGAGAGCCTTTGGTTTGCCATCATCATGTCCAGGAATGATAGGTCCATTTTCAACAACCCACCATTCCCATGGGTCTCTTTGAAGAAAAATCTTCATTCTGAACTTTCAAAAGTTGAAGTTTTCACTTCCGAACAACAGCGGTGGCCTACTTGTGGACTGACCTTCTTGAAAGTTTAGGTGTGCCATAGGATATTCCCCTACGACTTGTAACGATCAATATTAGTAGAGCCTTGCTTTGATACCAAATGTAATTCTGTGTATGTGCACACCTAGAGGGAGGGTGAATAGGTGTTTAAGCTAAAAGTGAAAAACGGTGAAAACTATTTAAATTTTCTGGAACAGGTATAATTCAAACAGCTACGCCTGTCTGCTTTAGTGTCTGTTCTTCGTTTATTATTATCAGACAGCTAGACCTATTTGCTTTAGTGTCTGGATAGTGGCGTGAATAACAAAAAAAGTGCAGAACGTGAATGACAGTTAAAGAGATAAACAGAAGTAAAAATCACACCGAGATTTTTACGTGGTTCAGCCCCTATCCTCTAATCTAGTGGCCTAATCCACGTCCAATCCCAACTAGAATTGGAGACTCTTTTTATTTTAATTTAACTTAATTAAATACAAAATAACTCCCTATTTGAGAAAGCTTTTCGTTGGACACGACTGCCCCTTCTTGCACCTCTGCAATCCTTTTCACCACCGAGACCTCTGCACTACTGCAGCCTTGAAAGCTTGTCTACAAACAGATCCTATCAACTCTAGATAGACCAAGCCAATACACGGCTTAAACTGAGAACAAGGATATTGATTACAGACTATCAAGTTTCCAGCATAATACAATTTAAGAACAATACAAAAGGGTTGCTGGAAAGAAACTCAGAATCGCTTTTGAATAGAACGTATGAGACTAATTGAAGCTTTTTCAAGTTCTGTCTTCCAATAGCCGAGCAAGAGAGATATATATAGTAGAGCTTCCAACGGCTATATATGAGAGGGCTGATTCCATGAAATCCTCAGTCACAAAAAATCAGCACCAAATCAATAGATATATTGTTTCCTTGATAAGCTCAACCGAAGAGATATGATATCAATCATCTGATATGAAGGGATACGAAAGATATGGTTTGTTAACAATATACTATATTTAGAGCATATACCTTTTGAAGCTTCTAGAACAAATTTGAATCAACTAATCAGTTGACCAAATTTCATTCCCTGTCAATCAATTGAGATGAGATTACAGCAATCATGCAATATAGATTTATATGAACTGTTATATGTTACCATAATGTCCACCCACAATCCATGTATATAATATTATATACTGCCAATATTCATGCATATTAATCAACCATAATCCATGCAGTCATGAAATTTTGTTATCATTCAAAAACATCAATTATGCAATAACTAACATTTCTTACAATTATTGATACACTATTTTATAAAATAGTGGGGACTGCTAAAAAAATCAACTTGAAACATCACTCCACACCCCGACTAGTTTCCGTTATATTCTCGCCTCCTGAAAAGAAAAATAGAACAAAAAGAAAAAGGGTGAGCTCAACTAGCCCAGTAAAGAATATTATGAGTAAGATAATGTAGAACAAATTATCGTTAGCCTTCAATAAATCAGATAAAATATAATGGACAACTAGTTTTAGATCAATATTCGCAGCGGAAATAACAATTCATTAGAAGAGTTAAGTAGATAATGAAATCTACTATTATCTATGAATTTAAAAGTCCATCATCAATATTTTATCCTCGTAATATCAATCAATATACATCTTGAATCAAATAATTATCTTTACACTACGGGCCAAAGATATTCATTTGTATCACCAGTTGGTCATGTTCATCTCAACACCTGTTCATCTTTGCACTACGGGCCAAAGATATTCATCAGATAATCATTCATCTTTGTACTACATGCCAAAGATATTCAGTTATATCATCATTTAGGACTGAGGATGATGAAAAATATTTTAAAGAAACGAATCCAGTGAGATAAAAGGACAAAGATTAGGGATTCATACTTTAGATAATTCAAGTTCAAAAATACTCCGTAATAAACCATAGTGGAGTAAAATTCAAGAATGAAGATCAAAACATGGATACAATCAAATATAGTAACCATAATAGACATCATGGACAAAGAAGAGAAAATTTTATTTTTCTGTGAATAGTCTCGTATTTGTGAATAGTGCCGTATACGTGAATAGTAACCCCGACACAAAAAGATAAAAATTTTACAAGAAAAATCATACTTCGTGAATAGTCTCGTATACGTGAATAGTAACCTCGACATGAAAAGATAAAAATTTTATAATAAAATTCATACCAATATTTCGGTATAATGATATTGAAAGAAATAACATCATTTACGAAGAAAATAACATCCCTTACCTCAAAAGAACAGTACTTCTAACTGAAATATCGGATATAGTACTGAAGAAAACTTGCACTGAATAATAACTCTCAAAGTATCAAAATACTCACAAAATACGCTCGATATTATAGAGAGAGAAAATTTCAGATTCTGGTGTGATTTTTAATTCTAACTAAGCACCCTATTTATAGAAAAATGTCAAAATGCCAAAGCAGACTAAATTAATATTCTTAAAAAATTTCTACGCACACTTTCTTGACCAAATTATCAGTCACCACTAGTGGGGTCCACCAAAATTTAGCATTTTTCACACCAACCAAAAGTGGGGCCCACCATATTTTTAATAAAACTATTTATTTTCGAAACTTTAATAATTCATAATAAATAGTTCTTTTATCATAAAAATACGAATATTATGTCCATTCCATAGGAAATTTAATTCTCTACAACTTTGTAGAAGAAATTTTTTTCAAATTCTAATCAGAAAATGTCCGAAATTCACATACGGACGATTTTTAATACCTCCATTCCGACAAAATACTGATAAAACACCTCAACATTAATTCATTCATTTATATCTACAAAAAATAAATATTTTCTTATCATATAAATTAATAATTAATTATTCACAAATAATATTACAGAATCACAATATGACAACCAGGTCGTTCCCAAGAAAGAGGGGGCTTTCCGATAAGGATTTCTTCTTACTGGCGTGCAATTAGGTGACCGAACCTTTTTTTTAGACAAAACTTCCTTAGACATAATCAATAATACTATCTAATAATATTATTCAAATAATATGAATTATTGATCTGATAATGAGAAATACCGTGCAATGATAATTATTGAAACAACAATAATATAAAATATCAACGTAGTAATTATTGAATCAATAAAATAAAATATTGAACAGTAATTACTGTAACAATTATTAAGTAGTGTCTTCTTACGTAAGAATCAATAATTCAAAAATACTGTGCAATACCGTGTGCTACTGTGCAACCACGCGTATTATTGTATTTTAACCACCGGGTATTCCAACAGTGTTAACGGTAACAACTACGCTGTTATTTATAAAAATTCAAACTTGTCGTTTTTTTTCATCCGACTGTTTTTCGTTATGGGGTCTACAAATAGATGCATTGTCGTACGAATATTCTTCGACAGCAATAATATTCCACGACCAAACGAATATTTTCCGACAACAATGAATATTTTATAATTACTTACTTATTTTATAAAATTTACACATTTCACCTATAACCAAAGTATTATATCAAATTAACACCTTATTATTCAAAATAATAATTAAAAGAAATTCGATTTTATTTATAAAAAGTTGGGGTCTTACATGAACCACTTCTCATCCCTACTCATTTTTGCAACAATAATTCTGAAAAATAAATTGCGCTAATCAATATATGTGATTAGTAGGAATCGTAAGAGATCTTCACTTATTACATATCCCTCCAAACAATTTACCGCTAATACTTATCAAACAATAAAAAAAAATTAACGTAAACATTTACAATATATATCATTTTCCATTCTCTTTAGTCCACCCACACCTCAAGAATTAACACCCAACTCAATAAGTATAAGCGGACATAAAATTAGACAGAAAAATTGGTCCGGAAGAATAAAATGAATTTATTCCAACAAATCAATAGATTGTATTGTCCATTTGTTCGCGAAAACAAATTTATTTTATTCTTCCAGTCCAATTTTTCTGTCTGCGTAGAAGTACTCCACCCAACTAAATTAGTTTATCAAAATTAAGCAGAAGTTCAACTGCATAACCAGCTAGACCTGCAACAATTAATCCACAATTCACTTGCACTATTAGCGATCACCCTCCACACACGTAGTTACATTCAAACAATTGCCTTGTTCCTTTGTAGCCATATATTCAAGACAATTGCAGCAAATAAAAAATGAAGCTTTCTAATTAAAACTCTGACCAAATTTCTTTACGCTAAATGAACTATCCTCAAGAGTCACTTGTGCTCTTTTACACTCCACAGGAACTAATCCCGAAATATATTATTTGGATACATGCCGTAACAGCTAAGGCTGTGCAAATTTTTCGTTTTTTTTCGGTTTTTGGACGAATCGGACCGGTCCGAACCGGCCGGTTTGGTATAAATATGTACCGGTTCGGTTCTGTTACAAAAAACCGGTATTTACCGGTTAAACGGTACCGGTTTCGGTTCCTTGTTTGCTTGGTTCGGTATAAACCGGACCGAACCGGTCCGTACCGGTTTTCTTTTTTTTATTATTATTAATAAATAATTAATAATAATAATAATAATAAAATAATGATTATAAAAATAATAAAATAATAATTATAATAATAATTATAATAATTTTCGATAAAAATCGGTACCGAACCCGTACCGAACCGGTACCGCCGGTTCGGTATACCGGTTCAACCGGTACCGATATCGGTATCAAGATTTGGGCGATTTCGATGCCGGTTCGGTTTGGTACCGGTCTGGTTCTGTCCGGTAAAAACCGATTGAACACCCCTAGTAACAGCATTCACAACAGTTTTCTTATCTTTATCATTACTCTGCAGTGCTATTGAGTCATTCTGCAAAATAGGGATTCAACTTTTTCACTATGTACCCAACAAGTTCCTTATATTGATTCCTTAAATAATGAAATTTAAAAATTAAAAATTAAAAATTAAAAATTCTAACAGTCAAAACATCAAATTAATAATAATATTATAATTTATAAAAGAGATTATAATTTTTCAATTATATTTCACTGTAAAACAAATTTTATTTTATTTAGAATTTTAAGTAATTTATGGAGTGAGTATTGAATAAATTGTACTTGCAAACATACATAAGATCAATATTAACTTTTAAAAAGTTAATTTGTGATAATTTTAAATTTAAATTTAATATGATTCATTTAAATTTTGAAAATAATAAATTTTATAATTAATAGTACTTTTATAATATTTATAATTATATTGACATAAATTAAATAAATTTATATCAATTTTAAATTTGAATACGTTTGAAATTAATATTTTTAAAAAGTTAATATTAAGTTTATAATTTGAAAATGAAGTAGTAAAAAAGTGTCAAAATGTGTATGATTGATAAGTTGTCCACTTAAATGAGAGTGTGAAATGTCATTTTGTATATATAGAGAACGATTTTTTGATTCCCTCACAGGGGAGTAAAATCCTATATAGGATTAAAATAGAAAGTCAAATAAAGATAAAGAAACTGTTGGATAGTGATTTATTGATTTATTTTTTAAAATTAGGGATAAAAAATTAATTAGGGAAACTGTTGTTAATGATTTAATATTATAACAAAAACTTATAATTACGCAAATCGAACCACATTAATGACGTGCATCAGAAGAAACATAATTTTTTTTCTACAAGTGAGGGGAACTATTAAATCAAATTAATAATGTGAAATTGACTTTCTCCATCTAATCTCAATATTTAAATAGACCACTTACTATAGTTAATTATTTCAAAATATCCACTACACCAATTTTACTGCAGTCCAAAAAAAAGTTCACCTAAATTTCGAAATTAAAAATACATTTTTGTTTTTGGTTAATTTTAAAATTAGACATGCGTACATTTTTATTTTTTATACAAAAAAAGTTCATAAAATTTTTAAAATACCCTTACTTATATACTAAATAAATTGCTCCCTATTTCTTTTTTGTTGATAAAAAAAAGAAGTAAATTGCTCCTTTAATGATTAACTAATTACTATTAGTGAGGAAATTAAGTGACATCGCTAAGAAAATGAACAAACCCCTTTTTTTATTTTTTTTGTTGATTATAAAAGAGATTAAAGAAAGATGCCCATAAACCATCCCTCTAACTCTTAACTCTTAATTTCATGGGATGCATTTCGCTTATGTGGGAAATTTATTATTCGTAGTGGCATTTTTTTTCTATATATATATACACTTTTTTTATTGCATTGGTTAATTAACACCAACGTAATAAGTTATATACTTTTTTATTGCATTAGTTATAGAAAATGTTAAGTTTTATAGTTTTATATTGTATTAATTATGTAACATTTTTTATAACTAATGCAATAAAAAACTATATAAACTTACTACGGTGAAGTTGGTAGCAACTTAGATAGCCTATGGCGTAGGTATATACTATAAATAGCCTTGTTTATATATTCATGAACTTTTCTTTATATTAAACCGAGATTTTCTTAAGAGATGTTTAAATATCTTTTTAATTAATAACTTAATTAGTCATAATCATATATTCTAAAAAAATATTAAATGTCCAAGTGTGTTATAGCAAATTTAATTTGACTAAAAGAGAGTTAAAATGTTAAGATATATTCTCATTTTCCTGAGGAAAGAAGTATAGATACATTGTTTCAATCAAATTTTCCGAAATCTACCAAAAATATTCTGTTCTTAGATATATAAAATCTCCCTGTTCCTTTGAATCACATCAACACATATACAAATCGTGTACGTTAGTTTGTCAATATAATTATAAAGCAAGCATCCATGTCACAACTATTAATTAAATTATCCTCCTAATATGGAATCAGTAACAAGAAAGATCTTTATGTTTGAGGGAACAACATATATATATATATATATATATATATATATATATATATATATATATATATATATATATATATAGAACACGGATCAGGTCCGGACTCTCGGACCTGACCAAAATTCGGACCCCTTTTTTTTTTAAACAACTAATTTTTTTTAATATTTTATGGAACTGAAATTTTTACATAATACAGTGTTTTGGGTGTGATTTGGATACATATAACAAAACATGTATGTACAGTCTGTACAAAAAAGCAAAAAAAAAAAAGGGTCCGTATTTTTATAAAGTCCGGGATCCCGGACTGGATCCGGACTGGATCCGGACTCTCTCTCTCTGTAAGACCCCAAATTATTAATAAATGAAATTTAAATTTCCTCTATTTATTATTTTGAAATAGTAAGTGTTAAATTGATTAATGAGGTTAGTTATGAGTAAAATGCGCAAATATTTCAAATAAGCAGGTGGTTATAAAATATTCATTGTTGTCGGGGAATATTCGTTTGGTCGTGGAATATTCTTCCTGTCGGGGAATATTCGTACGACGGCGCAGTCTTTTGTGGGCCCCATAACGGAAAGCGATTGGATGAAGAAAACGACAAGTATATGTTTGTTATTAATAACGGCGTAGTTGTTACCGTTAATACTGTTGGAATACCCGGTGGTTAAAACACAGTAATACGCGTTGTTACACAGTAGCACACTGTATTGCACCAATTATTGATTCTTACGTAAGAAGGCACTACTCAATAATGGTTACAGTAATTACTGTTCAGTATTTTATTTTATTGATTCAATAATTGCTGCGTTGATATTTTATATTACTGTTATTTCAATAATTGTCACTACACAGTATTTCCCATTATCAGATCAATAATTCATATTATTTGAATAATATTATTAGATAACATTATTGGCAATGTCTAGAAAGTTCTGTCTAAGGAGAGGTTTGGCCATCTAATTGCGCGCCAGTAAGGAGAAATCCTTATTGGAAAGCCCCCTCTTTCCTGGGAACGGCCTGGTTGTCATAAATGTGATTCGGTAATATTATTTGTGAATAATTAATTATTGATTCATATGATAAGGAAATATTTATTTTTGTGGATATAAATGAGGGATATATTTTTGTGGTTAAAAATGAAGGAGTTAATGTTGAGGTTTTTATCAGTATTTTTGTCGGAATGGAGGTATTAAAAATCAGGGTTTTTGAGATATTTTGCGGGGGTTATAATTTTTAATCCGACCGTTGGATCGTGGTAATTTTTGGATATGTTATACATATATAAGTTGAGTATATGTCCACAAATTTTGAACCGTTAAAAATGAACGTATGATTTATTATGAATTTTACGAGATGACTGGTTCAGAAATTGTTGAATTTTCGGAGTTAATCATTTTGGTAGAAAATTCTAGAATTGGTGGGCCCCACTCTTGGTTGGTGAAGAAATGTGCTGAGATTTTTATTCAAATGTGGTGGGTGGGAATAGTAGCAGGTAAAGCCATCAGGTTGCAGGTTAAGTCTGCTTCGGCGTGCTAATATTTTCCTATAAATAGAGGGCTAAGTTAGAATTTAAAATCACACCAGAAACAAGTTTTCTCTCTTTCTCTCTCTAGATTATTGAGTGTATTTTGTGAGTATTTAGATACTTTGAGAGTTTCTATTCATCAGAGCAAGTGTCTTTCAGCCTTATACCGGTATTCCGACCAGAAGTACTGTCTTTACGAGGTAAGGGATGTTATTTTATTCAAAAATGATATTATTTCTTCAATATCATTATGCCGAAATATTGGTTAGAAATTTTTATCAAATTTGGAACTTTTCACGTCGGGGTTACTATTCATGAGTTACTATTCACGAGTTACTATTCACGAGTTACTATTCACCGAAAAATAAAATTTTCTTCTTTTCGTCCAAAATATCTATTCTGGGTACTAGCTTTGATTGTATCCATGTTTTGATCATTCTTGAATTCTACTTCACTATGAATAATTATAAGGTATTTTTGGACATGGATAAATCGAAATACGAATCCTTAATATTTGTTATTTTGTTTCACTGGATTCGTTTTCTTTAAGATATTTTTCATCATCCTCAGTCCTAAATGATGATATTACTGAATATTTTTGGCCCGTAGTGCAAAGATGAATGATTAACTGATGAATATCTTTGGCCCGTAGTGCAAAGATGAACAGGTGTTGAGATGAACATGACCGACTGGTGATACAAATGAATATCTTTGGCCTGTAGTGCAAAGATGAATGTTTGATTAAAGATGGTTATTGATTGTTGTTACAGGGATAAAATATTGATGATGGACTTTTAAATCTTAGAAGATAGTAGAACTCATTCTCTACTTGACTCTTCTAATGGTTTGCTGTTTTCCCTGCAGTTATTGATTTAAAACTTGTTGTCTATTGTATTCTATTAGATTTTTCCCTGTTGAAGACTAACGATAATTTGTTCTGTATTATCTTAGTCATAATGTTCTTTACTGGGCTAGTTGAGCTCACCCTTTTCCTTTTTGTTCCATTTTTCTCAGGAGGCGAGAATGTAGCGAGTACTAGTCGGGGTATGGAATGATGGTTCTAGAAGTTACTTTAGTCCTCACCATTTTTGTGAAATAATGTATCAATAATTGTAATGAAGATTTATTTGAGTGTGGATATTGTCTAAATGACAATATTTGTATTTAAACTCACAGTTCTTGTGTTGTAATAATAAAGATGTAGTTGTTTCTGTACCATGTATTTTGGCGACTCAGAATGGGTGTTGTATATCTATTTTGGGGGCGTCACACACACTCTCTCTCTATATATATATATACATATTATATATATCGACAAAAGAAAGAAAAGTACTTTGGTATTACAGATTATCAGGATTTAGGTGCTGTTTGTTTACGTCTGAATGCCTCTTAATGGACTGTCTCTTATTCGCTAAGAGGTATGATGCTGTTTGTTTTTTTTTGTTACCTCTGAATGCCTCTTAATCGTTAAGACAGAAAATGAAATCTTAATAATTAAGAGGTACCTCTTAATGAAATTTTTTTGATAATTTTTTTTATATAAATATATTCAACAATATTGTTCACTCATTTTTATTAAATTGAATATTTAAAATTATTAAATAAAATTTTACCCTTTAAAATGATAAAATAGTATCATTAAGAGACAACTTACTTTATAGTTATCAAACATTTTTTTAGATTCAGACCTCATAACCATTCAGATGATCTAATTTATTAAGACATCATAATTATTCAGATCTTAATTCTCAAGTTTATCAAACACAACTTTAGTTTCCTCCAAACAAAAGGGAAATGATATTTCTAGTACTATATTTGTCACTCCAACATATATATCCAACTATTTCAGCACACAGTATAATTGTGTACGATATCATTTTTATTGGAATAGTAAATTCAGCACTGATAACGTCATTTCTCAATAATTAATATTGATGAGATTAACATCTATATTAATTATCAATGTACTAGTAGTAACTATCCATTTTACCGTAAAAGTCACGATATCACAAAATCTTGTCGTTGAATTTGGACCGAAACTATGGTGCCCCAAGCTAGTTTGATTCAAATTTGGGGAGGGTACGACAACTTTAATTTAATTTTTTTGAGCAGTATGAGATTTGAAACCTTTGTTTCGAATCTCATAAAAGTCTTTTTCTTGAAAGCTTGAGGATAACATAGATGCTTCAGTCATTGATTTGACTGATATTGCAAGCTAGAATCCATTATAAGTTGAACTTATCAGCCATTTACTTAACAAGTACAAACTTAATTTTTGTATAAAAGGAGCTCCTCGATCCTAGTGAGTAGAGACACTATAACCCTAGCTATATCAACATGAAATCAATCAATATGGAGCTTAGTACACCTATGGTTGCATTTGTCATCATCATCTTTCTTTATCTTTGTCATTTATGCCAAAAATATAAGCTCCTTCTTGAAATGCTATCCATGGTACTCTTTCACTTCCATAGGATTTATGACAAATTCTTCGAAATGCTACATCGTAGCAATGGAACTTTTCAAGTCAAAGGCGGTTTGCTTGCTAATTACAACATGTTAGTTACTAGTAATCCTGCAAATTTGCACCATGTAATGAGCAATAATTTCTCAAACTATCCAAAAGGACCCGAGTCCAAAAGGATTTTTGATCTTCTCGGAGACATGCTATTCAATTCCGACCATGGTGAATGGAAAAAGGATAGGAAAATGGCCCATGGACTGTTTGGCAACCCCCGGTTCCGCCAGGCTTCTCTTAGGATTAACAAGGAGATGTTGGAGTATGGCCTAATTCCGGTTCTTGACCATGTTTCCGAACAAGGCCTGATTGTGGACTTGCAGGATTTGTTTGAAAGACTAATGTGTGATGCTACGTGTCTGATGGTGACTGGTTATAATCCGGGCTCGCTTTGCATTGGATTTCCACAAGTTCCTTTGATGAAAGCTGTGCAAAATGCAGGCGAGGCGTTGTTTATGCGCTTTGTTTTGCCTGAAACACTTTGGAGGACACAAAGGTGGCTTGGGATTGGGGCAGAAAAGAAGATGAGTAATGCTAAGGAAACCCTAGATGATTTGGCCGCCAAATATATAGCCATGAAGAAGAAGGAGCTAGTTCTAGTTAAACCAAGTGAATTAGGAGGTGAAGAGGGTAGTTTCGATGCTTTAAGATACTACTTGACTGATCATAATTCGTACAGTACTACTGTTATGCGTGACACGATTGTAGGTCTCATGTTTGTGGGTCGGGGCACGAGTAGTGCCGCTCTGACGTGGCTTTTCTGGCTTATTTCACTAAACCCTTTAGTGGAATCCAAAATCCGACAAGAAATAAGAGAAAAATTATGTATGGATAAACGTGAAGACGAAATTATTAGTCAAACGTTGGACGTAGTAGAGCTAAATAAACTGACTTATCTACATGCTACATTACTTGAGACACTAAGGCTGTTTCCTCCTGTCCCTTTGCAAAGAAGGGTGGCTGTTGAATTCGACATTCTCCCCAGCGGCCACCGCGTAAATCCAAACACAAAAATCGTGCTTTGTTCTTATGCGATGGGAAGGATGAAGTCGGTATGGGGAGAAGATTGCTTGGAGTTCAAGCCAGAGAGATGGATATCGGAAAAAGGAGGAATAAAACCTGTGGCATCAAACAAATTTGTAGCATTTAGCTCAGGACCAAGGATTTGTCCGGGAAAAGAATTAGGGTTTAATAAAATGAAGGCCGTGGCAGCTGCTGTTATATACAACTACAATATCCAAGTTGTTAAGGGCCACCCTGTGGCTCCGGCTAATTCTATCCTTCTTCATATGAAGCACGGATTAAAGGTTATGGTTACCAAGAGACGGGCATGATTAACGCACTTATAATACAACTTATTAGGGCATAATTTGTTGTGTTCGATCGAAAAGCAAATTAATTAAGAATTAAGCGGATTCAAGACTTTGTATTATAGGATCTTTGTTGTTATATAATTGTATTATTTATTTTAATTTAATAAAAAAAATTAAATTTAATAAAATAAAATAAATTTTAAAAAATAGATAATATAATATAATATAATACAAAATAAAATAAAATAAAAAATAATAATAAAATTAATTTAAGTTAAGTTAAGTTAATAACACTACAAAAAAAAGGTCATTGCCGACGGACATTCCCGTCGCCAATGACTCTATTGCCGTCGGCAGTGAGGTCATTTGCGACGGCACAGACCGTCGCCCCTATCGTCGCCCCAGAGGTCGTCGCCCGTGACTCCCGTCGCTCGCCGTCGGGAAGAATATCATTGCCGACGGGGTCATTGCCGACGGTCCTACCGTCGCTAATGCTGTATTACCGACGGCACTAGCGACGGACATGCTGTCGTTAATAAACATTTTATAAAATTAAAATTACTGTCATTACCGACGGCATGCCGTCGCAAATGAGTGTGGAGTGCCGTCGCCAATGACCTGTAAGTCATTGCCGACGGCACCCCCGTCGCCAATGACCCGTCACCAATGGCCTGCTTAAAAAAATTTTTAAAAATTGCAAAATTTTCCTGTTCATTTACATATACATAATTGTACCTGTTATAAATTAAAGAAAGACTAATAATGCCAATGCACGCATATCAACAATCAATTTAGTTAGATACAAAACTCTGGTCTGTACAACTCAAAAGTTATATAAATACATTTATGAAAGTCAAAATATAAACATAAACTAACTACAACCCAAGATCAGGAATTTCAGTGTCATCATCACCGCCATCTATATTACGATCGCCTGTCCCACCTGTGGTCCCACCCTCCATAGTCTCATCAGCATCAGCTCGGCGGTCATCACCATCTCTGCCACGGGCATCGCCTGCGCCGCAGCCTCCACACCCATGAGTCTCATCAACAATACCCTATAAAAGTAAAAATATTAATTACGAAGTCGAAAATAGAGCATATTTAAATTATTGTAGTTTATGTTCTACAATTATTACAAACGGGCAGATAACTCGGCTTCCGTATGTCAGAATCGAGTCCCGTCAGTTGCAATACGTGTCTAATACCCACACGGTGCTATGTGTGTGTTTGCGTGGCATTCGGACTACCGACGCTGGTTTTGGTCTCTTTTTCAGTTTTTTGCCTAAGTGTTGGCGAGTTTTGCAAACTGGGCGATAACTCGGCTTCCGTATGTCGGAATCGAGTCCCTTCAGTTGTAATACGTGTCTAATACCTATGCGGTTCTATGTGTGTGTTTGCGTGGCTTTCGGACTACCGACGCGGGTTTTGGTCTCTTTTTCGGCTTTTTACCTAAATGTTGGCGAGTTTTACAAACTGGGCGATAACTTGCCTTCCATATGTCGGAATCGAGTCCCGTCAGTTGCTACACGTGTCTAATACCTACGCGGTGCTATATGTGTGTTTGCGTGGCGTTCAGACTACCGACGCGAGTTTTGGTCTCTTTTTCGGCTTTTTGCCTAAGTGTTGGCGAGTTTTACAAACTGGGCGATAACTCGGCTTCCGTATGTCGGAATCGAGTCCCGTCAGTTGCTACGCGTGTCTAATACCTACGCGATGCTATATGTGTGTTTGCGTGGTGTTCGAACTACTGACGCGGGTTTTCGGCGTTTTGCCTAATTGTTGGCGAGTTTTGCAAACTGGGCGATAACTCGGCTTCCGCATGTCGAAATCGAGTCCCGTCAGTTGCAACACGTGTCTAATACCTACGCGGTGTTATGTGTGTGTTTGCATGGCGTTCGGACTACCGACGCGGGTTTTGGTCTCTTTTTCGGCTTTTTGCCTAAGTGTTAGCGAGTTTTGCAAACTGGGCGATAACTCGGCTTCCGTATGTCGGAATCGAGTCCCGTCAATTACTGCGCGTGTCTAATACCTACGCGGTGCTATGTGTGTGTTTCCGTGGCGTTCGGACTATCGACGCGGGTTTTGGTCTCTTTTTCGGCCTTTTACCTAAGTGTTGGCGAGTTTTGCAAACTGGGCGATAACTCGGTTTCCGTATGTCAGAATCGAGTCCCGTTAGTTGCTGCACGTGTCTAATACCTATGCAGTGCTATGTGTGTGTTTGCGTGGCGTTCGGACTACCGATGCGGGTTTTGGTCTCTTTTTCGGCTTTTTGCCTAAGTGTTGACGAGTTTTGCAAACTGGACGATAACTCGGCTTCCGTATGTCGGAATCGAGTCCCGTCAGTTGCTGCGCTTGTCTAATACCTACGCGGTGTTATGTGTGTGTTTGCGTGGTGTTCGGACTACCGACGCGGGTTTTGGTCTCTTTTTCGGCTTTTTGCCTAAGTGTTGACGAGTTTTACAAATTGGGCGATAACTCGGCTTCCGTATGTCAGAATCGAGTCCCGTCAGTTGCTGCACGTGTCTAATACCTACGCGGTGGTATGTGTATGTTTGCGTGGCGTTCAGACTACCGACGCGAGTTTTGGTCTCTTTTTCGGCTTTTTGCATAAGTGTTGGCGAGTTTTACAAACTGGGCGATAACTCGGCTTCCGTATGTCAGAATCGAGTCCCATCAGTTGCTGCGCGTGTCTAATATCTATGCTGTGCTATGTGTGTGTTTGCATTGCGTTCAGACTATCGACGCGGGTTTTGGTCTCTTTTTCAGCTTTTTGCCTAAGTGTTGGCGAGTTTTGCAAACTGGGCGATAACTCGACTTTCGTATGTCGGAATCGAGTCCCGTCAGTTGCTGCGCGTGTTTAATACCTACGCGGTATTATGTGTGTGTTTGCATGGCGTTCGGACTACCGACGCGGGTTTTGGTCTCCTTTTCAGCTTTTTGCCTAAGTGTTGGCGAGTTTTACAAACTGGGCGATAACTCGGCTTCCGTATGTCAGAATCGAGTCCCGTCAGTTGCTGCACGTGTCTAATACCTACGCGGTGCTATGTGTTTATTTGCGTGGTGTTCGGACTACCGACGCGGATTTTGGTCTCTTTTTTGGCTTTTTGTCTAAGTGTTGGCGAGTTTTGCAAACTGGGCGATAACTCGGCTTCCGTATTTTGAAATCGAGTCCCGTCAGTTGCTGCACGTGTCTAATACCTACGCAGTGCTATGTGTGTGTTTGCGTTGTATTTGGACTACCAACACGGGTTTTGGTATCTTTTTTGGCATTTTACCTAAGTGTTGGCGAGTTTTGCAAACTGGGCGATAACTCAGCTTCCGTATGTCAGAATCGAGTCCCGTCAGTTGTAACACGTGTCTAATACCTACGCGGTGTTATGTGTATGTTTGCGTGGCGTTCGGACTACCGACGCGGGTTTTGGTCTCTTTTTCGGGTAATATAATTACAAATTTCGTAAATTAAATAAACAAATACATCAATAATTGTTTTTACCTGTCGAATATGTGGTGGGAAGATATTGGCCAAGACAACCGCACATACACGGATGGCTTCCTCCCATACTACACCCATGAGGTCGTCAGCGGCAGCTGTAGGATCTATGGAGCCGTGGACAACCTCCTGAGCCAGCTGGTAGATCCGCTCGCGTGATGGTGCTCCTGACTGCACAACACTGCTCGCCATGCACCCCTCTATAATCCGCCGGAAGAAATCGTCGGATAATGAAGGGCTGTCGCCCGATCCACTCGCATCACTACCTCCAGTGGGTGGGCGCCGTCGAGATCTCGCAGCAGGGACTAGGGTGTAGGCTGGGACATGGGGAATGCCCAAAACTCTACCCTTCTTCGGTCCCCCTGTAGCCTGCAACCAGTCCTCCATCTCCTCATCCACACGCGTAGAACCATCGACTGCAGTGTCACCTCTTTGGCTGCTCCGGGCCACAGAAAGGTCCTCGAATCGTCGCTGAAAAAAACACATTAATAGATGATACGCAAAATATAAAACAAGAAAATTCAAAAGAATAATCGAATTTTAATTACATACTAAATAAAAGAATTAAATAACTTACAGCAATGCGTTCTGCCTCAGGACATATATAACCACCTTCACCTTTCTTCTGGTGGGTGTGCCACCAAAACTCCAAGCAGGAGGGTGCATGCTTTAGACTCACCTCGAGTCTCTCCCGGTAGAGATCGTACGACTGAGACCCCGTGCAGTGCGGGAGACGACTCTGCTGTCGGGCAGCTGTACGCTGTACCGACATCTTCTTGAAGGCCTCGCCGTCCCAAATGCTGCACATCTGGTCCCATACCGCAGCAGAGATGAAATCTGGCCGGACATCCTTAAGTGTCTGTCCATCAGCCATCTTCGTCTGGGCCTTCTTCTTCCAGTCATGGACCCATTTGTGCCAATTCATCTCCAAGTATTTATGTAGAACAGTCATGCCATGGGCTTCCTGCCCGTCCTCAAAGCGGTAATATCTCTGCACATTACACATCAAGAAACTTAGTAGACAACATAAATCAAACTAAATATGAATGCATATAAAACAAACATATATATGAATGAATGAATGACATCTTACCCTGAACTCAGTAAAAATCAGCTGGCGTGTGCGATCATCCACATCCGCCCACCTCATCCATGGGCTTGAGAATCGATTACGGACGATCCCAAGCAACGTGTTCCTCGGCGCCGCGTCAAGGATACTACAAATTAGAAAGAATATATAAGAACGAAATACTATGTCAATACTATATAGAACTATGAAATTACCTATTAGTCCCAACGCGACAAATAATCTGTGCCTGAGGGGGATTCCCTAGCAAGCCACGTGCTAGTCCCCGCGGAGGCCTACGACGATCACCTATGTAGTGAAATACATCATTATTTATATAAAAGAATATAATGACAATACTATATAAAATAAAAAATAATAAGATGTATCCCAACAAAACATGTAATTATACCTGACGACCCGGCCTGCTCATCACCCCCACTACCTCCGCGGCCCCCACGACCTGCACGCCCACCACGATCGCCGTGTGGTGTACGCGCCATATGTATATATACTGTCAAATCATCAACAAAACATTATTAGACATTCGTATGCACAATATTTCTTGCGTTGTTCACAGTATCTACTTGTACCACAAATATCACATGACCTCTTATCTTTATTGACATCACCGCAATACAACATACAGTCATTCTCACAAGCATCAATCTTCTCATACCCTAGATTGAGCCTTTTGACCATTTTCTTCACATTATAGTACGATTCCGGTAACTTATTGCATACAGGTAAGCATTCCTTCACAATGCTTAACAGTTCATTAAAACCTCTCTCGCTACAGTCATGCTCGTTCTTGAAGTGTAAAAACTTAGTCACGGCAGATAAGACGGTGTGCTTTTCGTGCCCGTCATACAGTGGCGTCGCTGCTTCATGCAATAACTCATAGAAACCATTAGCCCCGTCATTCGGCTCTTGCTCGACGCTACTGCCATCCCTGTCTGTATTCCACTGGAAGTATGAACCAGCAGCTTCGACTATCATGTTAGTACAGTCAAAGGTTTCGTCACCTCTGGATTCTGATTTTGATTCATGTTCATCCAACCAGGTTTTCCCATGATAGATCCATGTCGTATAACCCTGTTTGAACCCATACGCAAATAAGTCGCACATGACATCACTCCTTTCCTTCAACACTTCATTCACACACCTCTTACAAGGACATCTGATCTCATCGCCGCTAACTTGCTCAAACGCGAAGTTGAGAAACTGTTCAACCCCACTACGATACTCATAGCTAAGCCCACTCTTATCAGTGGCTACCCTACGTTCCATCCAACTTTGATCAACAGACATCTTGGACAACTATCTGCTATATATATGGAAAATTAGACAAACACAATCAATTTCACAAGTTAATGTATATGCAAGCTTATGAGTTTCCTAACTTCATCTCCCACTCTAACGGGTCAGGCTTCTATCCCATTCCCGGATGTGTCGCCTCACTGATGCCAACAACTTGAACACAGCTTTAAATTTTTCAGAAATTTCGACAGCACCTTCCCATGGTCTTCAAGTACACGAAATAGACTAACACATCGTAGTCTAAATATACACCCAAAGAACGTCAAGAGATATATACTGACCGAAAATTCAAAAAATATAAAGACGTGCTCAAGTCGTTAACACCGACCTAAGTGAGATCAAAACATACAAGAACAGTCCCAAAACGGGGACTATTTGAGATTCACTCCTACTAAGTGAATCTCAAACGGGTTTCTAAGCTTCCTAAACTATATGAAAATATGCATATGTCAAAGTAAGGATTATTTTTGTATAATAATTAAAATACTAGCTTTTTATCAGGTCATAAACTATTATTAAAGGATTATCAGGTAGAAGGTAGAAGGATTCAAAATTTTAGCATAGCTTGTTTGGTTAAAGGTACGAGATTAATGTGTTCTTTGTAGACTCTAAATCCTGTTATTACTGCAGTTATCCAAATTCAACTTGTATGCACTTGAATAACTCAAAAAAGTTGAGGTCTTGTCTTCATGTTAGTGTAATATATATAATTATCTTTTGACATATGTGGTTCCCCTTTATCAAGCTTCCTTTTCATCTATGCCAATTCAATATTCATATATTTGATCGAATGGATTATTATGCATAACGTTAATAGTTAATTCTATTTACAATGTTAAACTACTGTAGGTTATTTTACAGTTGATAAGGATTCAACCACTGAAAAACTGGTTTCTCTCTTCTCCTAATCTTCAAACCTATTGTCAAATCCATACAAACAACAAACTCCAATCATTTCAACCCTCCATTCCCCTTTTAATTTTTAGTCATTTCAGTTGCATATATTACCACAAAATAAAAACACAACAAATCGCAATTGTCTAAATACAGGGTATTCAAAGGGAAGCAAATAAAATTAAAAATTAGTTATGCAAGAACTGAGAAGAAGAATTAGAGTGGGCTAGTGAGTACGCAATTCATATCATCGCATTAATATCAGTTAGCATTGTCATACAAAGCCATATGAATTGAGAAAAACTTGCAAATATTATTAGCTAGGTTATATTTGGGGGAAACTGAAATTAGGATTACCTTGCAGTCGAGAGGGAGAGAGCGAGGGACGACGACGGAAGAGAGACGGCGATGGCGACGGCAAGAAAAGGGCAGTGGGCGACGGGAAAGGGAAGCCGGCGACGGTACGAGGAAGAAGGGGGATAAAAAAGAAGAAGAGAAGTGAAAAAAATTACGCTACTGTAAGTTAATATTAACCCATTAGCGACGACACTCAATACCGACGGCCAATGCCGTCGCCTATGGCCTTTTCCCACGCCCGCCAAAAAATTCCCACCAAAATTAGACCCGGGAGGGTCATTATCGACGGGCCTCATTGGTGACGGCTACGCCTTCGAGATTGAGGTTATTGGCGACGAGGTTACTGCCGTCGCTAAAGATGCCGTCGCCAATGACCTGTTTTTTTGTAGTGTAAGTTAAATTAATTTTAATTAAATAAAAAATATTAGATAATAAAATAAAATTAAAGAAATGAACTAAGTAGCATTTACTTAGTTTTGCACTACTAAATAAAATAATATAATAACATAAACTAAATTTACATAATATAATATAAATAATATAATATAATATATATAATGAAATACAAAATAAAAGAAAATAAAGAAAATAAAACACAATGAAATAACTTATGTAAGACCCCAACTTTCTATAAATAAAATTAAATTTCTTCTAATTATTATTTTGAATAATAAGGTGTTAATTTGATATAATGCTTTGGTTATGGGTGAAATGTGCAAATTTTACAAAATAAGCAAGTGATTATAAAATATTCATTGTTGTCAGGAAATATTCGTTTGATCGTGGAATATTTTTGCAGTCGGGAAATATTCGTACGACGGCGCAGCTATTTGTGGACCCCATAACAGAAAACTGTCGGATGAAGAAAACGACAACTATGAGTTTTTATAATTAGTGACGTTGTTGTTACTGTTAACACTGTTGAAATACCTGGTGGTTAAAGTACAGTAATATGCGTGGTTGCACAGTAACACACGGTATTATACAGTATTTTTGGATTATTGATTCTTACGTAAGAAGACACGACTCAACAATTGTTACAGTAATTACTGTTCAATATTTTATTTTATTGATTCAATAATTGTTAAGTTGATATTTTATATTATTGTTGTTTCAATAATTGTTACTGCATAGTATTTTCTAATATCAAATTAATAATTCATATTATTTGAATAATATTATTAGATAGGATTATTGACAATGTCTAAGGAAGTTCTGTGACAACCCCAAAATAAGTCCATTCCATCCAACCTATTCTAAGTCACCAAATACATGGTACAGAAAATAACTACAACTTTATTACAACAATTGTCATGCAAAATACAACAACACATATGCTGTAAGTTTGGATACAAATATAAACCAAATGTGACACTTGTCCCAACTGTGGACAGCACGTCACAATGACACCTTACATAAAGGTATAGTCAAAAACTGTTTTAGAAATTAGAATCTTTGGGAAGTGCTCAAGGAAACCTTCGTACATGGGAGGCCATGCGTCTAGGTTATGATAGATATCATATGACCACAGAATTATCCTTGGTTGACCCAATAGACCCCAAAGAAAAACGAGAAGATTACTATCATATTCTTCCCAATGGTGAGTCTTCTCTTGACATATCATTATCTCCACTGTCTCTAAATGAGAATTATACTTCAAACAAACACCAAGATTATATAGGTAGTGCTCGTAAATATACTCAGCAAGTGGATGAGCACAACTCTGTCCTATGATGAAACGAGGTTGTATGTCATTAGACATCTTGTATGATAGTGGCAAAACACCCTTTCAACGTTGGGTTCGCCTCACCCAATTTGATTCACCAAAAATAACTACTAAATGATGACCACCGTTCTATTCCCCTGTTACCCCCGCTCAATCCAGCTGCACTCTTATTACCTAAAAGGAATTGTGAAACAGAAGGGTGAGCACAACTAGCCCAGTAAAAAATATTATGACTAAAGATAATTAAATTATCAATAGCCTTCATCAACAATAAATCAGAGATTTAGAACATATGGTAGATGATAAAAATTTCAACCATAGTTGCAGCGGAACGAGCAATCCATTAGAAGAGTCAAATAGACTATAAAGTCAATTATCTTCTCCACGTTAAAAGTCCACCAATAATATTTTATCCCTATAACGTCAATCAACAGTTCCTTTCCACAATCATATGAATAACTCATAATCATAATTGTGATTCTAAATATCTCTTCTCATCTAGGACGGAGATAATTTTCATCACATGTCTTTACCTGAAACATCAAAGATCATGGTTACACCAAATCACAGTTCCTATTCATAATTATACTAATAACTTCATCTTTGCACTACAGGCCAAAGATATTCGTCACCAGTTCATCTTTGCACTACTGGCCAAAGATATTCAACATCAGGTCATCTTTGCACTATGGGCCAAAGATATTCATCACCATTTCATCTTTGCACTACATGCCAAAGATATTCAACAACCGTTCATATTTACACTACAGGCCAAATATATTAATATCTCAAATAAATATATAATCATTTCAGAATTTATATAAACAATAATTATAACCATGTTGATCAATTCACCTTTGCACTTAAGCTAAAGATATTCAATTATAAATTCAATGGTCATGATCATACCAGTCAACAATTCAACTTTGTACTACTGGCCAAAGGGAACCCATAGTCATTATCATACCAAAAATCTACCCATCTTTACACTCAAGTCAAAGAGAAATATCATCATTAGGGTTATAAAAATATTATATATAATAGTAAAATCAATAAAATCAAAATATCTAGATTTAATCTCAAGAGTAATATTCATAAATCAACTATAATTTGGTTAGAAAAAGAAATCAATTTTGTCATAATAGTAACTCATGAATAGTAACTCATAAATAGTAAACCCGACACAAAAAGGTAGAAATTCCACAATAAAATACATACCAATATTTTGGTATAATGATATTGAAAGAATAATATTTCTTAATCTTATAAACAATTTATTTTAATTGTTTACACTTTACTAAATAATGCATTTAATCATCCTAAAATGCCAAACTCATAAGCTTTCATCACCAATAACCAAAAACCCTCATCAAAAATCTGCATATACCTCATATAGGATTCTCAAGCCATAAAATTCTATTTTCCAATTTTTTTACTTCACATAACATATTTAATTCATTTACTCATAACTAGTCTATTTTCATGAAAAATACCAAATCAGTTCCAAAAATATTTTTTTTCTGAGATTTAGCAGAATATAGTCCCATATTGAACATATATTTTTTTCAGAATTTTTTAAAACTCATTACTATTTTTCATATGGCCAAAACAGTCGAATATTTAGACATTTATCATAAATTGTACTTTTATCCAAAAATTTTGAAATTCACAGAGTACACTGATATTATATAGATATACTTTTAATAAAAATTTCATCAATTTTAGAGTTAACCATAAGGAGTTATAACCGGTTACTTTTAAAATAGTCTTTTCTCATAAAATTCATAACTCTTAATCTATACATCCAAAAATCACCATTTTTGGACACAATCAAGAAAACTCATCAAAATATTATTTCAAATTTTTTCAGAATTTTTGAAGGTCAGAAAAATTACTAAACTAAAAAATATAACAACCCTTAAAATCCCTTACCTCAAAAGAGTAGTACTTCTGACTTGAATATCGGATGAAAAATCGAAGGAAACTTCTACTAAATAGCAATTCTTAAAGTATCTAATTACTCTCAAAAATATGCTTGATAATATAGAGAGAAAGAAAACTTGTTTCTGGTGTGATTTTCAATTCTAACTTAAGCACCTATTTATAGGAAAATGCTAGAACGCCAAAAGAGACTAAAATAATAAAGATTATTATTTATTTCATCCTTCCACGTACCAACCAAGTCTAGCCATCAAGCATGCCAACTTGGAAGAAAAACAAGCAGCCAACATGTTTTAAATAAGAGTGGGTCCCACCCATAATTTAATAAAAATTATTTTATTTTCCGAAACTTCAATAATTCATAGAAAATAATCCGTTTATCAGAAAAATATAAATTTTATGTCCATTCTGCCTGAAATCGAATTCTCTACAACTTTATAGCTTTGAGTTTTTTTAAATTCCAGACCGAAAATATCTGAAATCCACAAACGAATGGTTTTAAACATTATTTTAACACCTTTTAAAATTCATAACAAAACATGCATTAATTTTTAACGGTTCAAAATTTGTGGACATATACTCAACATATATATGTATAACATATCCAAAAATCACAGCGATCCAACGGTCGGATTAAATATTATAACTCACACAATAAAGCTGTAAGAACATCGATTTGATCTTTTAATACCTCCAATCTGATAAAATACTGATAAAATACCTCAACATTAATTCTTTCATTTATAACCACATAAATAAATCCATCATCTATATCCACATCAAATAAATATTTTATTATCATATAAATCAATAATTAATTATTCACCAATAATATTACAGAATCACAATAATGACAACCAGGTGGTTCCCAGGAAAGAGGGGGCTTTCCGATAAGGATTTCTCCTTACTGGCGTGCAATTAGATGACCAAACCTCTCCTTGACAGAAGTTTCTAGACATTGCCAATAATGCTATCTAATAATATTATTCAGATAATATGAATTATTGATCTGATAATGGAGATACTGTGCAGTGACAATTATTGAAACAACAATAATATAAAACATCAACGCAACAATTATTGAATTAATAAAATAAAATATTGAATAGTAATTAATGTAACAATTATTGAGTAGTGCCTTCTTACGTAAGAATCAATAATTTTAAAAATATTGTACAATACCGTGTGCTACTGTGCAATAACGTGTATTACTGTATTTTAACCACCGGGTATTTCAACAGTGTTAGCGGTAACAACTACGCTGTTAATTATAAAAACTCAATTTTTATCGTTATCTTCATCCGACCGTTTTCCGTTTTGGGGCCCACAAATAGCTGCGTCGACGTACGAATATTTTCCGATAGAAAGAATATTCCACGACCAAATGAATATTCCCCGACAACAAATGAATATTTTATAACCACTTGTTTATTTTAAAAAAATTTCACATTTCACCCATAACTTTAAACTTTTATCAATTTAACCATTTACTGAATTGTAATTATAAAAAAAATTGAATACTTTTATTTCATAAAATTCGGGGTCTTACAATCTCCCCTCCTTATGAAATTTCATCCGTGAAATTTACGTACCTGGTATTTCGAAAAGTTGAGAATACCTTGCTTTCATTTCAGATTTTATTTCCCGGGTCATCATGATTACTATGTTGCTCATCTCCCGTGATAACTTCATTTGGGTTCCTCATTTGTTGGGAAGTCATGACAACCGCCATCCCTCGAACTACCCGGCTTTGACTTGTCTGGGGCAGCATTTGGCATCATCACTACCGTTGGAATATACCTTTCTATAGGACATATTCCTCCCTCAACTACCTCGTCGTACTCCTGATTCATGATCTGAATCATCAATCTTCGATCCATATCGAATTTCGATTGACCGCTATGTACAGGGTAATTCAAAACTCGATGTTAGGTTCTCCCAATTGCTGTCCAAAAAGAGAAATACATAGCATCTATTTTAGCCTTCTTAGATCGGACATCTCTTTTCACAATATCAACGCGTCGTGTGACTTTTACCCATGCATCACTCATTCTTATTTGTTCAGTTTTTTCTTCTTTCAGCTCAGATTCCATCTTTATCATCTTATACTCTGCCAAAGAATGCTTCTGTTCAAGCATCACATATCGGGTAACACAAGCTTGAATTGTTGCATCCTTTTGCTCCACGACCGCCTGTCGTTTTTCAGCCTGCTCTTCTAACTCATGAATACGATTTTATAATTCTACATTTTGATCATATAATACCTATAATAAATTCTCCACAGGTACCTCTTCTTCTTCTTCTTCCTCACTCTCAGCTGTTACCTCTGCGACTATCTCGGGTGCAACTACCAATTCTTCACTCACCACAAGAATATCTCTAATTCCTTCTTCGTCTGACATTACATTATCATGGTTAGTGATTAGAGGTATCCCCACAGTCTCATTAACTCCATTGTTAGCATTCTCAGCTGTCATTCTCAAATACTGCCATAAAACAAGGGTTAATTAAGCAAATTAACGTATCACATAATATCCATATATTATGACCAACCAACAATTAAGCTTAGGTAGGACACACTAACGAATGATTTACTCATCTCTCCCCTCCTAGTTATATTTTCAGATCTCCGCCAGAGACCATGTCCCTAAACTCTGATACCAACTGTGACGCCCCCAAAATAGGTATACAACACCCATTCTGAGTCGCCAAATATATGGTACAGAAAACAACTACAACTTTAGTACAACAATTGTCGTGCAAAATACAACAACACATATGCTGTAAGTTTGGATACAAATATATACCAAATGTGACACATGTCCCAACCGTGGATAACACGTCACAATGACACCTTACATAAAGGTATAGTCAAAAAATGTTTTAGAAATTAGAATCCTTGGGAAGTGCTCAAGGAAACTTTCGTACATGGGAGGCCATGCGTCTAGGTTATGATAGATATCATATGGCCACAGAATTATCCTTGGTTGACCCAATAGACCCCAAAGAAAAATGAGAAGATTACTATCATATTCTTCCCAATAGTGAGTCTTCTCTTGACATATCATTATCTCCACTGTCTCTAAATGAGAATTATACTTCAAACAAACACCAAGATTATATAGGTAGTGCTCGTAAATATACTCAGCAAGTGGATGATCACAACCCTGTCTTATGATGAAACGAGGTTGTATGTCATTAGACATCTTATATGATAGTGGCAAAACACCCTTCCAATGTTGGGTTCGCCTCACCCAATTTGATTCACCAAAAATAGCTACTAAATGATGACCACCGTTCTATTCCCATGTTACCCCCGCTCAACCCAGCTGCACTCTTATTACCTGAAAGAAATTGTGAAACAGAAGGGTGAGCACAACTAGCCCAGTAAAAAATATTATGACTAAAGATAATTAAATTATCAATAGCCTTCATCAACAATAAATCAGAGATTTAGAACATATGGTAGATGATAAAAATTTCAACCATAGTTGCAGCGGAACGAGCAATCCATTAGAAGAGTCAAATAGACTATAAAGTCAATTATCTTCTCCACGTTAAAAGTCCACCAACAATATTTTATCCCTGTAACGTCAATCAACAGTTCCTTTTCACAATCATATGAATAACTCATAATCATAATTGTGATTCTAAATATCTCTTCTCATCTAGGACGAAGATAATTTTCATCACATGTCTTTACCTGAAACATCAAAGATCATGGTTACACCAAATCACAGTTTCTGTTCATAATTATAATAATAACTTCATCTTTGCACTACGGGCCAAAGATATTCGTCACCAGTTCATCTTTACACTACTGACCAAAGATATTCAACAACAGGTCATCTTTACACTACGGGCCAAAGATATTCATCACCAGTTCATCTTTACACTACAGGCCAAAGATATTCAACAACCGTTCATATTTGCACTACAGGCCAAATACATTAATATCTCAAATAAATATATAATCATTTCAGAATTTATATAAACAATAATTATAACTATGTTGATCAATTCAACTTTGCACTTAAGCTAAAGATATTCAATTATAAATTCAATGGTCATGATCATACCAGTCAACAATTCAACTTTATACTACTGGCTAGAGGAAACCCATAGTCATAATCATACCAAAAATCTACCCATCTTTACACTCAAGTCAAAGAGAAATATCATCATTAGGGTTATAAAAATGTTATATATAATAGTAAAATCAATATAATCAAAACATCTAGATTTAATTTTAAGAGTAATATTCATAAATCAAATATAATTTGGTTTGAAAAAGAAACCAATTTTGTCGTGAATAGTAAGTCGTGAATAGTAACTCATAAATAGTAACTCGTGAATAGTAACTCATAAATAGTAAATCCGACACAAAAAGGAAAAAATTCTACAATAAAATAAATATCAGTATTTCGGTATAATGATATTGAAAGAATAATATTTCTTAAGCTTATAAACAATTTATTTTAATTGTTTACACTTTACTAAATAATGCATTTAATCATCATAAAATGCCAAACTCATAAGCTTTCATCACCAATAACCAAAAACCCTCATCAAAAATCTACATATACCTCATATAGGATTCTCAAGCCATAAAATCCTATTTTCCAATTTTCTTACTTCACATAACATATTTAATTCATTTACTCATAACTAGTCTATTTTCATGAAAAATACCAAATCAGTTCTAAAAATATTTCTTTTCTGGGATTTAGCAGAATATAGTCCCATATCGAACATATATTTTTCTCAGAATTTTTTAAAACTCATTTACTATTTTTCATATGGTCAAAACAGTCGAATATTTAGATATTTATCATAAATTGTACTTTTATCCAAAAATTTCGAAATTCACAGAGTACACTGATATTATATGGATATACTTTTAATAAAAATTTCATCAATTTTAGAGTTAACCACAAGGAGTTATAAGCGGTTACTTTTAAAATAGTCTTTTCTCATAAAATTCATAACTCTTAATCTATACATCCAAAAATCACCATTTTTGGACACAATCAAGAAAATTCATCAAAATATTATTTCAAATTTTTTCAGAATTTTTTAAGGTCAGAAAAATTACGAAACTGAAAAACATAACAACCCTTAAAATCCCTCACCTCAAAAGAGTAGTACCTCTGACTTGAATATCGGATGAAAAACCGAAGAAAATTTCTACTAAATAGCAATTCTTAAAGTATCTAAATATTCTCAAAAATATGCTTGATAATATAGAGAGAAAAAAAACTTGTTTCTGGTGTAATTTTCAATTCTAACTTAAGCACCTATTTATAGGAAAATGCTAGAACGCCAAAAGAGACTAAAATAATAAAAATTATTATTTATTTCATCCTTCCACGTACCAACCAAGTCCAGCCGTCAAGCATGCCAACTTGGAAGAAAAAAAAGCAGCCCACGTGTTTTAAATAAGAGTGGGTCCCACCCATAATTTAATAAAAATTATTTTATTTTCCGAAACTTCAATAATTCATAGAAAATAGTCCGTTTATCAGAAAAATACAAATTTTATGTCCATTCTGTCTGAAATTGAATTCTCTACAACTTTGTAGCTTTGAGTTTTTCCAAATTCCAGATCAAAAATATCTAAAATCCACAAACGGATGATTTTAAACATTATTTCAACACCTTTTAAAATTCATAACAAATCATGCGTTAATTTTTAACGGTTCAAAATTTGTGGGCATATACTCAACATATATATGTATTATATATCCAAAAATCACAACGATTCAACGGTCGGATTAAATATTATAACTCACACAATAAAGCTGTAAGAACACCGATTTGATCTTTTAATACCTCCAATCTGATAAAATACTGATAAAATACCTCAACATTAATTCCTTTACTTATAAACACATAAATAAATCCATCATCTATATCCACATCAAATAAATATTTCATTATCATATAAATCAATAATTAATTATTCATAAATAATATTACAGAATCACAATAATGACAACCAGGTGGTTCCCAGGAAAGAGGGGGCTTTTCGATAAGGATTTCTCCTTACTGACGCGCAATTAGATGACCAAACCTCTCCTATATAGAACTTTCTTGACATTGCCAATAAAGCTATCTAATAATATTATTCAAATAATATGAATTATTGATCTGATAATGGAGATACTGTGCAGTGACAATTATTGAAACAACAATAATATAAAATATCAACGCAGTAATTATTGAATCAATAAAATAAAATATTAAACAGTAATTACTGTAACAATTATTGAGTAGTGTCTTCTTACGTAAGAATCAATCATTTCAAAAATAATGTGCAATACCGTGTGCTACTGTGCAATAACGCGTATTACTGTATTTTAACCACCGGGTATTCCAACAGTGTTAGCGGTAACAACTACGCCGTTAATTATAAAAACTCAATTTTTGTCGTTATCTTCATTCGACCGTTTTCTGTTATGGGACCCACAAATAGCTACGCCGTCGTACGAATATTCTCCGACAGAAAGAATATTTCACGACCAAACGAATATTTCCCGACAACAAATGAATATTTTATAACCACTTGTTTATTTTGAAAAATTTTCACATTTCACCCATAACATTAAATTTTTATCAATTTAACCATTTACTGAATTGTACTTATAAGAAAAATTAAATACTTTCATTTCATAAAATTCGGGGTCTTACAAGTTCTGTCTAGGAAAGGGGTTTGGTCACCTAATTGCGCGCTAGTAAGGAGAAATCCTTATCGAAAAGCCCCCTTTTACTTGAGAACGACCTGGTTGTTGTAAGACCCCAATTTTCATAAATAAAGATTAAGTTTTCTTGAAATATATTTTTGAATATTATGGTGTGGATTTGATGTAATGTTATAGTTGTGGTTAATATTTATAAATTTTACAAAGTAAGCAAGTTGTTATAAAATATTCGATTGGTCGGAAAATATTCGTTTTAACAGGGAATATTCGTACGACGACACAATCATTGGTGGACCCCACAACGAAAATATTGTTGGAATGAGAAAACGACATAATTATCTTTTTATGAAATTAACGGCGAAAGTTTTACCGTTAACTGTTGAAATATCCGGTATTAAAAGTACAGTAATACGCGTGATTGCATAGTAGCACACGGTATTGATTATTAATGATTACGTGAGAAGCCACTCAGTTATATTCAACTATTGCTACAGTAATTGTTGCATAGTATCTCACAGTATTTGATTCAATTATTGTTAATATTTTATAATATTAAATCAATAATTGAGACGACAAGTTATTCATATTATTATTTGTAATAATGACGCTGCACAGAAAGTTCTGTCGAGGAGAGGTTCGGTCACCTAATTGCGCGCCAATAGTGAGAAATCCTTATCGAAAAGTCCCCTCTTTCATGAGAACGATCTGATTGTTAAATATTGTGAATTATAATAATGATGATAAATGTTGTTAAAAATATTGAGGAGATTTTTATGAAGTATTTGTTATAAATTTTGGGAGTACCAAAATGTATCATGATCTTCGACATACATTTTGATGGAGCAATATGAAGAGAGACATCACGGAATTTATCTCGAGGTGTTTAACTTGTCAACGTGTAAAGGCGGAGAATTCAGTGTCAAATGGTCCATTACAACCACTTGAGATTCTGAAATGGAAGTGAGAACACATTACTATAGATTTCGTTAGGGTCTTCCCAAGGTTTCTCAAGGCATAGATGCGATTTGGGTTATTGTTGATAGGTTAACCAAGTCTGCTCATTTCTTATCGACACGGGAGACTTATTCCATTGAATGTCTTGCTTATATGTACGTAAATGAGATTGTATGGCATGCCAGTATCCATAGTTTCGAATTGTGACCCAAGATTCACTTCACAATTTTGGGTTAGTTTGCAGAATGCTATGAGCATGGATTTACGATTCAGTTCGGCATACCATCCTCAAACAGATGGGCAATCGGAAAGGACTATTCAAATTCTTAAAGATCTACTAAGACTTTGTGTCCTAGATTTTAAAGGGAGTTAGGATAAGTACCTACCATTGGTGAAATTCTCCTACAACAACAGTTATCAGGCAAGTATATATAGGTGTGGCTCCATTCGAAGCATTGTATGAACGAAAATGTCGCTCTCTAGTATATTGGGATGAGGTGGGAGAAACAGCATTGTTGGGACCAGAGTTGGTACGTATGACTATAGAGAAGATCCAAATGATCCGACAACGTATACAAACGGCACATGATTGATAAAAGAGTTATACAGATCTTCATCGGAACGACGTGGAATTTAATATTGGGGATCATGTTGTTAGGTTTTATGAAAATCAAAGTAGCAATCAAATTGCAAAAATAGCGGAAGCAAAATAAAATCAGAATATAAAAATTTTCACAGACCAATTACCCGGATCATCCTTTATGCATATTATTAATTAAAACGAAAAACAAGAAGTTATGGAATCATACCCTTGTAGATACGAGCTTCCACATGTACGAGTTCAGCTTCTACTTCTTCACGATCTCCTTGAATCTCCAGGTAGATTCCTTCCTTTGATCAATGTAAGCCACCCAAGTATATGGCATCTAGAGGTGATCCATCAAGGAAGAAAAATTTTCAAGAAGAAGGGTGTATTGGCTCAAACTCTAGTTTTTCCTAGCTCTGTAAAAAAAGGAGCGTACTCTCCAACAATTAGAATCACGTATCTGATATCTGATATAAGACACTTCTTATAAAGATATCAGGTAACCCTATTTAATTAAAATAAGGTATTATTTATTTAATTAAACTCTTTTAATTAAATGGGCTCCCTAATCTTATTAGGGATAATTAATTAAACTCCTTTAACTAATTTTTTCTCCTAATCTTATTAGGAATAAATGAGAGTACTTATATTAAATTAATTCCTATACTCTTTTAGAAATTAAAATAATAATAATTGTAATAATATTAATTAATAAGACTCCTCTTATTAATTTATATTTAATATTTTTAAAATATTAAATAATAAATATTAAGCTATTTGATTTATTCTATCATCATAGATTAAATTAAATATACTTATTATATTAATACGATTATGCCATTAACTTCTTAAATAATTATTCTTCCTTTTATGGTGTGACCCTTTAGGTTCTCCATATTAAACCGGTTGTGAATAAATTAATTAGAATAATTCTAATCTTATTTAAATAAATAAATTAAACGATTAATTTATTTAAATAAATAATATTTATTCTACAATAGGGATAAGCCTCCCTGGCGATCAACGACTTTTCAGATAATATAGATTTCACATTAATCATAAAAGAACTTTTGATTTAATAGTTACCGTACAATTCAATCCTTCCACCATACAATGTCCCAATTAAATATAGGACATGAAATTACTGTCAAATCTTATTTTATTTAATTATATGTATTTCGATTTCTAAATGCACAGCTCCTAATGAATGTAAATTAGAAACTACTTTCTAATTTCATTCCACATTGGCCAAGGATTCCTGGGTTGTCATTTATCGAATCACATAGGACATTTTACTTCTTTTACTAGAAGTGGTAGATTCTTTATTGGTCATTCATTATCTCCATATATAACTTGTTATACCCAAGCATACCCTTTGATATACCCTAAGGGTTTTAAGGAATAAGTCAAAGTGTAAATCATTATTTTCAAGATACTATGATGATCTCAAGTCTAAGGATTATTTGTACTACTATCACTACAGGAATTTCTATTGACAGGCAAGTAAAACTCCATTAGGTATTCCTTAGCGAGTCAAGTTCAGTGAACTTATTTTCCAAAACGCACCTACATACTTGCTTTAGTGTCTCCACACAAATGATTATGAGATCAATCATTTTCATCCAATGAGCAAGCAACGTATGTATCAATCTATCCGAATTCACTAATCCCCTTTTTAGTAATCCGTCGATTGAGAATATTTTAGTTTTAAGCTATCTAAGAATTTAGATCTCATTAGCATGATCTCATCATGATTCTAAAAGCATTGCTTAAAACTATGAGTTTATCATATATTATTAAAACAACACCATGTTGATAATAAATGCCTTTAATAAATAATTCTTTTATTAATAAATAACTAAGATTGATTACAAAGTATATGTTTTATCATCATACATGATTGGCTTGTATACATACTACTTTCACATGTATTGTTACGTATTGCTCCATGGAAGGGAGTTATAAGATTTGGGAAGAGAGAAAAGTTCAATCCACGATTTGTTGGTTCATTTGATATACTTGACCGAATAGGAAATGTGGCCTATATATAGACTCGCATTACCTCTAAGCATGTCTCGTGTTCATAATATTTTTCACATATCTATGCTTCGTAAATATTTGAAAGACCCAAACCACATTATTGAGATAGAACCAAACGAGATAGCCGAAGATTTAACGTACGAGGAGGTACCTGTCAAGATCTTGGATAGGAAAGAGCATGTCCTACGCACAAAGGTTATACCACAAGTAAATATTTTGTGGAAGAACCATGCTATTGAGAAAATGACCTGGGAGTTAGAATCGGAAATGAAAGTGAGGTACCCTCACCTTTTCGAAATACCAGGTACGTACGTCAATTTTGAGGACGAAATTTCATAATGAGGGGAGGTTGTAAGACCCCAACTTTTATAAATAAAATCAAATTTCCTCTAATTATTATTTTAAATAATAAGGTGTTAATTTGATATAATGCCTTGGTTGCAAATTTTGTAAAATAAGCAAGTGGTTATAAAATATTCATTGTTGTCGGGGAATATTCGTTTGTTCGTGAAATTTTCTTACTGTCGGGGAATATTCATACGATGGCGCAGTCATTTATGGGCCCCATAACGGAAAACGGTCAGATGAAAAAAACGACAAGTTTGAGATTTTATAAATAACAACGTAGTTGTTACCGTTAACATTGTTGGAATACCCGATGGTTAAAGTACAGTAATACGCGTGGTTGCACAGTAGTACACGGTATTGCACAGTATTGTTGAATTATTGATCCTTACGTAAGAAGGCACTACTCAATAATTGCTACAGTAATTATTGTTTAATATTTTATTTTATTGATTCAATAATTGCTACGTTGATATTTTATATTATTGTTGTTTCAATAATTGTCACTGCACAGTATTTTTCATTACCAGATCAATAATTCATATTATTTGAATAATATTATTAAATAACATTATTGTCAATGTCTAAGAAAGTTCTGTCTAAGGAGAGGTTTGGTCACCAAATTGCACGCCAGTAAGAAAAAATCTTTATCGGAAAGCCCTCTCTTTCCTGAGAACGACCTGGTTGTCATATTGTGATTTTGTTATATTATTTGTGAATAATTAATTATTAATTTATATGATAAGGAAATATTTATATTTTATGTGGATATAAATGAAGCATTAACGCTGAGGTATTTTATCAGTATTTTGTTAGATTTGAGGTATTAAAAATCACCTGTATGTGAATTTCGGGCATTTTCTGTTTGAAATTTGGAAAAACTTTCTTCTACAAAGTTGTAGAGAATTAAATTTTCTATGAAATAGACATGAGATTCAAATTTTTCTGATAAAAGGACTATTTTTTATGAATTATTGAAGTTTCAAAAATAAATATTTTTTTAAAAAACGTGGGTGGGACCCACTTTTGTTTTTTGGTGAAAAAATGTGCTGAGTTTTTTTTCAAAAGTGGAGGGCTGAAGTTTTCAAGAGGTGTGCGTAGAAAATATATATATATATATATATATATATATATATATTAATATTTTATTAATTTAGTCTTATTTAGCGTTCTAGTATTTCCTATAAATAGGGTGCTTAGTTAGAATTAAAAATCATACCAGAATCATAAGTTTTCTCTCTCTATATTATCGAGCGTATTTTGTGAGTATTTAGATACTTTGAGAGTTGATATTCAGTGCAAGTTTTCTTCAGCATTATACCCGATATTTCAGCTAGAAGTACTGTTCTTTTGAGGTAAGAGATATTATTTTTTTCATAAATGATGTTATTTCTTTCAATATCATTATACCGAAATATTGGTATGAATTCTATTGTGGAATTTCTATTTTTTTGTGTCGAGGTTACTATTCACGTATACGACACTATTCACGAATACGATACTATTCACAAAAAAATTAGATTTTCTCTTCTTTGTCCAAGTTGTCTATTATGGTTACTATCTTTGATTGTATCCATATTTTGATCCTCATTTTTGAATTTTGCTCCACAATTGATTATTATAGAGTATTTTTGAACTTGGATAAACTGATTTACGAATCCCTAGTCTTTGTTCTTTTATCTCACTGGATTCGTTTCTTTAAAATATTTTTCATCATCCTCAGTCCTAAATGATGATATAACTGAATATCTTTAGCCTGTAGTGCAAAGATGAATGATTACCTGATGAATATCTTTGGCGCGTACTGCAAAGATGTACATGTATTGAGATGAACATGACCAACTGGTGATACAAATGATTGATGTTACAGGGATAAAATATTGATGATGGATTTTTAAATTCATAGATGATAGTAGATTTCATTTTCTACTTAACTCTTCTAATGAATTGTTATTTCCGCTGCGAATATTGATCTAAAACTTGTTGTCCATTACATTTTATCTAATTTATTGAAGGCTAATGATAATTTGTTCTATATTATCTTAGTCATAATATTCTTTACTTGGCTAGTTGAGCTCACCATTTTTCTTTTTGTTCCATGTTTCTTCTCAGGAGGCGAGAATATAGCAGGGACTAGTCGGGGTGTGGAATGATGATACTTGAAAGTTATTTTAGCAGTCCTCACTATTTTATAAAATAGTGTATCAATAATTGTAATGAGAACTTATTTGAGTGTGGATATTGTCTAGAAGATAATATTTGTATTTAAATTCACAGTAAGTGTTGTCGCATTTTGCACGACAATTGTAATAATAAGTTGTAGTTGTTTTTTGTACCATGTATTTGGCGACTCAGAATGGGTGATGTATACCTATTTTGGAGGCGTCACAAATATCATCATCCTCTTCATCAGCATTAGTTTTCTCGATGACTTCTTGATTCTAAAGAAAAGAGAAATTTCAAAATAGGGTAAGAAGGATTGGATCAAAGATTTTCCAAGATATCCTGGGAGAGCTCATCTAGGGCTCGCCCTTCTAGGGTTTACTCCCCTAGAGGTTCTCTCTCCTAAGACTTTCGTTTTCGAGGTTTGCAAAACATAAAGCTTCGCGAAGTGTAGACTTCAACACTTAAAATATTCTGCGCGATTATAAGACCCCAACTTTTTATAAATAAAATCAAATTTTCTCTAATTATTATTTTGAATACGCGTGGCTACACAAGTGCACACGGTATTGCACAGTATTATTGAATTATTGATCCTTACGTAAGAAGGCACTACTCAATAATTGTTACAGTAATTACTGTTTAATATTTTATTTTATTGATTCAATAATTGCTACGTTGATATTTTATATTATTGTTGTTTCAATAATTGTCACTGCACAGTATCTCCATTATCAGATCAATAATTCATATTATTTGAATAATATTATTAGATAACATTGTTGGCAATGTCTAAGGAAGTTCTGTCTAAGGAGAGGTTTTGTCACCTAATTGCGCGCCAGTAAGGAGAAATTCTTATCGGAAAGCTCCCTCTTTCCTAGAAACGACCTGGTTGTCATAATTGTGATTCTGTAATATTATTTGTGAATAATTAATTATTGATTTATATGATAAGAAAATATTTATTTTATGTGGATATAAATGAAGAAATTAATGTTGAGGTGCCTTATCAGTATTTTGTAATAATGGAGGTATTAAAAATCGTCCGTATGTGAATTTCGGGCAATTTTTGTTTGGAATTTGGAAAAACTTTATTCTATAAAGTTGTAGAGAATTAAATTTCCTATGAAAAGGACATGAGATTTGAATTTTTCTGATTAAAGAGATATTTATTATGAATTATTAAAATTTCAGAAATTAAATATTTTTATTAAAATCATGGGTGAAACCCACTTTTGTTTTTTATGAAAACATGTGCTGGAAAAATTTTCAAATGTGATGGGCTGATGCCTTTCCAAAATGGCATGCGTAGAAAAGAAAAAATAATAATATTATTTTATTATTTAGTCTGCTTTGACGTTCTAGCATTTTCCTATAAATATGCGCTTAGGTTAGAATTGAAAATCACACCAGAAACATAAGTTTGCTCTCTCTATATTATCGAGCGTATTTTTGTGAGTATTTAAATACTTTGAGAGTTACTATTCAGTGCAAGTTTTCTTCGGCTTTACATCCGATATTCCGATCAGAAGTACTGTTATTTTGAGGTAAGGGATGTTATTTTCTTCGTAAATGATATTATTTTCTTCAATGTCATTATGCCGAAATATTGATATAAATTTTATTGTAGAATTTCTACCTTTTTGTTTCGAGATTACTATTCACGTATACGACACTATTAACAAATACGGCACTATTCACAGAAAAATAAAATTTTCTCTTCATTGTCCAAGATGTCTATTATGGTTACTATCTTTGATTGTATCCATGTTTTGATCTTAATTTTTAAATTTTGCTCCACAATTGATTATTATGGAGTATTTTTGAACTTGGATAAACTGTAGTACGAATCTCTAATATTTGTCCTTTTGTCTCACTGGATTTATTTTTTTAAAAATATTTTTCATCATCCTCAGTCCTAAATGATGATATTACTGAATATCTTTGGCCTGTAGTGCAAAGATGAATGATTAACTGATGAATATCTTTGGCTCGTAGTGCACAGATGAACATGTGTTTGGATGAACATGACCAACTGGTGATACAAATGAATATCTTTGGCCTGTAGTGCAAAGATAAATATTTGACTCAAGATATATATTGATTGTTGTTACAGGGATAAAATATTGAATATGGATTTTTAAATCTTAGAAGATAGTAGAATTCATTCTCTACTTGGCTCTTCTAATAGATTGTTGTTTCCGCTGCAGTTGTTGATCTAAAACTTGTTATCTATTATATTTTATCAGATTTTTTCCTGTTGAAGACTAACGATAATTTGTTGTATATTATCTTAGTCATAATATTCTTTGCTGGGCTAGTTGAGCTCACCCTTTTTCTTTTTGTTCTATTTTTTTCAAGAGGCGAGAATATAGCAGGAACTAGTCAGGTTGTGGAGTGATGTTCTAGTCAGTTGTGCTAACAGCCCTCACTAGTTTGTAAAATAGTATTTCAATAATTGTAATGAGAACTTATTTGAGTGTGGATATTGTCTAGAAGACAATATTTATATTTAAACTCACAGTTTATGTATTGTCATATTTTGCTTGACAATTATAGTAATGATGTTGTAGTTATTTCTGTACCATTTATTTGGCGACTCAGAATAGGTGATGTATACCTATTTTGGGGGCGTCACAGTGATCATCTCACCAAAGGCATGACTCACGCGCATGGGCAAATGCTTACTAATAGATGACATAGACATCCTCCAGAGTAGAGGTGCATTCCCCTCAAGCAGTGAAGAATGTGCATGTAGAGGAGCACCATGGTCCTGTTGGATACGAGTGTCCCTACATAGCTGGAAGCAACGAAGAATGTCAACTTTTTCTTTAGTATATCCACATAATCAACATTCCCAAGTATCTTGTCAATCTAATGCTGCCATTCTTGAAGGTGGCTAGATGAATCAGACAAAAAGTGAAGGAGACTGAAAGGGTACTCTTGTTTCTCTATGCATAGACGGGGAATGCGATCGGAATGGGAAAGTCATCCCGACCTCCACAGGCCGCTGCATATAGAAACAAGCCTTCCTTTTCTGGCGGAGGAAAAGTTGTACGGTCATAAGTCTGGACTTGCTCCCAAAAGATGTTGAAAAGACTAAAGAGGGGATCACTTCCACAATCACTAAGGAACGAGGCCTCCTTGGCGGTTTTTGGGTCTGTATAATCTCCAACCGAGAGGGCCTGCAAGCAAGAAGAATTCAGCATAAAGGCTCTAAAGAGCAAAGAAAGGATGTCAAAGAAAGTGTTTGAGCTCGAAGTGCTCACCATGACAAAGAGGAAAGTTTGAGATTTAAACTTAAAAACACCTGAAAAGAAGAAAAAACAATGTCAGAAAGAGTTAGGAATCAGAATCATGCAAGAAAAAAAATTCCTGAAGTTTTTTAAAAAACTTCGGACAGCTCAAAAACATCCTTCGGAGCCTCTTTTTGGCTTATAACAATATACATTATGGCCAAAGGCGATAACTTGTGTAGGGCTCGTCGCTAGCTTCGTTTTGATATATTATGGGCCCCGAAACTCCAAACGGATCAAAAGTTATGATCAAAACTGTGACGCCTCCAAAATAGGTCCAATCCATCCAACCCATTCTGAGTCGCCAAATACATGGTACAGAAAATAACTACAACTTTATTATTACAATTGTCGTGCAAAATACGACAACACATATACTGTGAGTTTAAATACAAATATTATCATCTAGACAGTATTCATACTCAATTAAGTACTCATTATACTTATTGATACACTATTTACAAAATAGTGAGGACTACTAAAACAACTGTCTTGAACCATCATTCCACACCCCGACTAGTACTCGCTATATTTTCGCCTCCTGAGAAGAAAATGGAACAACAAGGAAAAGGGTGAGCTCAACTAGCCCAGTAAAGAATATTATGACTAAGATAATATACAACAAATTATCGTTAGTCTTCAATAGGGAAAAATCTAATAGAATACAATAGACAACAACTTTTAAATCAATATTCGCAGCGGAAAATAATAATTCATAGAAGAGTTACGTAGAGAATGAAATCTACGATTATCTATGAATTTAAAAGCCCATCATCAACATTTTATCCCTGTAACATCAATCAATAAATATCTTGAATCAAATAGTCATCTTTGCACTACAGACCAAAGATATTCACCAGTTGGTCATGTTCACCTCAACACCTGTTCATCTTTGCACTACGGGCCATAGATATTCATCAGAAATCATTAATCTTTGCACTGCAGGCCAAAGATATTCATTTATATCATCATTTAGGACTGAGGATGATGAAAAATATTTTAAAGAAAACGAATCCAGTGAAACAAAAGAATAAATATTAAGGATTCGTATTTCAACTATTCTATGTCCAAAAATACCTCACAAATAATCATAGTGGAGAAAAATTCAAGAATGATCAAAACATGGATACAATCAAAGCTAGTATCCATAATAGATATTTTGGACAAAAAGAAAAAAAAATTATTTTTCGGTAAATAGTAACTCGTGAATAGTAACTCATGAATAGTAACTCATGAATAGTAACCCCGACATAAAAAGTTCTAAATTTGATAAAAAGTTCAGATCAATACTTCGGCATAATGATATTGAAGAAAATAATATCATTTAAGAAGAAATAACATCCCTTAACTCAGCAAAAACAGTACTTCTAGTTGAAACACCAGATATAGGCTATGACTTGAACTTGCACCGTATAGCAATACTCAAAGTATTAGAATACTCACAAGAATACGCTCACTAATATAGAGAGAGAAATAGAGAGAAACTTGTGTTTTTGATGTGATTTTCAATTCTAACCTAAGCACCCTATTTATAGGAAAATGCTTAGAACACCAAAGCAGAAAATTGAATATAATAATATTATTTATAAACAAAATTCCTAAGCACACCACCAACTGATTTCAACCATTTAACACATGCCCCTCAATTGAAAAAAATGTTTTTCTTTAAAATAATAATTAAAACTTCCAAAAATTAATTATTTCGGAACTTCAATAATTCATAATAAATAGCCCTTTGATCAAAAAATTCGAATCTTGCGAGCTTTTATAGGAAATTTAATTCTCTACAACTTTGCAGAAGAAAGTTTTCCCAAATTCCAAACAGAAATTGACCGAAATCTATAAACGGGCGATTTTACAGTTAATAATAAATTTTCGGTCAAGAATTGTGTCCACCAACACACAAAATATGTGTTAATCATTTAATGCCACAAAAATACTCTTCCTCCTCATATACTCATATATTCCACATTCATTGTAAAAATATCACCATCAATATATTATTAAAATAATATATTTAAATGAATTATTTTATCAGAAAAAGATAAAATATTAATTTTCAACAATTGTCACATTAAAAATTTTCTCCATCTATATCCACATAAAATCAATATTTTTCTCATCATATAAATCAATAATTAATTATACACAAATAATATTACAGAATCACAGTACTGGCAACCAGGCCGTTCCCAGGAAAGAGGGGGCTTTCCAATAAGGATATCTCCTTACTGGCGCGCAATTAGATGATCAAACCTCTCCTTAGACAGAACTTTCTAGACATTGCCAATAATGTTATCTAATAATATTATTCAGATAATATGAATTATTACTCCGATAATAGAAAATACTGTGTAGTGACAATTATTAAAACAACAGTAATATAAAATATCAACGCAACAATTATTGAATCAATAAAATAAAATATTGAACAGTAATTACTGTAACAATGATTGAGTAGTGCCTTCTTACGTAAGAATCAATAATTGGTGCAATACCGTGTGCTACTATGCAACAAGGCGTATTACCGTGTTTTAACCACCGGGTATTCCAACAGTATTAACGGTAACAACTACGCCGTTATTTATAAACAACTTATTTTTGTCGTTTTCTTCATCCAATCGCTTTCTATTATGGGGCCCACACAAGGCTGCGCCGTCGTACAAATATTTCCCGACAACAAGAATATTTCACGACCAAACAAATATTTCCCGACAACAATGAATATTTTAGGACCACTTGCTTATTTGAAATATTTGCGCCTTTTACCCATAACTAACCACATTAATCAAATCAACCCTTACTATTTCAAAATAATAAATAGAGAAATTTAAATTTCATTTATTAATAATTTGGGGTCTTACAACCTCCCCTCCTTATGAAATTTCGTCCTCGAAATTGACATACGTACCTGGTATTTCGAAAAGATGAGGATACCTCGCTTTTATTTTCGTTTCCAACACCCAGGTCATTTCCTCAATAGCTTGGTTTCTCCACAAAACTTTGACTTGTGGTATGACCTTCGTGCGTAGGACATGCTCTTTCCTATCCAAGATCTTTACAGGTACCTCCTCGTACGTTAAATCATCAGCTATCTCGTCTGGTTCTAACTCAATAATGTGGTTCGGGTCTTTCACATATTTACGAAGCATAGATATGTGAAAAACGTTATGAACACGAGACATGCTTGGGGGTAACGCGAGTCTATAGGTCACATTTCCTACTCGGTTAAGAATCTGAAATGGACCAATAAATCGTGGATTGAGCTTTCCTCTCTTCCCAAATCTTGTAACTCCTTTCCATGGAGCTACACGTAATAATACATGATCCCCAATATCAAATTCCACGTCCTTTGGATGAAGATCCACATAACTCTTTTGTCGATCCTGTGCCGTTTGTATACGTTGTCGAATCGTTTGGATCTTCTCTGTAGTAATGCGTACCAACTCTGGTCCGAACAATGTTGCTTCACCCACCTCGTCCCAGCATACTGGAGAACGACATTTTCTTCTATACAACGCCTCGAATGGAGCCACGCCTATGCTCGCCTGATAACTGTTGTTGTAGGAGAATTCCACCAATGGTAGGTACTTATCCCAACTCCCTTTGAGATCTAGGACACAAAGTCTTAATAGATCTTCAAGAGTTTGAATAGTCCTCTCTGATTGTCTGTCCGTTTGAGGATGGTAAGCTGAAATAAATCGTAAATCCGTGCCTATAGCTTTTTGCAAGCTAACCCAAAATCTTGAAGTGAATCTTGGGTCACGATCCGAAACTATGGATACTGGCATGCCATGTAACCTTACAATCTCATTCACGTACATACTAGCAAGACGTTCAAGGGAATAAGTCTCCCGTATCGGAAAGAAATGAGTAGACTTGGTTAATCTATCAACAATCACCCAAATAGCATTTATGCCTTGAGAAACCGTGGGAATACCTGTAACGAAATTCATGGTAATGTGTTCCCACTTCCATTTCGGAATCTAAAGTGGTTGAAATGGACCCTTTGGCACTTGATGCTCCGCCTTTACACGTTGACAAGTTAAACACCTCGAGATAAACTTTGCAATCTCTCTCTTCATATTGTTCCACCAAAATGTATGTTGAAGATCAAGATACATTTTAGTACTACCAGGATGGATTGCAAATGGTGTATTGTGTGCCTCCATCATGATCTTGTACTTCAAATCAGAATCGTTAGGAACACAAAGTCTGGAGTGGACTCGAAGTATTCTTTCTTCATCGATTCTTGCTTCCGGAATAGCACCTTCTTGTACTTTCTTCTTCATACGCATCAGTTCCCGGTCTGTCGCTTAAGCAACTTTAACTTTATCGATTAAAGTTGGTTCTACGCGTATACTTGACATTATCGCACTCGTTCCTGCATATGATCTTCTACTCAATGCGTCAGCTACCGCGTTCGCTTTTTCAGGATAGTATTGGATGGTGTGATCGAAATCTTTCAACAGCTCGAGCCAACGTCGGTGTCGCATGTTTAATTCTTGGAAGCTCTTCTCGCATTCCTCGGTCCATTCGAAGTTTGTATCTTTTCGAGTCAGCTGAGTTAATGGAGTAGCAATTCGAGAAAATCCTTTTACAAATCTCCGATAATAACCAGCTAAGCCTAGAAAGCTATGTATTTCGATTACTGACTTAGGTTACTCTCAACTGTGACTCATATCCCAATCTTGGATAGCACGTCACAATGACACCTATCAGTTTACTACCGCACGAATATGGCATCCCCTACGGAGAGTCTGGATTCAGTGCATTCCACAAAGGAAGTCACCAGATAAAGGCTCGGGTACAAACTTCTACAGTTAGGTTTTTAACTCCTGAAGTTCAATAGGAGCCATTCAATATGAGATTTTAGAAGTGAGTTTTGTACCAGATTCAAAGATGATACAAAATTCAATATCACGCGTAGGCCAAGAAATTTTTCAGGAAATACGTCAGGGATTTACTAACAATAGAAATATCATTCAAATCTGACGTATTTTTGTTCAAGTCCATAATATAGCTAAGAAAGCTTGACATCCGTTTTTCAATAAACGAATGACTTTACGGCTTGATATGAAAGAGTTTGACTTCAATGGTTTGGTTGCTTGAATTTGAATAACAGGTTGCTTAGGAATATGAAAACTAACAACCTTACGAAAGCAATCAATTTTGGCATGATGAGTAGTTAACCAATCAATTCCTAAAATCACATCAAAAGCAAGTATCTTTAAAGAGATAAGATCAACAGGTAATGTGATGGTGCCAACTTGGATCAAACAAGATTTATAAACAGTGGATGTGATGAAAATTTCTCCTAACGGAGTTTCAACAGATAAGTCAAAGTCTAATTTTCTCCGGAGTCAAGTTTAAACGTTGAGTATAAGCAGGAGAGATAAATGAATGGGTAGAACCAGTATCTAATAAGGTATAGACTTCGCAAAAATTTATAATTAACTAACCCGTGCTAACTTCGTTCGGGTTCCTCGTATTCTGACCAGTCACGAAAAACGCTCTTCCAGGAACCGTTGACTTTGACTTTTCTGGGACAACTTTTTGAGTCACCACCCCCGTTGGACTTGGTTTCGCTACAGTGCAATCTCGAGCAATATGTCCTTCCTTTCCACAGTTATAACATACCTTAAACTGTTGTGGACAGTTTGGGCTGATATGTCCTTTTTTCATCACTTATAGCATATGATCAGTGGTCGTTCTCCTCCCTTGGAACCAGTTGCTGTTGGTGCTGACGTCTTCGTATTGTCATTGTTGAATCTCCTCTTTTTAAAATCTCCTCTTGACTCGCTTCTTCTATTTTCATGGCCACGATTACCACCAGAATGGTTGCCGTTCTTGTCTGTATTTTTCTTTCTCCGCTGGTTATCATTGTTCTGATGACTGCTGTCACCGGTATGATCCTGGTTGTGGTCCCTCGGTTGACCGTACTCGTTATCTCGCTCTAATAATTGAGCCCTGTTGACAACATCTGAATAGAGAGAAAATTTATGAGAAATGAGATATTGACGTATGCCGGGTTTCAAACCTCTCAGAAACATCCGCGTCATACGTTCCTCATTCTCCACCAAATGAGGTGCAAACCTGGACAACTCTGCAAACTTCGCCTCGTACTGGGACACCGTCATGTTGTTCTGCTCCAGTCTAATAAACTCCACCTCCTTCATATGACGAATACTTTCAAGAAAGTACTTTTCATTGAACAGTTTCTGAAATGTCTCCCAAGACATGCTGAGTGCGGCTGGATGGGTACGTTTCACAGACTCCCACCAGTAGTCTGCCTCGCCATGGAACATAAAGGTGGCGAATGGAACCTTCTGTTCCTCCGTGCATCCCAAGACATCGAATATCTTGGTAATTTGCTTGACCCACGTCTCCGCCTTAATCGGATCCGGCTTTCCCTTAAATTCGGGTGGTCCCAACTCTTTGAACTGCTTGGCTGTGACAAGCCGCGCATTGCTATCATTTCCACCCGTATTCTGTACACGAGTCTTCCTCGTCTGATTTTGCATGAACTGCAAAAAGCTTCTAAACATCCCATCGTTCATCATCTGCTCATTGGTGTTATTCACAGGAGGAACATTGCCAGCCTGTTGCACGTTCTCCTCGTTGGTGAGTACAGGCGTCTCCACGGTTTTATTTACTCCACTATTAACATTCTCAGTCGACATTCTCAAATACTGCCATAAAACAAGGGTTAATCTAACAAATTAACATATCACATAATATCCCTATATTATAACCGACCAACAAATAAGCTTAGGTAGGACACACTAGCGAAGGATTTATTCGTCTCTCCCCTCCTAGTTCTATTTCCCGATCTCCACCAGAGATCATATCCCTAAGCTCTGATACCAACTGTGACGCCCCCAAAATAGGTCCAATCCATCCAACCCATTCTGAGTCGCCAAATACATGGTACAGAAAATAACTACAACTTTATTATTACAATTGTCGTGCAAAATACAACAACACATATACTGTGAGTTTAAATACAAATATTGTCATCTAGACAGTATTCATACTCAATTAAGTACTCATTATACTTATTGATACACTATTTACAAAATAGTGAGGACTACTAAAATAACTGTCTTGAACCATCATTCCACACCCCGACTAGTACTCGCTACATTTTCGCCTCCTGAGAAGAAAATGGAACAACAAGGAAAAGGGTGAGCTCAACTAGCCCAGTAAAAAATATTATGACTAAGATAATATACAACAAATTATCGTTAGTCTTCAACAGGGAAAAATCTAATAGAATACAATAGACAACAACTTTTAAATCAATATTCGCAGCGGAAAATAATAATTCATAGAAGAGTTACGTAGAGAATGAAATCTACGATTATCTATGAATTTAAAAGCCCATCATCAACATTTTATCCCTGTAACATCAATCAATAAATATCTTGAATCAAATAGTCATCTTTGCACTACAGGCCAAAGATATTCATCAGTTGGTCATGTTCACCTCAACACCTGTTCATCTTTGCACTACGGGCCAAAGATATTCATCAGAAATCATTAATCTTTGCACTACAGGTCAAAGATATTCATTTATATCATCATTTAGGACTGAGGATGATGAAAAATATTTTAAAAAAAACGAATCCAGTGAAACAAAAGAATAAATATTAAGGATTCGTATTTCAACTATTCCATGTCCAAAAATACCTCATAAATAATCATAGTGGAGAAAAATTCAAGAATGATCAAAATATGGATACAATCAAAGCTAGTATCCATAATAGATATTTTGGACAAAAAGAAGAAAATTTTATTTTTCGGTGAATAGTAACTCGTGAATAGTAACTCATGAATAGTAACCCCGACATGAAAAGTTTTAAATTTGATAAAAAGTACAGATCAATACTTCGGCATAATAATATTGAAGAAAATAATATCATTTAAGAAGAAATAACATCCCTTACCTCAGCAAAAATAATACTTCTAGTTGAAACACCAGATATAGGCTATGACTTGAACTTGCACCGTATAACAATACTCAAAGTATTAGAATACTCACAAGAATACACTCACTAATATAGAGAGAGAAATAGAGAGAAACTTGTGTTTCTGGTGTGATTTTCAATTCTAACCTAAGCATCCTATTTATAGGAAAATGCTTAGAACACCAAAGCAGAAAATTGAATATAATAATATTATTTATAAACAAAATTCCTAAGCACACCACCAGCTGATTTTAACCATTTAACACATGCCCCTCAATTGAAAAAAACGTTTTTCTTTAAAATAATAATTAAAACTTCCAAAAATTAATTATTTCGGAACTTCAATAATTCATAATAAATAGACCTTTGATCAAAAAATTTGAATTTCACGAGTTTTTATAGAAAATTCAATTCTCTACAACTTTACAGAAGAAAGTTTTTCCAAATTCCAAACAGAAATTGACCGAAATCCATAAACGGGCGATTTTACAGTCAATAATAAATTTTCGGTCAAGAATTGTGTCCACCAACACACAAAACATGTGTTAATCATTTAATGCCACAAAAATACTCTTCCTCCTCATATACTCATATATTCCACATTCATTGTAAAAATATCACCATCAATATATTACTAAAATAATATATTTAACTGAATTATTTTATCAGAAAAAGATAAAATATTAATTTTCAACAATTGTCACATTAAAATTTTTTTCCATCTATATCCACATAAAATCAATATTTTTCTCATCATGTAAATCAATAATTTATTATACACAAATAATATTACAGAATCACAGTACTGACAACCAGGTCGTTCCCAGGAAAGAGGGGGCTTTCCAATAAGGATATCTCCTTACTGGCGCGCAATTAGATGACCAAACCTCTCCTTAGACAGAACTTTCTAGACATTGCCAATAATGTTATCTAATAATATTATTCAGATAATATGAATTATTACTCCGATAATAGAAAATACTGTGTAGTGACAATTATTAAAACAACAGTAATATAAAATATCAACGCAACAATTATTGAATCAATAAAATATAATATTGAACAGTAATTACTGTAACAATTATTGAGTAGTGCCTTCTTACGTAAGAATCAATAATTGGTGCAATACCGTGTGCTACTATGCAACAAGGCGTATTACCGTGCTTTAACCACCGGGTATTCCAACAGTATTAACGGTAACAACTACGCCGTTATTTATAAACAACTTATTTTTGTCGTTTTCTTCATCCAATCGCTTTCTGTTATGGGGCTCACACAAGGCTGCGCCGTCGTACGAATATTCCCCGACAACAAGAATATTCCACGACCAAATAAATATTTCCCGACAACAATGAATATTTTAGGACCACTTGCTTATTTGAAATATTTGCGCCTTTTACCCATAACTAACCACATTAATCAAATCAACCCTTACTATTTCAAAATAATAAATAGAGGAATTTAAATTTCATTTATTAATAATTTGGGGTCTTACAAAAACAGTAACTACTCCTCCCGAAATTCATTTTTTCCATCTAATCGGTGATTTCCCCCTAGGGTTCGGCAGCCTAAGGTGGTTTCGCTGCATGCAGAGCATTTTTTCTTCCTTCGTGTTTTCGTCAAAAAATGTCAAATCTTTCTTTATTATTCGAGAGAAAAAACCAAGATATAATCAAGGTAATGGGGCTCGAAAGACAAAAGAAAGATTGGGGGTGTAAGACCCCAACTTATTAATGAATAAAATTAAATTTTCTCTAAATATTATTGTGAATAATAAGGGGTTAATTTGATATAATACTTTGGTTATGGGTGAAATGTGCAAATTTTGCAAAATAAGCAAGTGGTTATAAAATATTTATTTTTGGTCGGTGAATATTCGGTTGGTCGTGGAATATTCTTGCTGTCGGAGAATATTCGTACGACGACGCAGCCTTGTGTGGGCCCCATATCGGAAAGCGATTGGATGAAGAAAACGACAAGTATAAGTTGTTTATAAATAACGGCGTAGTTGTTACCGTTAATACTGTTGGAATACCCGGTGGTTAAAATACAGTAGCACACGGTATTGCACCAATTATTGATTCTTACGTAAGAAGGCACTACTCAATAATTGTTACAGTAGTTATTATTCAATATTTTATTTTATTGATTCAATAATTGCTGCGTTGATATTTTATATTATTGTTGTTTCAATAATTGTTGCTGCACAGTATTTTCATTTATCAGATCAATAATTCATATTATTTGAATAATATTATTAGATAACATTATTGGCAATGTCTAGAAAGTTCTGTCTAAGGAGAGGTTTGGTCATCTAATTGCGCGCCAGTAAGGAGAAATCCTTATTGGAAAGCCCCCTCTTTCCTGGGAACGGCCTGGTTGTCATAAATGTGATTCTGTAATATTATTTGTGAATAATTAATTATTGATTCATATGATAAGGAAATATTTATTTTATGTGGATATAAATGAGGGATATATTTTTGTGGTTAAAAATGAAGGAGTTAATGTTGAGGTTTTTATCAGTATTTTTGTCGGAATGGAGGTATTAAAAATCAGGGTTTTTGAGATATTTTGCGGGGGTTATAATTTTTAATCCGACCGTTGGATCGTGGTAATTTTTGGATATGTTATACATATATAAGTTGAGTATATGTCCACAAATTTTGAACCGTTAAAAATGAACGTATGATTTATTATGAATTTTACAAGATGACTGGTTCAGAAATTGTTGAATTTTCGGAGTTTATCATTTTGATGGAAAATTCTAGAATTGGTGGGCCCCACTTGTGGTTGGTGAAGAAATGTGCTGAATTATATTTCAAATGTGGTGGGTGGGAATAGTAGCAGGTAAAGCCATCAGGTTGCAGGTCAAACCTACCAAAATTTTCCTATAAATAGAGGGCTAAGTTAGAATTGAAAATCACACCAGAAACAAGTTTTCTCTCTTTCTCTCTCTAGATTATTGAGTGTATTTTGTGAGTATTTAGATACTTTGAGAGTTTCTATTCATCAGAGCAAGTTTCTTTCAGCCTTATACCGGTATTCCGACCAGAAGTACTGATATTTTGAGGTAAGGGATATTATTTTCTTCTTAAATGATATTATTTTCTTCAATATCATTATGCTGAAATATTGATATGAGTTTTTATCAAATTTGGAACTTTTTGTGTCGGGGTTACTATTCACGTATACGGCACTATTCACGTATACGGCACTATTCACGAATACGGCACTATTCACCGAAAAATAAAATTTTTCCTTTTTGTCCAAGATGTCTATTATGGTTACTATCTTTGATTGTATCCATGTTTTGATCTTTATTTTTGAATTCTGCTTCACAATTGATTATTATGAAGTATTATTGATCTTGGATAAACTGTTATACGAATCCCTACTATTTGTCCTTCTGTCTCATTGGATTCGTTCTCTTTAAGATATTTTTCATCATCCTCAGTCCTAAATGATGATATTACTGAATATCTTTGGCCTGTAGTGCAAAGATGTATAATTACTTGATGAATATCTTTGGCCTGTAGTGCAAAGATGAACAGGTGTTGAGATGAACATGACCGACTGATGATACAAATGAATATCTTTGGCCTGTAGTGCAAAGATGAATATTTGGTTAAAGATGATTATTAATTGATGTTACAGGGATAAAATATTGATGATGGACTTTTAAATCTTAGAAGATAGTAGAATTCTTTCTCTACTTGACTCTTCTAATGGTTTGCTGTTTCCGCTGCAGTTGTTGATCTAAAACTTGTTGTCGATTATATTTTATCAGATTTTTCCCTGTTGAAGACTAACGATAATTTGTTGTATATTATCTTAGTCATAATATTCTTTACTGGGCTAGTTGAGCTCACCCTTTTCCTTTTTGTTCCATTTTTCTTCTCAGGAGGTGAGAACATAGCAGGATCTAGTCGGGGTATGGAGTGATGGTTCTAGAAAGATGTATTAGCAGTCCTCACTATTTCTGTAAAATAGTGTTTGAATAATTGTAATGAGGATTTATTTGAGTGTGGATATTGTCTAGAAGACAATATTTGTATTTAAACTCACAGTATGTGTTGTCGTATTTTGCACGACAATTGTATTATTGAAGTTGTAGTTTGCTTTCTGTACCATGTATTTGGCGACTCAGAATGGGTGTTGTATACCTATTTTGGGGGCGTCACAGTTGGTATCAGAGCTTAGGGATATGATCCCTGGCTGAGATGTGAGACAAGAACTAGGAGGGGAGAGACGGGGAATTCCTTCGCTAGTATGACCTGACTAAGTTTATTTGGTGTTTATTTGGTCGGTCAGAGTATAGGGATAATATATGACATGACTATTAACCCTTGTTTTATGGCAGTATTTAAGAATGGCAGCTGAGAACGTTAATAATGGAGTAAATCAGACCGTGGAGACACCTTTGATCACTACCCAGGGGAACGTGCAACAGGAAGGCAATATTCCTCCTGTAAACAACGTTACCGAGCAAACGATGAATGATGGAATGTTTAGGAGCTTTTTGCAGTTCATGCAAAATCAGACGAGGGAGACTCGTGTGCAGAATACGGGTGGAAATGATAACAACGCGCGGTTTGTCACAGCTAAGCAGTTCAAAGAATTGGGACCACCAGAATTTAAGGGAAAGCCGGATCCGATCATGGCGGAAACGTGGGTCAAGCAAATTACCAAGATATTTGATGTCTTGGGATGCACGGAGGAACAGAAGGTTCCATTCGCCACATTTATGTTCCGCGGTGAGGCAGACTACTGGTGGGAGTCTGTGAAGCGTACCCAGCCTGACGCACTCAACATGTCCTGGGAAACATTTCAAAAACTGTTCAATGACAAGTACTTTCCTGAAAGTATTCGTCATATGAAGGAGGTTGAGTTTATTAGACTGGAACAAAACAACATGACGGTGTCCCAGTACGAGGCGAAGTTTGCAGAGTTATCCAGGTTTGCACCTCATTTGGTCGAAAATGAGGAACGAATGACAAGGATGTTTCTGAGAGGTCTAAAACCCGAGATTCGGCAATATCTTATCTCTCATAAATTTTCTTTATATTCAGATGTTGTAAACAGGGCTCAATTATTAGAGCGAGATAATGAGTATGTGCAACCGAGGGACCACAACCAGGGTCATACCGGTGGCGGCAGTCATCGAAGCAATGAAAACCAGCAGGGAGGAAAACATTCGGACAAAAGCGGTAACCACTCTGGTGGTAATCGTGGTCGTGATAATAGAAGGAGCGAGTCGGGAGGAGATTTCAAGAAGAGAAGGTACAACAATGATAACGTGAAGACGTCAGCACAAACATCAACTGTTTCTAGGGGAGGAGAACGACCACCGGTCGTATGTTACAAATGTGGGAAAGAGGGACATATCAGCCCAAACTGCCCACAACAATCCAAGGTATGTTATAACTGTGGAAAGGAGGGTCATATAGCTCGAGAGTGTTCTGTAGCAAAACCAAGTTCAGCGGGGATGGTGACTCCAAAAGCTGTCCCGGATAAGTCGAAATCAGCGGTTCCTGGAAGGGCGTTTGTCGTTACTGGCCAAAACGCGAGAAACCCGAACGAGGTGATCACGGGTAAGCTAATCTTGAATTCTTGCGAAGTTTATACTTTACTAGATACCGGTTCTACCCATTCTTTTATCTCTCCTGCTTGTGCTCAACGTTTAAACTTGACTCCGGAGAAATTGGACTTTAACTTATCTGTTGAAACTCCGTTGGGTGAAACCTTCGTTACATCTACAGTTTATAAATCTTGCATGATCCAAGTTGGCACTATCACATTACCTGTTGATCTTATCTCTTTAAAGATACTTGCTTTTGATGTGATTTTAGGAATTGATTGGTTAACCACTCATCATGCTAAAATTGATTGTTTTCGTAAGGTTGTTAGTTTTCATATTCCTAACCAACCTGTCATACGAATTCAAACTACTAAACCACTAAAATCAGTCACTGTCATATCAAGCCACAAAGCTATTCGTTTATTGAAAAACGGATGTCAAGCTTTCTTAGCCCATGTTATGGATTTGAACAAAGACAAGTCAGATTTGAATAATATTTCTATTGTTAGAGAATTTTCCGATGTATTTCCTGAAGAACTTCCCGGTCTACCCCCGGAACGAGAAATTGAATTCTTTATTGACCTTGAACCCGGTACAAAGCCCATTTCTAAAACCCCATATCGAATGGCTCCTATTGAACTTCAGGAGTTAAAAGTCCAACTACAGGAGTTGTTGGACATCGGTTTTATTCGTCCTAGTACGTCTCCTTGGGGTGCTCCTGTTTTATTCGTAAAGAAGAAAGACGGGAGTATGCGACTTTGTATTGACTATCGAGAATTGAACCATGTCACCATCAAGAATAGGTATCCGCTACCTCGCATTGATGACCTGTTTGACCAGTTGCAAGGAGCACAATTCTTTTCAAAGATCGATCTTCGTTCTGGATATCATCAGCTGAAGATTAAAACTGAGGATATTCCAAAGACTGCCTTCAGAACTCGGTACGGGCATTATGAATTCTTAGTAATGTCTTTTGGATTGACTAATGCTCCTGCTGCCTTCATGGATATGATGAACCGTGTATTCAAAGAATATTTGGATCAGTTCGTTGTTGTCTTTATTGATGACATCCTCATCTATTCCAAAAGCCGTGAAGATCATGAGCGCCATTTGAAGCTGGTACTGCAAAGGCTTCGTGAAAACAAGCTATATGCCAAACTGAAGAAATGCGAGTTCTGGCTTGAGGAAGTAGCATTCCTTGGGCACGTGGTGTCAAAACATGGAGTATCTGTCGACCCGGCGAAGATTGAAGCCATACAAAGTTGGGAGCAACCGAAGTCGGTAACCGAAGTACGTAGCTTTCTGGGCTTAGCTGGTTATTATCGGAGATTTGTGGAAGGATTTTCTCGAATCGCTACTCCGTTAACTCAGCTGACTCGGAAAGATACAAAATTCGTATGGAGTGAGGAATGCGAGAAGAGTTTCCAAGAACTCAAGAGGAGACTCATTTCGGCACCTGTTCTGACAATACCATCTGGTTCGGATGGATTTGTTATCTACAGCGATGCTTCAGGCAAAGGGTTAGGATGTGTTCTCATGCAACATGGGAAAGTCATAGCCTATGCCTCACGACAACTCAAAGAATATGAGAGGAATTATCCTACTCATGATTTGGAGTTGGCAGCAGTCGTTTTTGCGTTGAAGATCTGGAGACACTACCTGTATGGGGAGAAAGTGGAGATCTATACAGATCATAAAAGCCTCAAATATTTCTTCACCCAAAAGGAACTCAACATGCGGCAACGACGTTGGCTTGAGCTGTTGAAAGATTACGATCATACCATCCAATATCATCCTGGAAAAGCAAACGTAGTAGCTGACGCATTGAGTAGAAGATCATATGCGGGTACGAGTGCAATGTTTTTAACACAAAGGCCCATTTTGTATGACTTGCAAAGGATGGAGATAGAGATGAAGGCTCCAAGTACCCACATGATGATATCAAATATACGAGTAGAACCGACTTTAATCGATAAAGTTAAAGCTGCTCAAGCTACGGACATAGAGCTGATGCGTATGAAGAAGAAAGTGCAAGAAGGTGCTATTCCAGAAGCAAGAATCGATGAAGAAGGAATACTTCGAGTCAACTCCAGACTTTGTGTTCCTAACGATTTTGACTTGAAGCATAGAATAATGATGGAGGCACACAACACACCGTTTGCAATCCATCCTGGGAGTACCAAAATGTATCACGATCTTCGACATACATTTTGGTGGAGCAATATGAAAAGAGAGATCGCGGAGTTTATCTCGAGGTGTTTAACTTGTCAACGTGTAAAAGCGGAGCATCAAGTACCAAAGGGTCCATTGCAACCACTTGAGATTCCGAAATGGAAGTGGGAACACATTACTATGGATTTTGTTACGGGTCTTCCCAAGGTTTCTCAAGGCATAGATGCGATTTGGGTTATTGTTGATAGATTAACCAAGTCCGCTCATTTCTTGCCGATACGTGAGACTTATTCCCTTGAACGTCTTGCTAGTATGTACGTGAACGAGATTGTGAGATTGCATGGCATGCCAGTATCCATAGTTTCGGATCGTGACCCAAGATTCACTTCACGATTTTGGGTTAGCTTGCAGAAAGCTATGGGCACGGATTTACGATTCAGTTCAGCATACCATCCTCAAACGGACGGACAATCAGAGAGGACTATTCAAACTCTTGAAGATCTATTAAGACTTTGTGTCCTAGATCTCAAAGGGAGTTGGGATAAGTACCTACCATTGGTGGAATTCTCCTACAACAACAGTTATCAGGCGAGCATAGGTGTGGCTCCATTTGAGGCGTTGTATGGAAGAAAATGTCGTTCTCCAGTATGCTGGGACGAGGTGGGTGAAGCAACATTGTTGGGACCAGAATTGGTACGCATTACTACAGAGAAGATCCAAACGATTCGACAACGTATACAAACGGCACAGGATCGACAAAAGAGTTATGCGGATCTTCATCGGAAGGACGTGGAATTTAATATTGGGGATCATGTATTGTTACGTGTTGCACCATGGAAGGGAGTTACAAGATTTGGGAAGAGAGGAAAGCTCAATCCAAGATTTGTTGGTCCATTTGAGATTCTTGAGCGAATAGGAAATGTGGCATATAGACTCGCATTACCTCCAAGCATGTCTCGTGTTCATAATGTTTTTCACATATCTATGCTTCGTAAATATGTTAAAGACCCGAACCACATTATTGAGTTAGAACCAGACGAGATAGCTGAAGATTTAACGTACGAGGAGGTACCTGTTAAGATCTTGGATAGGAAAGAGCATGTCCTACGCACGAAGGTTATACCACAAGTTAAGGTTTTGTGGAGAAACCATGCTATTGAAGAAATGACCTGGGAGTTGGAATCAGAAATGAAAGCGAGGTATCCTCACCTTTTTGAAACATCAGGTACGTACGTCAATTTCGAGGACGAAATTTCATAAGGAGGGGAGGTTGTAAGACCCCAACTTATTAATGAATAAAATCAAATTTTCTCTAAATATTATTGTGAATAATAAGGGGTTAATTTGATATAATACTTTGGTTATGGGTGAAATGTGCAAATTTTGCAAAATAAGCAAGTGGTTATAAAATATTTATTTTTGGTCGGTGAATATTCGGTTGGTCGTGGAATATTCTTGCTGTCGGGGAATATTCGTACGACGACGCAGCCTTGTGTGGGCCCCATAACGGAAAGCGATTGGATGAAGAAAACGACAAGTATAAGTTGTTTATAAATAACGGCGTAGTTGTTACCGTTAATACTGTTGGAATACCCGGTGGTTAAAATACAGTAGCACACGGTATTGCACCAATTATTGATTCTTACGTAAGAAGGCACTACTCAATAATTGTTACAGTAGTTATTATTCAATATTTTATTTTATTGATTCAATAATTGCTGCGTTGATATTTTATATTATTGTTGTTTCAATAATTGTTGCTGCACAGTATTTTCATTTATCAGATCAATAATTCATATTATTTGAATAATATTATTAGATAACATTATTGGCAATGTCTAGAAAGTTCTGTCTAAGGAGAGGTTTGGTCATCTAATTGCGCGCCAGTAAGGAGAAATCCTTATTGGAAAGCCCCCTCTTTCCTGGGAACGGCCTGGTTGTCATAAATGTGATTCTGTAATATTATTTGTGAATAATTAATTATTGATTCATATGATAAGGAAATATTTATTTTATGTGGATATAAATGAGGGATATATTTTTGTGGTTAAAAATGAAGGAGTTAATGTTGAGGTTTTTATCAGTATTTTTGTCGGAATGGAGGTATTAAAAATCAGGGTTTTTGAGATAGTTTGCGGGGGTTATAATTTTTAATCCGACCGTTGGATCGTGGTAATTTTTGGATATGTTATACATATATAAGTTGAGTATATGTCCACAAATTTTGAACCGTTAAAAATGAACGTATGATTTATTATACGAATTTTACAAGATGACTGGTTCAGAAATTGTTGAATTTTCGGAGTTTATCATTTTGATGGAAAATTCTAGAATTGGTGGGCCCCACTTGTGGTTGGTGAAGAAATGTGCTGAATTATATTTCAAATGTGGTGGGTGGGAATAGTAGCAGGTAAAGCCATCAGGTTGCAGGTCAAACCTACCAAAATTTTCCTATAAATAGAGGGCTAAGTTAGAATTGAAAATCACACCAGAAACAAGTTTTCTCTCTTTCTCTCTCTAGATTATTGAGTGTATTTTGTGAGTATTTAGATACTTTGAGAGTTTCTATTCATCAGAGCAAGTTTCTTTCAGCCTTATACCGGTATTCCGACCAGAAGTACTGATATTTTGAGGTAAGGGATATTATTTTCTTCTTAAATGATATTATTTTCTTCAATATCATTATGCTGAAATATTGATATGAGTTTTTATCAAATTTGGAACTTTTTGTGTCGGGGTTACTATTCACGTATACGGCACTATTCACGTATACGGCACTATTCACGAATACGGCACTATTCACCGAAAAATAAAATTTTTCCTTTTTGTCCAAGATGTCTATTATGGTTACTATCTTTGATTGTATCCATGTTTTGATCTTTATTTTTGAATTCTGCTTCACAATTGATTATTATGAAGTATTATTGATCTTGGATAAACTGTTATACGAATCCCTACTATTTGTCCTTCTGTCTCATTGGATTCGTTCTCTTTAAGATATTTTTCATCATCCTCAGTCCTAAATGATGATATTACTGAATATCTTTGGCCTGTAGTGCAAAGATGTATAATTACTTGATGAATATCTTTGGCCTGTAGTGCAAAGATGAACAGGTGTTGAGATGAACATGACCGACTGATGATACAAATGAATATCTTTGGCCTGTAGTGCAAAGATGAATATTTGGTTAAAGATGATTATTAATTGATGTTACAGGGATAAAATATTGATGATGGACTTTTAAATCTTAGAAGATAGTAGAATTCTTTCTCTACTTGACTCTTCTAATGGTTTGCTGTTTCCGCTGCAGTTGTTGATCTAAAACTTGTTGTCGATTATATTTTATCAGATTTTTCCCTGTTGAAGACTAACGATAATTTGTTGTATATTATCTTAGTCATAATATTCTTTACTGGGCTAGTTGAGCTCACCCTTTTCCTTTTTGTTCCATTTTTCTTCTCAGGAGGTGAGAACATAGCAGGATCTAGTCGGGGTATGGAGTGATGGTTCTAGAAAGATGTATTAGCAGTCCTCACTATTTCTGTAAAATAGTGTTTGAATAATTGTAATGAGGATTTATTTGAGTGTGGATATTGTCCAGAAGACAATATTTGTATTTAAACTCACAGTATGTGTTGTCGTATTTTGCACGACAATTGTATTATTGAAGTTGTAGTTTGCTTTCTGTACCATGTATTTGGCGACTCAGAATGGGTGTTGTATACCTATTTTGGGGGCGTCACAGGGGGCACCTAAAAAAATAAAAACCTCTAGGGTTCGGCCCCTATAGGGTTCGGACGCCTAGAGGGTTATTCCTTTTATTCCTTTGAGGTCATGTTGCTCCACAAATCAATTGCTTGGAACAAATGCTTCTTCGCCGCGAGAATTATAGCCTTTCTTTGATGAATTTTAAGGGAAAAAACCAAGATATGATCAAGGTGATGGGGCTAAAAATAAAGAAAGACTACAATTACCTGAAACAGAAAAGAGAAATAGAGGAAGCAAGTCAAGAGAAATCCGAAAGAAAACATGCAAGTAAGCAAATTGAAAAGCGAAGACGAGTCGAAGGAACGGAGCCCCAAGTGTTCGAGTCCCCCATAGGGTTCGGCTTTATAGGGTTCAACCCCTAGGGTTCGGCCCTATAAGGTTCAACCCCTAGGGTTCGGCCCTATAGAGGGGAATCCTCTTTGTTACCTCTCGCTCAGATTGAAGAAAGTCTACTTGTTGCTCCCTTGATGATCTTCCTGGCTAGTAGGAAGATAGAAAATCCAAAATGAAGCAAAGATAAGAAAGGAGGCGTGAATGGCTTGGGAGATGCATATATATGAATACATGTATAGCCCCCCAAAGTATACTTGTAACGGAAAAGGAAGTAATCACTCTTTTTCCATTAAGGAAAGGATTCAATTTGATTTCCAAAAGATAATTATCTTTGATTTTGTTTCTAAATATATATATATATATATATATATATATATATATATATATATTATTTTCTAAATATGAAAAAAAAGATTTGATTTTCTCCCAATAAAGGGAAATTTTGAAATTTTATTTTTTCCTTCTAAGTAATAATAATGATAAGGAAGGATATTTTCTTCAAAATCAAATAAAGGAAAAAAAAATTATTTTATTTCCAAAATAAAATCAAGATTTGATTTGATAAAAAGGAAAGATTTAGTTTACCAAAAGAAAGATTTTATTAGATTGAATTTTATTTGGTAATATTTGATGATCTTCCTTGTTTTAATTTCAAAATATAAATAAATAAACAAATATTGGGCAAGCTATGGAAAGATTTTCAGAAGATTTTCTAATATGTCCAAGGAAGAGCCCTGCTAGGTTTTGCCTCCCTAGGGTTTAACCCTAAGGGTTTGGTTCCCTAGGGGTTCCCTCTTCTAGGATCCTTGTCTTCAAGACTTGCAAAGTGGAATCCTACAAAATCATTCAAAAGCTTGAAGTATTCTTGCACGATCGTCTCTTTGGAAAAGCGATTCTCGCGCAGGGGGCAAATGTGGGCTCAATTGCAAATTAGGATTCATGTAACCTAATTGAACTAAATGCACAATTAGGGTTCCACGGTCTCATTAAATGTACAAATTAGGGTTCGCATGGCCTAATTGAATGAAGACGAAAATGCCGAAAATAAATGTACTAGACCCGAGAGAAGCTTCTTCGTGTCCCGTGGCAGAAAACTCGTGGAGGCGGCTCATTTTGAGAATTGATTGAGGGATTGGATTGGTAGTTAGAAGAACGTGACGATATGAGCATTATTCTAATGACTAGATGGTATTTTTGAAATTTTTTTGAAGACATGTGACTACTTAAGTTTCAGAAAACTCTATAAATATCTCTTCCATTCTATGAAGGGGGGACTTTTTTGGGGACTTTAGACTTTGGAGTTGAGACCTCTTGTTGGACTTGGAAGCTTGAATCTCTTGGAATCTCTGCTAACAAGTTTTTCGAATTCTAAGGGTTCTTAGACATTCTCTCTCAACCTGAAGCACTCAAGAAGACTCCTTGAATCCCTGCTACCCTAACAAGGTTTCCGGATTCTAGAAGTTCTGTCATGCGTCAATATTGAAGTAATTGCTCACCTGTTCTTCTCCTCTCTTCAATCAATCAATCAATTCTGTATTCTTCGTGGATTTTTCTCTTTTTCAGTCAATACGAAACCCTAATCAGCAAGTCACGATTCACAAAAATGATTTACATTTGACCATATTTTGTGAGCATAAGATATCGCAAAATATGAAAATTATTTTGGGAATAACCAAAGGGTCATGTGAAGTAAGAGGGTGGGTTTTAAATCTTGACAGTACTAAAAGTTGAGTGTGTGCGTTTAAATTATGTTTTAAACTTGTAAAAAAAAAAAGAAAAAGAAAATATTTTAGGAAAAGTTTCCATCCTGGAAAAATAAATGAACCGTTAACGTACGTAAAATTAATAGCCAACTACCAACAACTTTGCACAGCATGGCATGCAAAAGTTGATGATTGCAGGGAAAAGGAATTGTATTAGTAGTAATTGTTAATGAAGTGGTCAAAAATGGTCTAGTCAGACTCGGCATTACATAGTACGTAAATAAATTGCATCATGCGCAAGTTGTCAGCATGTCATGTTCTTTAATTAGCTGAGAAAAGTAGTTCAGAAATTAATTAGCAGCCGCATCATTTTCAAACTAGACCAACAAATGAATTTACTTGCCAATAATTTCAATATTAAGATAATCTTGTACGGATGATTTGAAAAATAGTTCCATTTCAGGTTTATTCCTTATTTATTTTTCTCTTTTCTTCCGGTGTCCGATATATAGTTTTATTCAAATTTAAATGGACTAATTAACAACTAATGTGTAAATAGGTTAGATGTTTCGTGGACTAAATTATAAATCTAACCCTCATATTTAGTTATACTTTTGTAAAAGTATTTCTTAACTTTTTTTTCTTAGCACAAGTCTTCCTCATAGATATTACGTTAGTTTTGTAAAATTGTTCCTCCAATCCCTTTTGTCAATAACAAATTGAATTTTATCAAATTAAATTTGACATAAAAGTGTTCACATATTAATCATGCCTAAAGTAAGGTTATTATAGTCATTATGGTAGTTACACATATTTGAAATGCGCATTTGAGAGAAACAAAATGCAAATTTACGATCTAGAAAGAACAACTGTGAGCTAAGATATCTCAAATTATGGTTCAAATTTATCTTAATCGAACCATGGGTTTTAAATAAGGTTAAAATTCATCTCAATCAAATCGTATTTTATATATGAAATATAATTAAAGTTACAAATAATCGTTAGGGTTTAATTAATGTTATAAATGAGCAGATAATTCGATTGCCACATCGGGAACATGATGACGTGCATGTTACTAATATAATAATTAACCTTAATTTATGTAACAGAGTAATACGTTAGCATTTTTTGTCGGATTCAATTAACAGAATGCTTTATTATCAACGGAAAATGATGTATCTATATATGAGGGAGATTTGTGCTAAAAAATAAATTTAAGGAACACTAGCAAAAACATAATAAATAGAAAGATTAGATTTGCAATTTAGTTATGTTTTGCTTTATTAAGTTTAAATGACCGACATGCCTAAACAATATTTATTTTTGATCTAATTCATGTATTCTGATATAAAAAAACTGACATCAAACATGCGACTTTTACAAACTTATACAAACTAATGTTTCTTTAAACTAAACTGAAATTTCTTTCCGTCATGGCGCCGAAAGTAAGATTTGTTTTTTGTTTTTTTTTTCCTGGGAAAGGAGTACAATTGTGAGGAGATTTTATTAGTATCCATCGATAAAGGTTTTATATTATAATATCTTTTTCCACCTTTAGTGAAAAAAAAATCTATTTCACAATATTGTAATGATGCATTACTACACTTAAAAAAAAGGACTTATTTTGAACAGAATATTCCGTTGGAACTACCCTTATTCTGTCGGAATAAGAGATTATTTCCGATAGAATATTTCGTCAAAAATTTAGTAGAATATATATTGAAAATTCTGTCGGAAACAATTATCATTGATGGAATTATGCCTGACTGAATTTCCGTCGACAATACAATAGGTTCAACCGAAACTTATTCCAAGGCAATTTCTGTCTGAACTATCTTGCCACATTTTTTAATTGCATCTGGAAAGATTATTTCCGACGGAAATTCCATCGGATTTAGATTATTTCGTCAAAAATAGTGTTTTTTATAATACTTTTTTTAATTTTTACAATTTTTAGCATTTTAAACCACAATTTGTACTTTTTTTCAGTCAATTTTTTCCAATAATAACACATACCTATAAATCGCAGCGACAAACATATATATATATATATATATATATATATATATATACACACACACACACACACACACACATACGTTAAAATGACTAATCATCCTAATAATTCTCAACAATAACACATGTTAACGCCAAGATCTTCTCCCACGTCCCAATCACGTAAGACGCTCTGATCCTGCACAGTTCAACAAGTCAACACCAAAAGCTTGACGGCCTGACCGTCGGAGGATAGCTCTCCGACGTGAGAGTCAGTACAGGCGATCACAAGGTTAACAATGGAGGAAAATATTGACTAGTGTTTGAGTGAGTATGAAATGATAATGTTGTGTGTAGTGTTTTGTTACCTCTTTTCCTTTTGTTATCCTTGCCCCATACGTTCCCAAGACCCGGTTCACTGTGCCACCCACTATCTCCTGACACCTCCTCTCCACCCCGGTCATCTCAGCCGAAAGTGTACAGCTTATTTTCCTACCTGCTACCACTGTTACCTCCCGCCGGCAATCGGAGTCCCATCCTCATTAATGCCATGCAGAAAGGTGGCAGACATAACAGTCAACTGTTGCCTTTAGTGATGATTACCGGTCAAAGATAAGATAAGTAACACCTTACGTAATGGGCCGATCCAATGACTAAGCCCAATAGTGTAGTCAAGTAGCGGGGCCCAATTCATTTGACCCAACATGACCAAAGTGACATAGCCCAAAGGACAAGCCCATTCGGCCTGGCCCAGTATGAAAAGTATTATGGCCCAACATTGCCCCCTAGTCTTTTATTAAACAGGACGTTTAATGAAAAACTGAAAATAGTGTGAGTCCATAGTGAAAAGGGACCCAACAAGCGCTGGCCCACCTTGGATAACCCATTAAAACCAAAATCGGGCATTACCCCTTCCTCTCCCACATCATTACCTCCAATTAATGCGTCGCCCTCGGTTCTCGTGCAAAATTTGAAAAGACCGCTATAAAAGCCTATGACGACTTTACCAGCTTAATTTGAATTTGATATACAATATTTTCTCCTTCTCTCCGATTTCTTTCTTCCCTGCAAGATCCTAGTAGCAATGGCGGCCCAAGATTCTGACAACTCTACCTCTATTCTTGCCGTTCCGATTTCCATCACTCCTCCCGGTCACAACCTTACAGAGTCGGTTCCAAACCCCAACCCCTAAATCACGGCTAACCCTACCGGGAATCCTTCAAACCCCCTACCCAACCCCTCCGAGTTCTTTGAGAGTGAAGAACAATATCCTCACGCCAATATCCCCTCCATCATTATCAAAATCGAGCTGCGTGCCATCAGGAGTCGGTATCAGATTCCAGACACCTATCTGGTGAGGGCTCCGGAACCGCACGAACGGATGTACCAACGACCGGATGGGTGGACTGTCATACCGGTAACTATTCTAGATAAGGGAGTTAGATTCCCTCTTCACTCTTTCCTCGTTACCCTCCTGGGATTTATCGGAGTGGGATTCGCCCAACTGGTGCCGAATTCGTACATCCGCATCCTGGCTTTCATAGCATTCTGTTATGAGTTGGGGATACCCCCAACAGTTGATTCTTTTTTCACTCTCTTCTCTGCGGGGAAGTCTCGGGAACGAGGCTTCAAAGTGCTGAGCAAACAGTCCCCCAAGCCCAACGCTAAGTTCGAGAAGCGACCTTTGATGGATACTCCTTCGAGCAACAAGGGGTGGCACAGAGAATGGTTCTTCGTGAAGGGGCCTGAAATCCCGTCTATCCCGGAATGCACCACTTCCGAGCGGATTTCTGCAGACTTCGGGGGCATTCCAGAGGAGCACGTGAAAGAAATGGCGAGCATTCTCGAGAGGATTTCTCTGAAGGAGTGGAGCTTCGGACTCCTAAGCAAACAAGCATGGTTATATGACCATAAACTATCTTTGATAAAACCAACATCGATCGACCGAAGGGAATTGAATAAATTTCTTTCAGGTAAATCATCATCATCCCACAAGAAGAACTTCCGGCTTCGGAAGCCCATTACACGGAAGTCTTCCATGGATCAGAAACTGTGGAGGAGCCTAGCCAACCTCGACAGAAGAAGAGGGCAGTTCAGAAAGTCCAGTCAAATCTCCAAGGATCTCAATCAGCTTCCGCCGCGAGTTTGATTGACATGCCTGCTACCGAGCGAATGCAAGCTCTTCGCATTAAAAAGAGGAAGACCAAAGTGACTCCTCTGTCTGCCGATGAGCTTCGGGTTCCTCCTCCTGCTGCAGTTGAGCCTCCCATCGTCATTCCCGTGGAGATTCATGTTTCCGAAGACGAGCTCGAAAATCCAAACGAGTCTCCTCTTCTATCTCGTAAAAGGAAACAACCTTCCGAAGATCAACCACCACCACCCCCCGAACCATCAATGAATTCTCCGCCAAGATCTTCCCCCTCCGCCTTCAGGCGAGAAGCTACATCTTCTCCTACTGTATGGCCGGAGTTTAACGAGAACTTTCCCTTTCAGCTGTTCGACTCCTTTGTTCGGGAGACCGATGATCATCGGTTCGGAAACAGCTCGATTAGGGATTTGATCGAAGAAGGCATGAGTTATTAGGCTAAGGTTAGTTTATTCAATTGAAATATTTAGGAATCATCTGTTTCTTCTACTAATTCACTTTAAATGTCTATAGGCAAATGCTGTCTTCGGGAGACTTCTTCCCCGATACAGAGGATCCGAAGCCGAAGAAGATGCAGCCAGGCGAGAGAAGGCTACTCTGGCATCTGCTCTGGAGAGAGAGAGAAGGGCCCATGGTACCACTCTCCTCAATAACGAATGCCTCCAGAAGGATGTAAATAAATTAAAGGAGAAACTGGAGACAGCCGAGGCCACCCACCAAATAACCGTTTCTACGAACATTGACCTGGTTCGTCGAAACGAGGTCCTTGTTGGGAAGAACGAGACGATGGTGAAGACCAATAAAAGCCTGGCGGTGCAAGTACATGAACTCGAAGCTAGGGACTTGAGACATCTGAAGGAACGGGCGAAACTCGAAGAGGAGCTTCGAGAACTTCGTGCTCTGAGAGATTTGGGTCCCCCTCTGACCGGCGATCTTCGGAGAGAAGTTCAACAAGAGTACCGAAAATCAGCTGAGTTGAACGAGGAGATCGTCCAAATGTTCTCGGATGGATACGACAAATGCCGAAGCAAAGACAAGGCAAGACTTGTCGCTGCCAAGGTTGACCCGACCATTCTGGACTCTTCGGAAGACGAAGCTGATCCCTGAAGATGATTCTCTTTTCCCTTAGCTGTAGGATTCTTGTAAAGCTTCTATCGTTTTGTAAACAACATTATGTAAATAAAATATCAACATTATTCCTTATGACTTCGGTGTATTTACTGTTTATCAACACTTCAATAACGATTAAATCTTAAAAAATGTACAAGCTCCTTCATGGACTTAACTTAAACTGTTAATCAACAACTAGGCAAGTCGTATAATCAGATAGGATAAAGTTAAAGAATGTGGCCTTCTGAACTCAACACTTAGAAAAATTTAGGTAATAATAACAAAGTAAAGGAATACTTATTCGTTACCAAAGTGTGAGGTAGATGCCGTGAGGGGCCTGACGAAGTCTGAATGATGACACTTGCCTACCACTAAGGGCCTGACAAGGTCTGAAGGTCGACAATTGCCTACCACGTAGGGCCTGACAACGTCTTAAGGATGACACTTGCCTACCACGAAGGGCCTGACAAGGTCTTTAGGACCACCTGCCGATGAGGCTACCATCGAATGGTCAGCGAGTCCACCCGAACCTCCTTACGCCGATGACGTTTGCCTACCACGAAGGGCCTGACAAAGTCATGAGGACCACCTGCCGATGAGGCTACCATCGAATGGTCAGCGAGTCCACCCAAACCTCCTTACGCCGATGACACTTGCCTACCACGAAGGGCCTGACAAGGTCTAAGGATCGACAATTGCCTACCACGAAGGTCCTGACAACGTCTTAAGGATGACACTTGCCTACCACGAAGGGCCTGACAAGCTCATATGGACCTCCTGCCGATGAGGCTACCATCGAATGGTCAGCGAGTCCACCCGAACCTCCTTACACCGATGACACTTGCCTACCACGAAGGGCCTGACAAGGTCTAAGGATCGACAATTGCCTACCACGAAGGGCCTGACAACGTCTTAAGGATGACACTTGCCTACCACGAAGGGCCTGACAAGCTCATAAGGACCTCCTGCCGATGAGGCTACCATCGAATGGTCAGCGAGTCCACCCGAACCTCCTTATACCGATGACACTTGCCTACCACGAAGGGCCTGACAAGGTCTAAGGATCGACAATTGCCTACCACGAAGGGCCTGACAACGTCTTAAGGATGACACTTGCCTACCACGAAGGGCCTGACAAGCTCATAAGGACCTCATGCCGATGAGGATACCATCGAATGGTCAGCGAGTCCACTCGAACCTCCTTACTCCGATGACATTAACAGCAACGAAGACAAGATTTGTTTGAGAAAAAGGGAATTTTTATTGATGATGACTTGAAACCATTTACAGACTTCCGGTGTACTGACAATGTAGCTACTGAAAATACTTTCGAAGCCTGCCTGCATGCCAAGTATTCTTGATCTCTAATCCGTCCAGAGCCCTCAACCGATAAGTCCCCGGCTTCGGTACTTCTATGACTTCATATGGCCCTTCCCAATTCGGCATCAGCTTTCCCACATTCTGAGGCGTAGATGCTTCGACTTCTCTGAGAACGAAATCCCCTACTTCGAACCTGCGAAGCTTTACCCCCTTGTTATAATGCTTAGCTACTCTTCGCTGATAGGCGGCTAGTTTGACCAAGGCTGTTTCCCTGACTTCTTCAAGTAAATAAAGGTTGGCTTTCAGCCCTTTATCGTTGTATATTTCTCTGAACTGGCCAACTCGAAGACTTGGAGATCCAATTTCAACTGGGACTAAAGCATCAGTACCATAGGCCAGTCTGAAGGGTGAATCCCCCATTGTGGTCCTCGGAGTGGTCCGATAGGCCCATAATACGCTGAGCAGCTCTTCTGGCCATCTTCCTTTAGCTTCGTCCAATCTGCGCTTGATCCCATTCAGCAGCGTTCTGTTGGTCACTTCGACTTGTCCATTAGACTGAGGATGAGCTACCGAAGTCTTTCTATGCTGGACCCCCAGTTCTTTCAAAAATGCTTCAAATTTTGCTCCTACGAACTGGCGTCCATTGTCTGAAATCACCACCTTAGGAATTACGAACCGAAATACTACCGTCTCCTTGATGAACTTTAAGCATTCCTGTTCCGTTATTAACCTGAGCGACTTTGCTTCTACCCACTTGGTCATGTAGTCGATGGCAACTATAACAAAGCTGACCTGACCTTTTGCCTTTGGTAGCGGACCTAGTATATCAACCCCCCAGACAGCGAAGGGTATGGGAGATAGGATCGAGTATAACTCTTCTGGTGGCTGATGTGGGATCGGACTGTTGAGCTGACACTTCTCGCACTTCTTGACGTATTCAGTCGCTTCTTTGAAGATGGTAGGCCAGTAGTATCCCTGACGAAGTACTTTGTAGGCTAATGACTTAGCAGCCATATGGTCGTCGCAGATGCCCTCATGAACTTCCCGAAGAGCATAATCAGCTTCGGACGGAGTCAAACACTTTAACAGTGGAGACGAGAAAGCCCTTCGAAACAGATCCCCATCTATCAGAACGAAATTAGCACTCTTGTACTTGATTTTCTTGGCCAGCATCTGATCCGAAGGCAGAACGCCATCTGCCAGATACACCAGATACGGAGTTAACCAGCAGTTGGTTCGGTCAACGCACATTATCGATTCATGATGAACACTAGGATGTTGCAAAATTTCTAAGTAAACCGATCCATCAAAAACGTTAACATCCGTAGTGGCTAATTTGGAGAGTGCATCGGCAATGGAATTGTCGTTACGTTCGACCCCCTGAAATTCGTAGAATTGGATATACTGAAGTCGTTCTTTCATTTCCGCCAAATACTTGATCATTCTGTGACCTCGAGCTTCGTATTCCCCGGAGACTTGTTTAACGACTAACTGAGAGTCGCTGAAGATAATTATTCTTTGCACTTTGAGACTCTTAGCTAGTCGCAAACCTGCCAACACTGCCTCGTACTCCGCTTCGTTGTTCGTCGCTTTAAACTGGAATCTGATGGTCTGCTGCACCTTGAATCCCTCCGGGCTGGTCAGAATAATCCCTGCTCCGCTGACGTCCGCGGTAGAAGACTCATCTGCATACAGTGTCCACGAACTCTGCTCCTGCTGAAGAATCGCAACAATGCTGTTAGATCCTCCAGCTTCTGCTACAGCTTTATCAGCTTCAGAAAACGAACATTCGACCACAAAATCTGCCAAGGCCTGCCCCTTGATGGCAGTTCGGGGATGATATTCAACGAAGAACTGAGACAACTCCATCGTCCATGCAGTTAATCTCCCCGATACCTCAGGTTTGCCCATAATTTTCTTCAAAGGTTGATTTGTATAGACTATTACCAACCTACCCTGGAAGTATTGCCTAAGCTTCCGACTAGCAGTTATTAAAGCAAAAGCAAACTTTTTAATATTTGGGTACCTTGTTTCGGCATCCCGAAGGACATAGCTTACATAATAAACCGGATGCTGCTTACCCCCAACTTCTCGCACCAAAACTGCTCTTACTGCCAACGAACTAGCTGCTAAGTACAAATACAAAGGCTCAGCAGGAGCGGGCTTCACCAACAAAGGCGCCAAAGATAAGTAGGACTTGATGCTCTGAAAGGCGCTTCGTATTCTGAAGTCCATTGGAACGTCTTGGCATTCTTCGGCCCTTTCAACGTGTCAAAAAATGGCAAACACCTTTCTGCCGATCTGGACATAAACCTCCTCAAAGCTGCAATCCTTCCAGTCAGACGCTGAACGTCTTTAAACGACTGAGGAGTCTTCATGTCCAGGATCGCTTGAATCTTCTCTGGATTGGCTTCAATTCCCCTCTGGCTGACCAGATAACCTAGAAACTTGCCAGCCCCTAATCCGAAGGTGCACTTGGCAGGATTCAGTCTCAATTTGTGGTGACGAACTGTTTGAAAGCATTCCTCCAGGTCATCCAAATGTTTGTGCACTAACATGCTCTTAACAATCATGTCATCCACATATACTTCCATATTCTTGCCCAACTGACGCCTGAAGACATGGTTCATCATCCTCTGGTAAGTGGCCCCGGCGTTGATGAGGCCGAAGGTCATTTTCTTGTAGGCATATACCGAACGATGCGTAATGAACGCCGTCTTCGGTATATCCTCTTTACACATGGAGATTTGATGATAGCCAGAGAATGCATCCATGAAGCTTAACAAGGCATACCCCGAAGTTGCATCGATGAGCTAGTCAATGTGGGGTAATGGATAAAAATTCTTCGGACAAGTTTTATTCAGGTCTGTATAGTCGATGCAGACCCGCCATTTCCCGTTCTGCTTCTGGACCAGTACCACGTTTGCCATCCACTACGGATAATCGATCTCGAAGATGAAGTCAGCAGCTAGCAGCTTCGCAATCTCTTCATCGATGATTCTCTGGCGCTCGGGCGCGAAGATCCTCCTCTTTTGCCGAACTGGCTTCTTCGACGGGTCCACTTCTAGCCGATGCTCTGCGATATCCCTACTCACTCCCGGCATATCTCGAGGTTCCCAGGCGAAGATGTCAGCATAGCACTGCAGGAGTTCAATGAGGTTCTTTCTGAGTGGTTCTGGTAGACCCGAACCTATTTTCACCGTCTTGCTAGCCTTTCCCGGGATGAGCTCTATCTCTTCTGTTTCTACGGCTGGCATGACCAACGGTTCTGAGCTACTTTCCGTAAAGGGTTCGATCTCTATTGCCATGGTCTGTTTTTGCTTCGACACCCCTACTCCCGAAGTGATCACGGCATTCCTATAACATCTTCTGGCCAGATCCAGATCTCCTTTTACCTCCCCAACCCCATGAGTCGTAGGAAATTTGATTTTGAAATGAGGGATAGAGGTTACAACTTGCAAAGCAGTTAAAGTGGGCCTCCCTAAAATAGCGTTATAAGCGGAATCGACATGCACAACATAAAACTTGCAAATAATTTCTACCTGTTGGGGGGCCGTTCCGAAGATAACCGGAAGTTCAATGGTTCCTGCCACTTTGACCGGATCGTTGCTGAAGCCGTATAAAGAGGCCTCCTGTCCGATCTCCATCTTCTGCCCATCAAGATGCATCCTCTGATAAGTATGAGCATATAGGATATCCACAGAAGACCCATTGTCGATCATCATACGCTTCATATCCATCGAACCCACTTGTGCTGTCACGACCAATGATCCCTCGTGCGGTTCGATCGTTTCCGAAGGGTAATCCTCATCTGTAAAGGAAATTACCGTACCCGGGAATGGTCTGTCAGTCTTCGGAAGGGTACCCGCCACCGACATGACCGAATCCAGATATCTTCGGTGCTTCCTCCCAACAAGCTTGCCCGAAGTATCCCCAGTGATAACATCTATCACTTGCCTTGCGGGCAGTTCAGGAGCGGGGAACACCTGCTGAACTGGTTGGGCTGCCTGAACGGGTCCTCTATTCTGCTGCTGGTTCGTTCGGGCGGCCACATAGTGAACTAAAACCCCGTCTTGCACCTTTCTCTCAATAAAATCTTTCAGACTAGCACTTCGTATCGTGACCCGAGGCTTGATGATAGTCACAATACTTACGAGAATTTCCTTTTCCGGACTTAAAGTTATCTCGAGGTGGCTCGAAAATAGGTTGATTCTTGATCTGCTCCAAGATAATAGCCCTGTCGGCGTTGAGTGCCGTATATGTCCTGTTTACCCTTTGAGCGGGAGTGGACGAGCGTTCTCCACTTTACCTCCAATTATTGTTGTATTTCTTTGATCGGCCGTCATAACGACCTTTGTTTCCGTCATTCTTACTCTGGTCTCCCTCTGTTCTGTCCCGATCTGTCTCCTTAAGTCGATCCGAAGAGGGACACTTGAGGCTATTCATGGCCTCCTCTACCACAATATAGCCTTCTGCTTTGTCGAAGGCTTCGGCGAGACTCTTCGGGTGGTGAAACATCAACTTTTTCACCAATTTTTCCGATTTGACCAGATCTAAACCATTCTAAAACAGTCCCACGGCTTGTAGATCGTTCAGGTCTGTCACTTGGCCGACTGCTTCACGGAATCGCTTCACATACTGGCCCAAAGACTCATTCGAGAACTGCTGAACCTGAGCCAGTGAGCCCGTTGGTTTCCCTCTTCTTCTGTTGCTTCCGAAGCGGGCGTGGAACTTACTGCACATATCCGCCCAAGATAAAATCGAATCCGAGGGCAAAGTTCTCATCCATTGCCTGGCATCCTTTCGGAGTGTCGTGACAAAAGTATAACACTTAGCAGCATCGCTAAAGTCGTAATAATCCATCAGTCGGTCGAACGCCTGGCTATGGTCATAGGGATCCCCCGATCCGTCATAACTTTTAATGTGAGGCAACCTTTTGGTGGGGTCAGCTTTCTCTCTCAGAATCTCCGCGGAAAAAGGGGATGCCTTCTTTCCCGAAGTATCTTTCACTTTCTGTACCTCGGCGAGCTGCCTCCGAAGCTCCTTCACCTCTTTTACCAGATACTCCACGCCCTCGGGTTGGGACGATGCTTCTTTTTCTGGTGACCCCTCCCTCTTCTGAGTGGACCGGTTCCTTATAATAGAACCCCCAACTTTCGAGGGGCTTTTCTGATGATGATGGTCCACAGAGCGGAATGCCCTCGGTGGACTTTCGGGTGTACGGCCTCTAGATCTGCTTCGTCTCAGTACCCGGCTGCCGTGGTGGGAATGCGCAACAACGAGCGCCCCCTTAGTATTCTCCGGAGTACGTTCTCTGGATCGACCTCTTCGTTCGCTTCGACCCAGCTCCTTAGAACCGACAGGGTGATGTGCCCTCTTCGATCTTTGAGGAGTAGGGCTTCTGGACCTTCTTCTTTCCCGAGGTCGATCCTGATATTCACGCCCGGAATGAGCAGGCTCTTTCCCGCTCCGATGCCCTCGTTCTTCAGATTGGACATAGCTGGAAGCTTCGTCCCTCAACTCTGCCATTTGAGACATCTGCTCAGCTATATCTCGTCGTTGTTTCACAAGCGCCTCCATGGCCCTATCAGCTTCATCTGCCATCTTAGCCAAGCGGGCAGCCTTTTCGTCTTGGTCGTCCCGGTATCGAGTTCTAGGCGAGGTGCCTTCTACTCGTTTCCGGCCATGAACGGACCCTTTCTCTGCTGTAAAAATTAGCTGTCGCTTGGCTTTGCTCACAACTCTCGGACGAGAATCTCCATGCGATCGTTTGGACGCCGTGCTGGCATGAACGCTTAGTGCAGGTCCCAAACGGTCCTTCACAGATACTCGCGATATTGATTCACTGGCAGCCATCGGCTGCCCCTCAGGTGTAGGTGTCATACTCTTCCCCATGAACACCGACGTAAAACGAACAAGGTTTGTGATTGAAAAATACTCAGGACACTAGAACTCAGCCCTCCTTCTAGCGCCAATGTTAACGCCAAGATCTTCTCCCACGTCCCAATCACGTAAGACGCTCTGATCCTGCACAGTTCAACAAGTCAACACCAAAAGCTTGACGGCCTGACCGTCGGGGGATAGCTCCGGCGTGAGAGTCAGTACAGGCGATCACAAGGTTAACAATGGAGAAAAATATTGACTAGTGTCTGAGTGAGTATGAAATGATAATGTTGTGTGTAGTGTTTTGTTACCTCTTTTCCTTTTGTTATCCTTGCCCCATACGTTCCCAAGACCCGGTTCACTGTGCCACCCACTATCTCCTGACACCTTCTCTCCACCCCGGTCATCTCAGCCGAAAGTGTACAGCTTATTTTCCTACCTGCTACCACTGTTACCTCCCGCCGGCAATCGGAGTCTCATCCTCATTAATGTCATGCAGAAAGGTGGCAGATATAACAGTCAACTGCTGCCTTTTGTGATGATTACCGGTCAAAGATAGGATAAGTAACACCTTACGCAATGGGCCGATCCAATGACTAAGCCCAATAGTGTAGTCAAGTAGCGGGGCCCAATTCATTTGACCCAACATGACCAAAGTGACATAGCCCAAAGGACAAGCCCATTCGGCCTGGCCCAGTATGAAAAGTATTATGGCCCAACAACACACATAAATGTATCAACCTTTTACACCTCAAAATGGTTAATCCTATAAAAACACATAAGTACATATTTCAACAACACTAGCGCTAAGTCAAGAAAAATAAAACAAATATAAACTAAATTATGATGTATAACAAATATATATAAGTTTAACTAAAATTGTAATCAATAATGATGTATAACGTAAAGTAAGTCTAACTACAATTAATAATATAACTAAGTATAGTTGTAACTATTTATTCCATCGGGAATCATTTCGTCGAACAAAACTTATTTCTAACGGAAAATTTCATCGAGAATGTGATTCGTGCTGGCAGGAGAGATGGCGTCTGTTGAGAATAGCTTGTAATTTACGACCAAATTTATTCCGTTGAAAATAAGTGTTTTTTTTGGTAGTGCTATTAAAAAAATTAAATAAAAAACTGTCATGCAAAAGACTCGTATTTGTTTAACGATGAATCAGACATGCATGTCTTTCATTCAAATGTTCAACAAGACGATGCTGCCATAAATTAGTAGAAGAACTCATATTTTTCATCGAATTTTGCTTTCTAAATTAGACAGATAATGGGTCGTATTTTAATTCATTTCCCAAAAACTGGAATATGATTTACAATCCATATTTCTTGTAACAGATATTGAATGTTATGGAAAACATTTTGGGAAACTTTTCTAGCCAACTATGAGCTACCTTGCAGCAGCATGCCATGCAAAAGTAGTCGTATTTGTCAATCGTGTTGTGTTGTTAAGGGCTCGTCATCTTTCACAAAATAGTGCATTCAAGCTATGTACTATATTTTAGGTACTACCAAATTACAAATAGTAGAATGGAATATTTTTTAAAGTACGGTTATCGGTCCCAAAAATCAAAATTAATTAGCTGAAAAAAGTTGTTGAGGAATTAAGATCATTTCCAATTAGACCAACAAATGAATGTAATTGTTCAGTACTTGCAAACATTTTCAGTATTAAGCAATAAAATTAGGTTCCAAAACTAACTAGAGATACATTTTTTTCTAGTCCGCTCAAAGAAAAAGAAAAAAGAAATAGATACATTTCTAAGTCTAATTAATTTACCATTACTTTGTTGGTATCATTTTTAACGTTACACACCACTGCTACAACTAAATTCCTATCTAAATAAGAGTACATTATTTAGGCACATAAAAATATGTGAATTAATAGTCATCCGTTTAGACATATATCCCTAATTTTAGATAAGAGGGAATATTAATTAATTAAGTGTTCGTACGTATGAGAGGTCTAGAGCATGGATCCGATAATTACCATGAAGTTAACTTCATAGTAAGTTGGTCATGTGATTAATACATTGTTAACACGCAGATAGAGAGATCACCTCCCGCCTGCGTGTCGATAATGTATTAATTAATTGACCAGAATTAATTTTATGCTAACCACTTCCCTTGAGCATCTACGAATTACATGTATATATAAAGGAAACTGATATTTTCACATGTTCAAATGCTATTTCTACACGAGTCTCTCTCACATAGAGGTGAGACTCGCTTACTATTAGTGTGAGAGGGATCATATGAAAATACCAATTTTTTGATGTTGAAATATCGGTTCCTATATAAATGGACCTATCTCTTACAAAACTTTATTTCTATGGCTTCAATGGGATACAATGATGTCCTAGTGGCAATAACAATTTGCTTAGGCTTTCTTTTCTATCTTTCCATGAGAAAGGCACAACCATTGAACTGGCCACTATTAGGAATGCTCCCTATTTTGTTCTTCCAATTCAATGGCATTTTTGAGACACTCACCAAATATCTAGATCTCAACAATGGCACTTTCGTACTCAAAGGCTCATGGTTTGCAAACATGGACATGATAATCACAAGCAACCCTTCAAATGTTCATCATATCATGAGCACAAACTTCTCAAATTATCCCAAGGGAGCCGAGTCCAAGAGAATTTTTGAAGTTCTTGGAGACATGCTATTCAACTCCGACCTTGATGAATGGAAAAAAGATAGGAAACTAACTCATGCTCTTTTCAACGACAAGCGTTTTCATCAGTGTACTCCAAAGATTACTCGAAATTCTATGGAGAAAGGGCTAATTCCGGTCCTTGAACATTTTTCCGAGCAAGGCCTAATTCTCGACTTGCAAGATTTGTTCGAAAGGTTTATGTTTGATACAACTTGCATGTCAATCACTGGTTATGATCCCACCTCGCTCAGAATTGGATTCCCTGATGTCGCTTTTTCGAGGGCTATGGATGAGGCTAGTAGAGCAATTTTGGTGCGCCATCTTTTGCCAGAAAGAGTTTGGATGTTACAAAAGTGGCTAGGGCTAGGGCAGGAGAAAATATTAAGTAAAGCTCATACAACCCTAGATGATATTGCCGATAAATATATTACAATGAGGCAAGAAGCACTAAATGTAGAGGATGATGAAGAGAGTTTTGATGCATTGAAGTGTTTCTTAACTAAAGATGGGGCTTTTGGATCTGTATCAAACCCCTATAATGCAATGAGGGACGCAATCATAGGCCTAATGTTCGCGGGGCGAGACACGGCTAGCGTTGCTCTAACTTGGTTTTTTTGGCTAATATCGAAAAACCCTAATGTGAAGTCACAAATTAGGAAAGAAATGGAAGAAAATTTTCCAACAAATGCGGCTGAAAAATGTAAGGTAATTTTGGACAAAGAAGTGCTAAATAAGCTAGTTTATCTACATGGAGCCTTTTGTGAGACGCTTAGGCTATTTCCTCCTGTTCCACTTCAACGTCGAGTGGCTGTGCAAGGTGACATTCTTCCGAGTGGCCATCATGTTAGTCCGGAGGGAAAGGTTGTGATTTCTTCTTACGCGATGGGCAGGACGAAGTCGATATGGGGAGAAGATTGCCTCGAGTTCAAGCCGGAGCGATGGCTTACGGAAAAAGGAGGTATAAAGCTTGAGCCACCAAATAAATTTCAGGTATTCAGTTCAGGACCTAGGGTTTGTCCAGGGAGAGATTTGGCTTTTGCTAGAATGAAAGCAGCTGCGGCTACGATTATCTATAACTATGATGTTCAAGTAGTGAAAGCCCAACCTGCAGCTCCTGTCACTTCTATTGTTATGCACATGAAGGACGGATTAAAGGTTAAGCTCACAAAAAGATGGACTTGATCTAGCTAATATTTATGCAATAAGATGCATGCATGTTTATATGCATGCATGCTTGCAGTTTCCATTAAAGTTGGTGACAATAAATAAAGGCTAGGATCCATCTACATGTTGCTAGATATATATATATATATATATATATATATATATATATATATATATATATATATATATATATATATATATATAGCTTGATAAGAGTTTGATATGTTTGTTATTTGTATTGTAAGTTCGATCCTTACAGAAATTAAATGTGTTCAATTAATTGTTCTTTAATTAATCTTAATTGACTTATTAGTTGAAGCTGAACTTCCATTGAATTGCTAAAGCTACAAGAGAAGAATTTGAGAAGGGAACAAATGAATAATTTAGTGGTAGATAAATATCGGCTGTAATTAATGCTAGAGGATCCAAACATTGTGAAAAAAAAATCGCTGAAAATATTCTTGTTATTGTTTCAATTCATATTCTTCAAAAAGTGGCTTTAATAGTTTCAAATTAATTAAATACACACATTAAGATACAAATACCTCCTATTTCACAACAACGAAAACACTTTTTTACGGTTTCATATAAGTGTCTGGTTAAAATGACTTGGGAGTCAAATTTATTGAGGAGAAGTCTTAATTGCAATATTTTCTTATCTTATTCACATCCACCTCACCAATCTATTGAAAGAATTATTCAAATAAAATTCTGGACATTGTAAGTTCGGCTGATAGTGTGACAGATTTGATGGGTGGGCCATCGTCATTTATATTTAGTGTGAGGATAATAATATAATAAATATTAAATAATTAATTCAAATAAAATTACCTATTAGTAAAATATTTCAAGCAGTGGCGGAATCTCAACATATTTTGAGGGGGGGCAAAATATATCAATAAAAAAAATTTATTTATTGACGCTTAAAGAGCTTCTTTCGATTGTACGAGTGAGAGCAGACAACTGAATCCTGCGAGTCTGCATAGTTTGAAAACGTCTCAAAATTTGTTCGTTTTCAATTGTTGAAAAAATATCATTCTCAATATAAACTACCAGACTGTCATTCATCCACTCGTCTCCCATTTTGTTACGCAAGTCAGTCTTGACAATTTTCATCGCAGAGAATACTCTTTCAATAGTAGCAATTGCAACTGGTAAAACCAAAGCCAACTCGATCAATCGATATACCAATGTAAAAGTCATGTTTCTTGTTTCAATCAGCTTCTTAGCAAGACTTCCCAAACCCAAATTTTCGATCCCAAAAAATTGACTATCGCATCGCATATCATAAATGTAATTTTTAAGTTGATCCCCAAGTATCATGCGATCAGTCAATGAGAAGTTGTAAGACCCCAAATTATTAATAAATGAAATTTAATTTTCTCTATTTATTATTTGAAATAGTAAGGGTTAAATTGATTAATGAGGTTAGTTATGGGTAAAATGCGCAAATATTTTAAATAAGCAGGTTGTTATAAAATATTCATTGTTGTCGGGAAATATTCGTACGACGGCGCAGTCTTTTGTGGGCCCCATAACGGAAAGCGATTGGATGAAGAAAACGACAAGTATAAGTTGTTTATAAATAACGGCGTAGTTGTTACCGTTAATACTGTTGGAATACCCGGTGGTTAAAACACAGTAATACGCGTTGTTGCACAGCAGCACACTGTATTGCACCAATTATTGATTCTTACGTAAGAAGGCACTACTCAATAATGGTTACAGTAATTACTGTTCAGTATTTTATTTTATTGATTCAATAATTGCTGCGTTGATATTTTATATTACTGTTGTTTCAATAATTGTCACTACACAGTATTTTTCATTATCGGAACAATAATTCATATTATCTGAATAATATTATTAGATAGCATTATTGGCAATGTCTAGAAAGTTCTGTCTAAGGAGAGATTTGGTCACCTAATTGCGCGTCAGTAAGGAGAAATCCTTATTGGAAAGTCCCCTCTTTCTTGGGAACGGCCTGGTTGCCAGTACTGTGATTCTGTAATATTATTTTTGAATAATTAATTATTGATTTATATGATGAGAAAAATATTCATTTTATGTGGATATAGATGGAGAAAATTTTTAGAGTGACAATTGTTAAAAATCGATATTTTATCTTTTCTGATAAAATAATATTTTATTATATTATTATAATATAATAATGATGATAGTTTTACTGTAAGACCCCAACTTTTATAAATAAAGATGAATTTTCTATAAATATTACTTTTGAATATTATGGAGTTAATTTGATATAATGTTATAGTTGTGGGTAATATTTATAAATTTTACAAAGTACGCAAGTTGTTATATAATATTCGATTGGTCGGGGAATATTCGTTTTCACAGGAAATATTCGTACAACGGCACAATCATTGGTGGACCCCACAACGGAATTATTGTCGGATTAAAAAAATGACAAAATTATTTTATTAAAAATAACAGCGGAAGTTTTACCATTGATACTGTTGAACTACTTGGTAGTAAAAGTACAGTAATACGTGTGGTTGCATAGTAGCACACGGTATTGATTATTAATGCTTATGTGAGAAGTCACTCAGTTTGATTCAATTATTGTCAGTTAATAATATGAATTATTTAGCGATAATGACGTTTTGTTTTATTCGTATTATTAACGTAATAAAACAGAAACATCTTTTTATATAAAACAGAATACTTTATTAAAGTTATTCTATAAATAGAATATATTATATTTTATTTAAAAGATTTTTCTTTAAATATGGACCGTCAGATTAAAGTAATCAATCTGGACCGTTCATGGATTAGTTACTATGCATTTTATTTTTTTATAAATAGCAGCTCATTCCTTCATTATTTCTTACGAATTCACTGAACTCTAGAGAGAGAAACTATAGAGAGAGAGAAGAAGAGTATTCTGCTACTTAACTACTTCCTTATTTCAGCTCTTCTTTAAAACGGTAAGGGGTGTTTCTGATCGAGACCCAAGATTCACTTCACGATTTTGGGTTAGTTTACAAAAAGCTATGGGCACAGATTTACGATTTAGTTCGTCATATCATCCTCAGACGAACGGACAATCAGAGAGGACTATTCAAACTCTAGAAGATTTATTAAGACTCTGTGTCTTTGACTTCAAGGGGAGTTGGGACAAGTTCTTACCATTGGTGGTGTTTTCCTACAACAACAGTTATCAAGCAAGTATTGGCATGGCTCCATTCGAAGCATTGTATGGAAGAAAATGTCGTTCTCCAGTATGCTGGGATGAGGTGGGTGAAGCAACGTTGTTGGGACCGGAGTTGGTACGTATGACTACAGAAAAGATTCAAACGATCCGACAACGTATAAAAACCTCACAAGATCGACAAAAGAGTTATGTTGATCTTCATCGAAAGGACGTGGAATTTGATATAGGAGATCATGTGTTTTTACGTGTTGCTCCATGGAAAGGAGTTACGAGATTTGGAAAAAGAGGAAAGCTCAATCCTCGATTCATCGGTCCATTTTTAATCCTCGATCGAGTAGGAACTGTGGCTTATAGACTCGCTTTACCGCCAAGTATGTCTCGTGTTCATAACGTTTTTCACATATCCATGTTACGCAAATATGTGGAAGACCCGAACCACATTATTGAGTTAGAACCGGACGAAATAGCGGAGGATTTGACGTATGAAGAAGTTCATGTTCAAATCTTGGATAAGAAGGAACATATTCTACGCTCCAAGGTTATACCTCAAGTCAAAGTTTTGTGGAGAAACCACGATGTTGAGGAAATGACTTGGGAGTTAGAATCTGAAATGAAATCAAGGTATCCTTACCTCTTCGACATACCAGGTACGTACCCTAATTTCGAGGGCAAAATTTCATAAGAAGGGGAGGTTGTAAGACCCCAACTTTTATAAATAAAGATGAATTTTCTATAAATATCATTTTTGAATATTATGGAGTTAATTTGATATAATGTTATAGTTGTGGGTAATATTTATAAATTTTGCAAAGTACGCAAGTTGTTATATAATATTCGATTGGTCGGAGAATATTCGTTTTAACAGGGAATATTCGTACAACGGCACAATCATTGGTGGACCCCACAACGGAATTATTGTCGGATTGAAAAAACGACAAAAATATTTTATTAAAAATAACGGCGAAAGTTTTACCATTGATACTGTTGAACTACTCGGTAGTAAAAGTACAGTAATACGTGTGGTTGCATAGTAGCACACGGTATTGATTATTAATGCTTATGTGAGAAGTCACTCAGTTTGATTCCATTATTGTCAGTTAATAATATGAATTATTTAGCGATAATGACGTTTTGTTTTATTCGTATTATTAACGTAATAAAACAGAAACATCTTTTTATATAAAACAGAATACTTTATTAAAGTTATTCTATAAATAGAATATATTTTATTTTATTTAAAAGATTTTTCTTTAAATATGGACCGTCAGATTAAAGTAATCAATCTGGACCGTTCATAGATTAGTTACTATGCATTCTATTTTTCTATAAATAGCAGTTCATTCCTTCATTATTTCTTATGAATTCACTGAACTCTAGAGAGAGAAACTATAGAGAGAGAGAAGAAGAGTATTTTGCTACTTAACTACTTCCTTATTTCAGCTCTTCTTTAAAACGGTAAGGGGTGTTATTCTTTCTTATTCATGAAGAGAACTTTTGTTATTCTATTTCTTATTATTCTGTTGGAATAACCTGTATACGCGGTCTACCCTATACTTGGTGACATTCTTCTATTATTCTGTTGGAACATCCTGTCTGTGTGTTTTACACCGGACCTGGTTCCGTTTTTATTATTATTCTGTTGGAACATCTTGTCTGTGTGTTTTACACCGGACCTGGTTCCGTCTTGTTATTATTCTGTTGGAACATCCTGTCTGTGTGTTTTATACCGGACATGGTTCAATTATTTATTCTGTCGGAATATCCTGTCTGTGCGTTTACGTCGGACCTGGTTCCATTATTTATTATTCTGTCGGAATATCCTGTCTGTGCGTTTACGCCGGACCTGGTTCTATTATTTATTATTCTGTTGGAATAACCTGTCTGTGCGGTCTATCGCATGCATGGTGATTTCTTTTGTTATTCCATTCTTTATTATACTCGGTTGGTTAAGTTTTGACTTCTATACTCCATGAAATTTGTGAAATATTCTTGATAGTTGCGTTTCATCCAGTATCTTTTCAAGAAAATATTCTTCTAAGCATTCTTGAATTTTATTCCACAAAGCAGTATCATGTTGACAATTTGGACGTTGTTAATTCTTGGATAAATTAATTCTTGAACTTGTTTTATTGAATTCTTATATCATTGTCATCATCCTCATGTTTATAAAATGTTAAAAGTCATCTGTGGCCTGTAGTGCATAGATGGACTTGATATGATTATGACCAGGGATTATTCGGTATAATCATGACCGTAATGTTATAAATGATGTGATAAAAGTCCTCATTGGCCCGTAGTGCGTTGATGGACAGTTGTTGGCATGATCATGACCATTAATGAATACACGAATATCCTTGGCCGTAGTGCAGGGGTGATTCGATGATGTGGATTATTTTATTAAGCTGAGTCTCAGCGATCACAGTTTTGAAAAACCTTTTAAATCATAAAAGATAGTAGAGTTTATTTTCTACTTGACTCTTTTAATGGATTGCTTGTTCCGCTGCAGTTAAACTTGATGTCTATTATATTTTATCAGTTTAACATTGTTGAAGGCTAATGATAATTTATTCTACATTATCTTAGTCATAATATTTCTTACTGGGCTAGTTGAGCTCACCCTTTCTTTCACTGTTCTCTTCAGGAAATGAGAACGTAGCTGGGGCAAGTCGGGAAACGGAGTGATGGTCCGAATGATAGTATTAGTTAGTAGTCCTCACTATTCTATGTAATGGTGTGTTAATAAATGTAATGAGGACTCCTTTTGAGTATGAATACTCTCTAGAAGATAATATTTGTATTCAAACTCACAGTTTATGTTTTGTCGTATTGTACACGACAGTTGTATTAGTAAGTTGTATTTGTATTCTGTACTATGTATCTGACGACCCAAGATGGGTGATGTATACCTAATTTTGGGGGCGTCACATTTACAATGAATTGGGGATATATGAGTATATGAGGAAAAAGAGTATTTTGTGGCATTAAACGATTAACACATGTTTTGTGTGTCGGTGGACCCCAGTAATTGACTGAAATTTGATTATAGCATGTAAAATCGTCCGTTTATGGATTTCGGTCAATTTTTGTTTGGAATTTGGAAAAACTTTCTTCTGCAAAGTTGTAGAGAATTGAATTTTCTATAAAAACTCGCGAGATTCAAATTTTCTGATAAAAGGGCTATTTATTATGAATTATTGAAGTTCCGAAGTTCCGAAATAATTGATTTTTGGGAGTTTTAGTTAATTATTTTGAGAAAAACGTTTTTTGTATTTTTTTTGGACATCATTAACATGTGTGGCTGGTGTTTTTGACCAAAAGGTGGGCAAAAGAAAATTTGTATAATTATATTAATATTTTATTAAATTTTCTGCTTTGGTGTTCTAAGCATTTTCCTATAAATAGGGTGTTTAGGTTAGAATTGAAAAATACACCAGAAACTGAAATCTTCTCTCTCTTTCTCTCTCTCTATATTAGTGAGCGTATTCTTGTGAGTATTTTAATACTTTGAATATTGCTATACGGTGCAAGTTTAAGTTATAGCCTATATCCGGTGTTTCAACTAAAAGTACTGTCTTTACGAGGTAAGGGATGTTATTTTATTCGAAAATGATATTATTTCTTCAATATCATTATGCCGAAATATTAGTTACAAATTTTTATCAATTTTGGAACTTTTCATGTCGGGGTTACTATTCATGAGTTACTATTCACCGAAAAATGAAATTTTTTTCTTTTCGTCCAAGATATCTATTCTGGATACTAACTTTGATTGTATCTATGCTTTGATCATTCTTGAATTTTACTTCACTATGATTATTTATAAGGTATTTTTGGACATGGATAAATCGAAATACGAATCCTGAATATTTGTTATTTTGTTTCACTGGATTCGTTTCCTTTAAAATATTTTTCATCATCCTCAGTCCTAAATGATGATATAACTGAATATCTTTGGCCTGTAGTGCAACGATGAATGATTTCTGATGAATATCTTTGGCCCGTAGTGCAAAGATGAACAGGTGTTGAGATGAACATGACCAACTGATGAATATCTTTGGCTTGTAGTGCAAAGATGAATATTGATTGATGTTACAGGGATAAAATATTAATGATGAACTTTTAAATTCATAGATAATAGTAGATTTCATTTTCTACGTAACTCTTCTATGAATTATTATTTTCCGCTGCGAATATTGATTTAAAACTTGTTGTCTATTGTATTCTGTTAGATTTTTCCCTGTTGAAGGCTAAAGATAATTTGTTCTGTATTATCTTAGTCATAATGTTCTTTACTGGGCTAGTTGAGCTCACCCTTTTCCTTTTTGTTCCATTTTTCTCAGGAGGCGAGAATGTAGCGAGTACTAGTCGGGGTATAGAATGATGGTTCTAGAAGTTATTTTAGTAGTCCTCACCATTTTTGTGAAACAATGTATCAATAATTGTAATGAGGACTTATTTGAGTGTGGATATTGTCTAGATGACAATATTTATATTTAAACTCACAGTTCTTATGTTGTAATAGTAAAGATGTAGTTTTTCTGTACCATGTATTTTGGCGACTCAGAATGGGTGTTGTATACCTATTTTGGGGGTGTCACAGTTGGTATCAGAGCTTAAGGATATGATCTCTGGCAGAGATCGGGGAATAGAACTAGGAGGGGAGAGACGAGTAAATCCTTCGCTAGTGTGTCCTACCTAAGCTTATTTGTTGGTCGGTCATTATATAGGGGTATTATGTGATTTGTTAATTTGTTTAATTAACCCTTGTTTTATGGCAGTATTTGAGAATGTCGACTGAGAATGTTAACAGTGGAGTAAATGAAACCGTGGAGACACCTGTGCTCACCAACGAGGAGAACGTGCAACAGGCTGGCAATGTTCCTCCTATGAACAACACCAATGAGCAGATGATGAACGATGGGATGTTTAGAAGCTTTTTGCAATTCATGCAAAACCAAACGAGGGAGACTCGTGTTCAAAATACAGGAGGAAATGATAGCAATTCACGATTTGTCACAGCCAAGCAGTTCAAAGAATTGGGACCACCAGAATTTAAGGGAAAGCCGGATCCGATCATGGCGGAAACGTGGGTCAAGCAAATTACCAAGATATTCGATGTCTTAGGATGCACGGAGGAACAGGAGGTTTCATTCGCCACCTTTATGTTCCGTGGCGAGGCAGACTACTGGTGGGAGTCTGTGAAGCGTACCCATCCAGCCGCACTCAGCATGTCTTGGGAGACATTTCAGAAACTGTTCAATGACAAGTACTTTCCTGAAAGTATTCGTCATATGAAGGAGGTAGAGTTTATTAGACTGGAGCAGAATAACATGACGGTGTCCCAGTACGAGGCGAAGTTTGCAGAGTTGTTCAGGTTTGCACCTCATTTGGTGGAGAATGAGGAACGTATGACGCGGATGTTTCTGAGAGGATTGAAACCCGGCATACGTCAATATCTCATTTCTCATAAATTTTCTCTCTATTCAGATGTTGTCAACAGGGCTCAATTATTAGAGCGAGATAACGATTACGGTCAACCGAGGGACCACAACCAGGATCATATAGGTGACAGCAGTCATCAGAACAATGATAACCAGCGGAGAAAGAAAAATACAGACAAGAACGGCAACCACTCTGGTGGTAATCGTGGCTATAAAAATAGAAGAAGCGAGTCAGGAGGAGATTTTAAAAAGAGGAGATTCAACAATGACAATATGAAGACGTCAGCACCAGCAGCAACTGGTTCCAAAGGAGGAGAACGACCACCGGTTATATGCTATAAGTGCAGAAAAGAAGGACATATCAGCCCAAACTGCCCACAACAGTTTAAGGTATGTTATAATTGTGGAAAGGAAGGACATATCGCTCGAGATTACACTGTAGAGAAACCAAGTCCAGCGGGGATGGTGACTCAAAAAGCTTTCCCAGAAAAGACAAAGTCAACGGTTCCTAGAAGAGCGTTTGTCGTGACTGGTCAACATGCGAGGAACCCAAACGAGGTGATCACGGGTAAGCTAATCATAAATTCATGCGAAGTTTATACCTTGCTAGATACTGGTGCTACCCATTCATTTATTTCTCCTGCTTGTGCTCAACGTTTAAACTTGACTCCGGAGAAGTTAGACTTTGATTTATCTGTGGAGACTCCGTTAAGAAAAACTTTCATCACATACACCGTTTATAAATCTTGTTTGATCCAAGTTGGCACCATCACATTACCTGTTGACCTTATCTCTTTAAAGATACTTGCTTTTGATGTGATTTTAGGGATTGATTGGTTAACTACTCATCATGCCAAAATTGATTGTTTTCGTAAGGTTGTTAGTTTTCATATTCCTAACCAACCTGTTATACAAATTCAAGCAACTAAGCCATTAAAATCGATCACTGTTATATCAAGCCATAAAGCCATTCGTTTATTAAAAAACGGATGTCAAGCTTTCTTAGCCCATGTTATGGATTTGAATAAAGACACGTCAAATTTGAATAATATTCATGTTGTTATTGACTTTCCTGACGTATTTCCTGAAGAACTTCCCGGTCTACCCCCGGAACGTGAAGTTGAATTCTTTATTGATCTTGAACCTGGTACAAAGCCCATTTCTAAAACTCCATATCGAATAGCTCCTATTGAATTTCAGGAGTTAAAGGTCTAACTATAAGAGTTGTTGGACATCGGTTTCATTCGTCCTAGTACATCTCCTTGGGGTGCTCCTGTTTTATTTGTAAAGAAGAAAGACGGGAGTATGCGACTTTGTATTGATTATCGAGAATTAAACCATGTCACTATCAAGAATAGGTATCCGCTACCTCGTATTGATGACTTGTTTGACCAGTTACTAGGAGCACAATTCTTTTTAAAGATCGATCTTCGTTCTAGATATCATCAGCTGAAGGTTAAAACTGAAGATATTCCAAAGACTGCCTTCAGAACTCGGTATGGGCATTATGAATTTCTAGTCATGTCTTTTGGATTGACTAATGCTCCTACGGCTTTCATGGATATGATGAACCGAGTATTTAAGGATTATTTGGATCAGTTCGTTGTTGTCTTTATTGATGACATCCTCATATATTCCAAAAGTCGTGAAGATCATGAGCACCATTTGAAGCTGGTACTCCAAAGGCTGCGTGAAAATAAGTTATATGCTAAATTGAAGAAATGCGAGTTCTGTCTTGAGGAAGTAGCATTCCTAGGGCACGTGGTGTCAAAATATGGAGTATCTGTTGACCCGGCGAAGATTAAAGCAATACAAAATTGGGAGCAACCAAAGACGGTGACCGAAGTACGTAGCTTTCTGGGCTTAGATGGTTATTATCGGAGATTCGTGGAAGGATTTTCTCGAATCGCTATCCCGTTAACTCAGCTGACTCGGAAAGATATCAAATTCGTATGGAGCGAGGAATGCGAGAAGAGTTTTCAAGAGCTTAAGAGGAGACTTATTTCGGCACCTGTTTTGACCATACCATCTGGTTCGGATGGATTTGTTATCTACAGTGATGCTTCAAGCAAAGGGCTAGGATGTGTACTCATGCAACGTGGAAAAGTTATAGCCTATGCCTCGCGACAACTTAAAGAATATGAGAGAAATTATCCTACTCATGATCTAGAGTTGTCAGCAGTCATTTTCGCGCTAAAGATCTGGAGGCACTATCTATATGGTGAGAAAGTGGAGATTTATTCAGACCATAAAAGCCTCAAATATTTCTTCACTCAAAAAGAACTCAACATGCGGCAACGACGTTGGCTCGAGCTGTTGAAAGATTACGACCACACTATTCAATACCATCCTGAAAAAGCAAACGTGGTAGCTGACGCGTTGAGTAGAAGATCATATGCAGGAACGAGTACGATGATGTCAAGTAAACGTATAGAACCAACTTTAATCGATAAAGTTAAAGTTGCTCAAACCACAGACCCGGAGCTGATGCGTATGAAGAAGAAAGTGCAAGAAGGTGCTATTCCAGAAGCAAGAATCGATGAAGAAGGAATACTTCGAGTCCACTCCAAACTTTGTGTTCCTAACGATTCTGATTTGAAGTACAAGATCATGATGGAAGCACACAATACACCATTTGCAATTCATCCTGAAAGTACCAAAATGTATCGTGATCTTCGACATACATTTTGGTGGAACAATATGAAGAGAGAGATTGTAAAGTTTATCTCGAGGTGTTTAACTTGTCAACGTGTAAAGGCGGAACATCAAGTGCCAAAGGGTCCATTGCAACCACTTGAGATTCCGAAATGAAAGTGGGAACACATTACCATGGATTTCGTTACAGGTCTTCCCACGGTTTCTCAAGGCATAAATGTTATTTGGGTTATTGTTGATAGATTAACCAAGTCTGCTCATTTCTTGCCGATACGGGAGACTTATTCCCTTGAACGTCTTGCTCGTATATACGTAGATGAGATTGTGAGACTGCATGGCATGCCAGTATCCATAGTTTCGGATCGTGACCCAAGATTCACTTCAAGATTTTGGGTTAGCTTGCAAAAAGCTATGGGCACAGATTTACGATTTAGTTCGGCATACCATCCTCAAACGGACGGACAATCAGAGAGGACTATTCAAACTCTTGAAGATCTATTAAGACTTTGTGTCCTAGATTTCAAAGAAAGTTGGGATAAGTACCTACCATTGGTGGAATTCTCCTACAATAACAGTTATCAGGCAAGTATAGGTGTGGCTCCATTTGAAGCATTATATGGACGAAAGTGTCGCTCCCCAGTATGTTGGGATGAGGTGGGAGAAGCAACGTTGTTGGGACCAGAGTTGGTATGAATGACTACAGAGAAGATCCAAACGATTCGACAACGTATACAAACGGCACAGGATCGACAAAAGAGTTATGCGGATCTTCATCGAAAGGACGTGGAATTTGACATTGGGGATCATGTATTATTGCGTGTGGCTCCATGAAAATGAGTTACAAGATTTGGGAAAAGAGGAAAGCTCAATCCACGATTTATTAATCCATTTCAGATTCTTGACCGAGTAGGAAATGTGGCCTATAGACTCGCGTTACCTCCAAGTATGTCTCGTGTTCATAATATTTTTCATATATCTGTGTTACGTAAATATGTGAAAGACCCAAACCACATTATTGAGCTAGAACCGGACGAGATAGCTGAAGACTTAACGTACGAAGAGGTACATGTCAAGATCTTGGATAGGAAGGAGCATGTCTTACGCACGAAGGTCATACCACAAGTTAAAGTTTTGTGAAGAAACCATGCTATTGAGGAAATGACCTGGGAGTTAGAAACGGAAATGAAAGCGAGGTATCCTCATCTTTTCGAAACACCAGGTACGTACGTCAATTTTGAGGACGAAATTTCATAAGGAGGGAGGTTGTAAGACCCCAAATTATTAATAAATGAAATTTAATTTCCTCTATTTATTATTTGAAATAGTAAGAGTTAAATTGATTAATGAGGTTAGTTATGGGTAAAATGTACAAATATTTCAAATAAGCAGGTTGTTATAAAATATTCATTATTTTCGGGGAATATTCGTTTGGTCGTGGAATATTCTTCCTGTCGGGGAATATTCGTACGACGGCGCAGTCTTTTGTGGGCCCCATAACGGAAAGCGATTGGATGAAGAAAACGACAAGTATAAGTTGTTTATAAATAACAACGTAGTTGTTACCGTTAGTACTGTTGGAATACCCGGTGGTTAAAACACAGTAATACGCGTTGTTGCACAGTAGCACACTGTATTGCACCAATTATTGATTCTTTCGTAAGAAGACACTACTCAATAATGGTTACAGTAATTACTGTTCAGTATTTTATTTTATTGATTCAATAATTGCTGCGTTGATATTTTATATTACTGTTGTTTCAATAATTGTCACTACACAGTATTTTCCATTATCGGAGCAATAATTCATATTATCTGAATAATATTATTAGATAACATTATTGGCAATGTCTAGAAAGTTCTGTCTAAGGAGAGGTTTGGTCACCTAATTACGCACCAGTAAGGAGAAATCCTTATTGGAAAGCCCCCTCTTTCCTAGGAACGGCCTGGTTGCCAATACTGTGATTCTGTTATATTATTTGTAAATAATTAATTATTAATTTATATGATGAGGAAAATATTCATTTTATGTGGATATAGATGGAGAAAATTTTTAGAGTGACAATTGTTAAAAAATGATATTTTATCTTTTTTGATAAAAGAATATTTTATTATATTGTTATAATATAATAATGATGATATTTTTACAATGAATAGGGGATATATGAGTATATGAGGAGAAAAAGTATTTTGTGGCATTAAATGATTAACACATATTTTGTGTGTCGGTGGACCCCAGTAATTGACTGAAATTTGATTATAGCCTGTAAAATCGTCCGTTTATGGATTTCGGTCAATTTCTGTTTGGAATTTGGAAAAATTTTCTTCTGCAATGTTATAGAGAATTGAATTTCCTATAAAAACTCGCAAGATTCAAATTTTTTGATAAAAGGGCTATTTATTATGAATTATTGAAGTTCCGAAGTTCCGAAATAATTGATTTTTGGGAGTTTTAGTTAATTATTTTGAGAAAAACGTTTTTTGTATTTTTTTTGGACATCATTAACATGTGTGGCTGGTGTTTTTGACCAAAAGGTGGGCAAAAGAAAATTTGTATAATTATATTAATATTTTATTAAATTTTCTGCTTTGGTGTTCTAAGCATTTTCCTATAAATAGGGTGTTTAGGTTAGAATTGAAAAATACACCAGAAACTGAAATCTTCTCTCTCTTTCTCTCTCTCTATATTAGTGAGCGTATTCTTGTGAGTATTTTAATACTTTGAATATTGCTATACGGTGCAAGTTTAAGTTATAGCCTATATCCGGTGTTTCAACTAAAAGTACTGTCTTTACGAGGTAAGGGGTGTTATTTTATTCGAAAATGATATTATTTCTTCAATATCATTATGCCGAAATATTAGTTACAAATTTTTATCAATTTTAGAACTTTTCATGTCGGGGTTACTATTCATGAGTAGTAATTCACGAGTTACTATTCACCAAAAAATAAAAAAATTTTCTTTTCGTCCAAAATATCTATTCTGGATACTAACTTTGATTGTATCCATGTTTTGATCATTCTTGAATTTTACTTCACTATGATTATTTATAAGGTATTTTTGGACATGGATAAATCGAAATACGAATCCTTAATATTTGTTATTTTGTTTCACTGGATTCGTTTCCTTTAAAATATTTTTCATCATCCTCAGTCCTAAATGATGATATAACTGAATATATTTGGCCTGTAGTGCAAAGATGAATGATTTCTGATGAATATCTTTGGCCCGTAGTGCAAAGATGAACAGGTGTTGAGATGAACATGACCAACTGATGAATATCTTTGGCTTGTAATGCAAAGATGAATATTGATTGATGTTACAGGAATAAAAAATTGATGATGGACTTTTAAATTCATAGATAATAGTAGATTTCATTCTCTACGTAACTCTTCTATGAATTATTATTTTCCGCTGCGAATATTGATTTAAAACTTGTTGTCTATTGTATTCTATTAGATTTTTTCCCTGTTGAAGGCTAACGATAATTTGTTCTGTATTATCTTAGTCATAATGTTCTTTACTGGGCTAGTTGAGCTCACCCTTTTCCTTTTTGTTCCATTTTTCTCAGGAGGCGAGAATGTAGCGAGTACTAGTCGGGGTATAGAATGATGGTTCTAGAAGTTATTTTAGTAGTCCTCACCATTTTTGTAAAACAATGTATCAATAATTGTAATGAGGACTTATTTGAGTGTGAATATTGTCTAGATGACGATATTTGTATTTAAACTCACAGTTCTTATGTTGTAATAGTAAAGATGTAGTTATTTCTGTACCATGTATTTTGGCGACTCAGAATGGGTGTTATATACCTATTTTGGGGGTGTCACAGAAGTCTTCTGGATAAAGCTCAGCAAGATAGAGTAATTTATTTTTGTCAAATTGAGAGAACGAATCCCTTTGATCAAGGCATGATATGCATAAAAGTAACTCTATGCTTGCTTCTGAAAAACGATTGTTCATCTCTTGAACAATTGAATCAACAACCTACATTGTAATAATGAAAAAAAAAGAAGATAGATTTTTAGATAGGAATAATGAAAAAAAGAGTTATAGAGATTATACCTGACAAAAAATCTCAACACGATAATGATGAAAATTAGTAATAATTTGTCCATTGCGCCTGCTACGACCGCGGGATCTCATATTGTCTTCCATATTAATTATTGGGATCGCGTTCTTCTCCCAAAATATATTAACTCCCTTCAAAAAATTCTCCCATTCCGCCTCCCTAAAATCTTGTAGTCGAGCTTTCATTACCCCAATCAATCTCACAGCATGCACAATGTTTTGATCTTTTTGTTGCAAGGCAAGTGACAAATCATTTGTAATTCCCAATATATATTTCATCAAATGCATCACAAATACAAATTCATAATTCTCCATCTTATCAATCAAACTTATGGCTATACCGCTATTATCATCAGAAGCGCCATCATCATGCACATTTTCAAGCACTTGTAATACGGAAGTCCAAATAGACATAAGACGGATTATTGTTTGTAATGTGACCCCCAACGAGTATCTCCCGGCCGTCTTAAATTGATTTCTTGATTTTTTTCCTTTACCACTAACTATCTCTCCCTTTTCCAAACACTCCACGATCCTATCATGTTCAAGCTGTTTAAGTTTATCTTTCCTTTTACATGATGCTCCAGCCACATTCACAATCATAGTAACATATTGAAAAAAATCACTCACAATACGACTGCTCTTGGCAACAACAACAACAACTAATTGGAGTTGGTGAGAAAAATAATGGACATACCTTGCATATGGATTTTCTTTTAAAGTAAGAGCCTTCAATCCATTGAACTCGCCTCGCATATTTGAGCCCCATCATATCCTTGACCTCTCAACCTCGATAATGACAATTTATGCTTTGCAAATAATTCATCAATAGCATTCTTCAAAGAAATAGATGACGTGTCAGGCACATGTACCACTCCAAGAAACCTTTCAATCACATTTCCATGGTTGTTTACATATCTCAAAACAACTCCCATTTGCTCCTTTATTGAAACATCTCGAGACTCATCAACCATAATATAAAATATTTTGTCCCTAATATCATTGATGATGGCAAATGTAGTTTCCACGGCACAAGCACTTGTTAGTTCTTTTTGAATTTTTGGAGAAGTCATTTGATTGTTTTTAGGAGCATTCTCATTAACTACCTTGCCTACCTCTTCATTTCGTAAGTTATACCACTCAAAAAACTCAAAAAAATTTCCCTTATTTGATGAAGTCGATGACTCATCATGTCCACGAAAAGGCAAACCTTGCTTCAAAAGAAGGCGTGTGACATCCAAAGCCGCCGTTAAACGTGTGCAATAAGCAACCTCCATCTCTTGCCCTTGTGCTAGTAGTATATGCGACACACTCTGCCTTTGATTTTTAAAACCTTGAAGTTGTATTCTAGCATCATTATGAGCACTATTCGAAATACGCAAGTGGTTATAAAATATTCATTGTTGTCGGGGAATATTCGTTTAGTCGTGGAATATTCTTTCTGTCGGGGAATATTCGTACGACGGCGCAGCCATTTGTGGTCCCCATAACAGAATAACTGTCGGATGAAGAAAACGACAAATTTGAGTTGTATAAATAACGGCGTAGTTGTTACCATTAACACTGTTGGAATACCTGGTGGTTAAAATACAGTAATACACGTAGTTGCACAGTAGCACACGGTATTATACAGTATTTTTTTCAATTATTGATTCTTACGTGAGAAGGCACTACTCAATAATTGTTACAGTAATTTCTGTTCAATATTTTATTGAATCAATAATTGATGCGTTGATATTTTATATTATTATTGTTTCAATAATTATCACTGCACAGTATCTCCATTATCAGATCAATAATTCATATTATTTGAATAATATTATTAGATAGCATTATTGGCAATGTCTAGAAAGTTCTGTCAAGGAGAGGTTTGGTTACCTAATTGCGCGCCAGTAAGGAGAAATGCTTATCGGAAAGCCCCCTCTTTCCTGGGAACTGTCTGGTTGTCATAATTATGATTCTGTAACATTATTTGCGAATAATTAATTATTGATTTATATGATAATAAAATATTTATTTGATCTGGATATAAATGATGGATTTATTTATGTGGTTATAAATGAAGGAATTAATGTTGAGATATTTTATCAGTATTTTATCAGATTGGAGGTATTAAAAGATCAAATCAGTGTTCTTACAGCTTTATTGTGTGAGTTATAATTTTTAATCTGACCGTTGGATCGTTGTGATTTTTGGATATGTTATACATATATAAGTTGAGTATATATTCACAAATTTTGAACCGTTAAAAATGAACAAATAATTTGTTATGGATTTTAAGAGGTGACTGATTCGGAAATTAGGTTTATAAATGATTTTGGTGAAAAATTCTAGAAATGGGTGGACCCCACTTTTGGTTGTTGGGGAAGATGACTGATTTTGGTGGGTGGAATAGTAGCAGGTAAAGCCATCAGGTAGCAGGTCAAGTCTGCTTCGGCGTGCTAACATTTTCCTATAAATAGAGGGTTAAGTTAGAATTGAAAATCACACCAGAAACATAAGCTTTCTCTATTTCTCTCTCTATATTATCGAGCGTATTTTGTGAGTATTTAGATACTTGGTGAGTTGTTATTCATCGGCGCAAGTTCATTCAGCGTTATATCCGATATTCAAGTCAGAAGTACTGCTCTTTTGAGGTAAGGGATGTTATTTTTTTCGTAAATGATATTCCTTCTTTCAATATCATTATGTCGAAATATTAGTTTGAACTTTTTATCAAATTTAAAACTTTTTCATGTCGGGGTTACTATTCACGAGTTACTATTCACGATAAAATTGGTTTCTTTTTCTGATCAAATTATAGTTGATTTATGAATGATTACCTGATGAATATCTTTGGCCCGTAGTGCAAAGATGAACATGTGTTGAGATGAACATGACCAACTGAGTATTATTCTTGAATTTTACTCCACAAAGTAGTATCATGTTGACAATTTGGACGTTATTGATTTCTGAATAAATTAAATTATAAATCTTTAAAATTTATCCTTGAACTTGTTTAATTGAATTATTATATCATTGTCATCATCCTCATATTTATATTCTGTTGAAAGTCATATGTGGCCTATAGTGCATAGATGGACTTGGTATGATTATGACCAGAGATTATTCAGTATAATCATGACCGTAATGTTACAAATGATGTGGTAAAAGTCATCATTGGCCCGTAGTGCATTGATGGATAATTTTTGGTATGATTATGGCCATGGATTCTCTTCGGCCAAGGGTGCAAAGATGAATTATTTTATAGCATGATCATGACCGTTGATGAAAACACGATTATCTTTGGCCTGTAGTGCAAAGATGACCTGTTGTTGAATATCTTTTGCCTGTAGTGCAAAGATGAAATGATAATGAATATCTTTAGCCCGTAGTGCAAAGATGAATTATTGATGAATATCTTTGGCTCGTAATGCAAAGATGACTTATTGTTGAATATCTTTGGCATGTAGTGCAAAGATGAGTTGTTGATGAATATCTTTGGCTCGTAATGTAAAGATGACTTGTTGTTGAATATCTTTGGCCTGTAGTGCAAAGATGACTTGTTGATGAATATCTTTGGGCCGTAGTACAAAGATGAATTTATTAGTATGATTATGAACATGAACTGTGATTTGGTATAACCATGATCTTTGATGTTTCAGGTGATGAAAATTATCTTTGTCCTGGATGAAAAAAGGAATTTAAAACTACAATTACGATTATGAGTTATACACATGATTATGAACAAGAATTGTTGATTGATGTTATAGAGATAAAATATTGTTGGTGGACTTTTAACATGGAGAAGATAATAGATTTTATGGTCTATTTGACTCTTCTAATGGATTGCTCGTTTCTCTGCAACTATGGTTGAAAAGTTTTATCATCTACCATATGTTCTAAATCTCTGATTTATTACTGATGAAGACTATTGATAATTTAATTATCTTTAGTCATGATATTCTTTACTGAGCTAGTTGTGCTCACCCTTTTGCTTCACAATTCCTTTCAGGTAATAAAAGTGTAGCTGGGTCGAGCGGGGGATAACAGAGGAATAGAACGGTGGTCTATAGCTATTGAGGTTCTCCCTAAATAGTATAAAAATAATTTTATTGAGACTTTAGATAACTATGTCGTATTATATACGTCATTTGATATTTAATTTTGGTGAATCGAATAGGGTGAGGTGAACTCAACTTTGGAAGGGTGTTTTGCCACTATCATACAAGATGTCTAATGACATACAACCTCGTGTCATCATAAGACAGGATTGTACTCATCCACTTGCTGAGTATATCTACGAACACTACCTATATAATCTTGGTGTTTATTTGGAGTATAATTCTCAATTAGAGACAGTGGATATAATAATATGTCAAGAGAAGACTCACCATTAGGAAAGAATATGATAGTAATCTTCTCGTTTTTCTTTGGGGTCTATTGGGTCAACCAAGGATAATTCTGTGGACATGTGATATCTATCATAACCTGGAAGCATGGCCTCCCATGTACGAAGGTTTCCTTGAGCACTTCCCAAAGATTTTAATTTCTAAAATAATTTTTGACTATACTTTATGTAGGTATCACTGTAAGGTGTTGTCCACTGATGGGACATTTGTCACATTACGGTTGGGACACGAGTCACAGTTGGTATATATTTGTATACAAACTCACAGCATATGTGTTGTTGTATTTTGTACGACAATTGTTGTAATAAAGTTGTAGTTGTTTTCTGTACCATGTATTTGGCGACTCAGAATAAGTTGGGTGAAATTGACCTATTTTGGGGTTGTCACATTTGGTATCAGAGCTATAAGTAAAGAGCCCCGAGCCTCTATCTGGTGACATCCTGTTGATGGGGAATACACCGAAGCCAGACTCTCCGTAGGGGACGCCGTTCTGCGGTGGCAAGCTGATAAGTACCCTTGTGAGGTGCTGACACATGATGGTGTCCAATGTCACATTTGGTATCAGAGCTTAGGGATATGATCTCTGGCGGAGATCGAGAAATAGAACTAGGAGGGGAGAGATGAGTAAATCATTCGCTAGTGTGTCCTACCTAAGCTTATTTGTTGGTCAGTCATAATATCGGGATATTATGTGATATGTTAATTTGTTCAATTAACCCTTGTTTTGAAGCAGTATTCTAGAATGATATCTGAAATATAGGAGATGAGCAATGAAGAAATTATGATGACAGGAAAGATAGAATCTAAAATGGAAGCAAGGTATTCTCAACTCTTTGAATTATCAGGTACGTAAATTTCGGGGACGAAATTTTATAAGGAGATGAGATTGTAAGACCTCGAATTTTATGAAAAAAAAGTATTCAATTTTCCTATTTAGTAAATGGTTAAATTGATAAAAAAAAAGTTAAAGTTAAGGGTGATATATATAAAATTTTTAAAATACGCAAGTGGTTATAAAATATTCATTGTTGTCGGAGAATATTCGTTTAGTCGTGGAATATTCGTACGACGGCGCAACCATTTGTGGGCTCCATAACAGAATAACTGTCGGATGAAGAAAACGACAAATTTGAGTTTTAATAAATAACGGCGTAGTTGTTACCGTTAACACTGTTGGAATACCTGGTGGTTAAAATATAGTAATACGCGTAGTTGCACAGTAGCACACGGTATTGCACAGTATTTTTTTTAATTATTGATTCTTACGTGAGAAGGCACTACTCAATAATTGTTACAGTAATTTCTGTTCAATATTTTATTGAATCAATAATTGTTGTGTTGATATTTTATATTATTGTTGTTTCAATAATTGTCACTGCACAGTATCTCCATTATCTGATCAATAATTCATATTATTTGAATAATATTATTAGATAGCATTATTGGTAATGTCTAGAAAGTTCTGTCAAGGAGAGGCTTGGTCAACTAATTGCGCGCCAGTAAGGAGAAATCCTTATCGGAAAGCCCCCTTTTTTCCTGGAAACTGCCTGATTTTCATAATTGCGATTCTGTAATATTATTTGCGAATAATTAATTATTGATTTATATGATAATGAAATATTTATTTGATCTAGATATAAATGATGGATTTATTTATGTGGTTATAAATGAAGGAATTAATGTTGAGGTATTTTATCAGTATTTTATCATATTAGAAGTATTAAAAGATCAAATCAGTGTTCTTACAGTTTTATTGTGTGAGTTATAATTTTTAATCTGACCATTGGATCGTTGTGATTTTTGGATATGTTATACATATATAAGTTGAGTATATGTTCACAAATTTTGAACCGTTAAAAATGAACGAATGATTTGTTATGAATTTTAAGAGGTGACTGATTTGGAAATTAAGTTTATAAATAATTTTGGTGGAAAATTCTAGAAATGGGTGGGCCCCACTTTTAGTTGTTGGGGAAGATGGCTGATTTTTGATAGGTGGAATAGTAGCAGGTAAAGCCATCAGGTAGCAGGTCAAGTCTGCTTCGGCGTGCTAACATTTTCCTATAAATAGAGGGCTAAGTTAGAATTAAAAATCACACCAGAAACATAAACTTTCTCTCTTTCTCTCTCTATATTATCGAGCGTATTTTGTGAGTATTTAGATACTTGGTGAGTTGCTATTCATCGGCGCAAGTTCGTTCAGCGTTATATCCGATATTCAAGTAAGAAGTACTGCTCTTTTGAGGTAAGGGATGTTATTTTTTTTCGTGAATGATATTACTTCTTTCAATATCATTATGCCGAAATATTGGTTTGAACTTTTTATCAAATTTAAAACTTTTTCATGTCGGGGTTACTATTTACGAGTTACTACTCATGAGTTACTATTCACGAATTACTATTCACGACAAAATTGGTTTCTTTTTCTGATCAAATTATAGTTGATTTATGAATGATTACCTGATGAATATCTTTGGCCCGTAGTGCAAAGATAAACATGTGTTGAGATGAACATGACCAACTGAGTATTATTCTTAAACTTTACTCCACAAAGTAGTATCATGTTGATAATTTGGACGTTATTAATTTATGAATAAATTAAATTATTAATTTTTAAAATTTATCCTTGAACTTGTTTAATCGAATTATTATATCATTGTCATCATCCTCATGTTTATATTCTGTTAAAAGTCATCTGTGGCCTGTAGTGCATAGATGGACTTGGTATGATTATGACCAGGGATTATTCGGTATAATCATGACCGTAATGTTACAAATGATGTGGTAAAAGTTCTCATTGGCCCGTAGTGCATTGATGGATAATTTTTGGTATGATTATGGCCATGGATTCTTTTCGGCCAAAGGTGCAAAGATGAATTATTTATGGCATGATCATGACTGTTGATGAAAATACGATTATCTTTGGCCTGTAGTGCAAAGATGACCTGTTGTCGAATATCTTTTGCCTGTAGTGCAAAGATGAAATGATAATGAATATCTTTAGCCCGTAGTGCAAAGATGAATTATTGATGAATATCTTTGGCTCGTTATGCAAAGATGACTTGTTGTTGAATATCTTTGGCCTGTAGTGCAAAGATGAGTTGTTGATGAATATCTTTGGCTCGTAATGTAAAGCAACTCTCAAAGTATCTAAATACTCACAAAATATGCTTCATAATATAGAGAGAGAAAGAGAGAAAGCTTATGTTTCTGGTGTGATTTTCAATTCTAACTTAGCCCTCTATTTATAGGAAAATTTTAGTAGGCTTGACCTGCAACCTGATGGCTTTACCAGCTACTATTCCCACCCACCACATTTGAAATATAATTCAGCACATTTCTTCACCAACCACAAGTGGGACCCACCAATTCTAGAATTTTCCACCAAAATGATTAACTCCGAAAATTCAACAATTTCTGAACCAGTCATCTCGTAAAATTCATAACAAATTATACGTTCATTTTTAACGGTTCAAAATTTTTGGACATATACTCAACTTATATATGTATAACATATCCAAAAATTACCACGATCCAACGGTCGGATTAAAAATTATAACCCCCGCAAAATATCTAAAAAAAACCCTGATTTTTAATACCTCCATTCTGACAAAAATACGGATAAAAACCTCAACATTAACTCCTTCATTTTTAACCACAAAAATATATCCCTCGTTTATATCCACATAAAATAAATATTTCCTTATCATATGAATCAATAATTAATTATTCACAAATAATATTACAGAATCACATTTATGACAACCAGGCCGTTCCCAGGAAAGAGGGGGCTTTCCAATAAGGATTTCTCCTTACTGGCGCGCAATTAGATGACCAAACCTCTCCTTAGACAGAACTTTCTAGACATTGTCAATAATGTTATCTAATAATATTATTCAAATAATATGAATTATTGATCTGATAATGAGAAATACTGTGCAGCAACAATTAACAACAATAATAATACAAAATTTCAACGTAGCAATTATTGAATCAATAAAATAAAATATTGAACAGTAATTACTGTAAAAATTATTGAGTAGTGCCTTCTTACGTAAGAATCAATAATTTCAAAAATATTGTGCAATACCATGTGCTACTGTGCAATAACGCGTATTACTGTATTTTAACCACCGGGTATTCCAACAGTGTTAACGGTAACAACTACGTCGTTATTTGTAAAAACTCAAATTTATCGTTTTCTTCATCCGACAGTTATTCGTTATGGGGCCCACAAATAGCTGCGCCGTCGTACGAATATTCCCCGACAGAAAGAATATTCCACGACCAAACGAATATTCCCCGACAACAATGATTATTTTATAACCACTTGCTTATTTTGAAAAAAATTCATATTTCACCCTTAACTTTAATATTTATCAATTTAACCATTTACTGAATAGTAATTATAAGAAAAATTGAATACTTTTATTTCATAAAATTCGGGGTCTTACAATCTCCCCTCCTTATGAAATTTTGTCTCCGAAATTTACGTACCTGGTATTTCGAAGAGTTGAGAATACCTTGCTTCCATTTCAGATTCTATCTTTCAGATCATCATGATTTCTCCATTGCTCATCTCCCATGATAACTTCATTTGAGTTTCTCATTTGTTGGGAAGTCATGACAACCGCCATCCCTCGAACTACTCGGCTTTGACTTGTCTGGAGCAGCATTTGGCGTCATCATTACCGTTGGAATATACCTTTCTATAGGACATATTCCTCCCTCAACTGCCTCTTCGTACTCCTCATTCATGATCTGAATCATCAATCTTCGATCCATATCGGATTCAGGTTGATGGCTATGTACAGGGTAATTCAAAACTCGATGTTGGGTTCTCCCAAGTGCTTTCCAAAAAGAGAAATTCATACCATCTATTTTAGCCTTCTTAGATCGAACATCTCTTTCCACAATATCCACGTGTCGTGCGGCTTTTGCCCATGCATCACTTATTCTCACTCGTTCAGTTTTTTCTTCTTTCAGCTCAGATTCTATTTTTATCATCTTATACTCTGCCAAGGAATGCTTCTGTTCAAGCATCACATATCGGGTAACACAAGTTTGAATTGTTGCATCCTTTTGTTCCACGACCGCCTGTCGTTCTTCTGCCTGCTCTTCTAACTCATGAATACGATTTTGAAATTCTACATTTTGATCATATAATACCTCTAATAAACTCTCCTCTAGTACTTCTTCTTCCTCTTCTTCCTCAGTCTCAGCTGTTACCTCTGCGACTATCTCGGGTGTAACTATCAATTCTTCACTCACCACATGGATATCTCTAATTCCTTCTTCATCTGACATCACATTATCACGGTTAGTGATTAGAGGTATGCCCACAGTCTCATTCACTCCATTGTTAGCATTCTCAGCTGCCATTCTCAAATACTGCCATAAAATAAGGATTAATTAAACAAATTAACATATCACATAATATCCCAATATTATGACTGACCAACAAATAAGCTTAGGTAGGACACACTAGCGAAGGATTTACTCATCTCTCCCCTCCTAGTTGTATTTCCCGATCTCCGCCAGAGATCATATCCCTAAGCTCTGATACCAAACGTAACTCTGGACACCAACCTATGTCAGCACCTTACATTGATACCTATCAGTTTGCCACCGCAGAACGGCGTCCCCTACGGAGAGTCTGGCTTCGGTGCATCCCCCATCAACAGGAAGTCACCAGCGAGAGGCTCGGGGCTCTTTACTTATAGCTCTGATACCAAATGTGACAACCCCAAAATAGGTCCATTCCATCCAACCTATTCTGAGTCGCCAAATACATGGTACAGAAAACAACTAAAACTTTATTACAACAATTGTCGTGCAAAATACAACAACACATATGTTGTGAGTTTGGATACAAATATATACCAAATGTGACTCATGTTCCAACCGTGGACATCACCTCACAATGACACCTTACATAAAGGTATAGTCAAAAACTGTTTTAGAAATTAGAATATTTGGAAAGTGCTCAAGGAAACCTTCGTACATGGGAGGCCATGCGTCTAGGTTATGATAGATATCATATGGCCACAGAATTATTCATGGTTGACCCAATAGACCCCAAAGAAAAACGAGAAGATTACTATCATATTCTTCCCAATGGTGAGTCTTCTCTTGATATATCATTATCTCTACTGTCTCTAATTGAGAATTATACTTCAAACAAACACCAAGATTATATAGGTAGTGCTCGTATATATACTCAGTAAGTGGATGAGCACATCTCTGTCTTATGATGACACGAGGTTGTATGTCGTTAGACATCTTGTATGATAGTGACAAACCACCCTTCCAACGTTGGGTACACATTACCCTATTGGATTCACCAAATAAAACTACTAAATGAACTTTTCTATACTGCTTCGGGGAGAACATCCACAGCTAGAGACCACCGTTCTATTTTTCCGTTACCCTCGCTCGACCCAGCTACACTCTTATTACCTGAAAGGAATTGTGAAGCAAAAGGGTGAGCACAACTAGCTCAGTAAAGAATATCATGACTAAAGATAATTAAATTATCGATAGCCTTCATCAATAATAAATTAGAGATTTAGAACATATGGTAAAAGATAAAAATTTCAACCATAGTTGCAGCGGAACGAGCAATCTATTAGAAGAGTCAAATAGACTATAAAGTCTATTATCTTCTCCATGTTAAAAATCCATCAATAATGTTTTATCCCTGTAACATCAATTAACAATTCTGGTTCACAATCATATGAATAACTCATAATCATAACTGTAGTTCTAAATTCCTCTTCTCATCCAGGACGAAGATAATTTTCATCACCTATCTTTACCTGAAACATCAAAGATCATAGTTACACCAAATCACATTTCCTATTCATAATCATACTAATAACTTCATCTTTGCACTACGGCCAAAGATATTCATTTATATCACCAGTTGGTCATGTTCATCTCAACACCTGCTCATCTTTGCACTACTGGCCAAAGATATTCAACAACATGTCATATTTGCACTACGGGCCAAAGATATTCATCAACAATTCATCGTTGCACTACAGGCTAAAGATATTCATCAATATTTTATCTTTGCACTACAGGCCAAAGATATTCCTCAACAGTTCATATTTGCATTACAGGCCAAATATATTCATATCTCAAAGAAAATATATAATCATTTATATAAACAATAATTATAACCATGTTGATCATTTCACCTTTGCACTTAAGCTGAAGATACTCAATTATAAATTCAATGGTCATGATCATACTAGTCAATAATTCAACTTTGCACTACTGGCCAAGAGAACCCAAAGTCATGATCATACCAATAATCTACCATCTTTACACACAAGTGAAAGAGAATTTTAACATCAAGGTTT
>CM029013.1:71047319-71219405 GCA_016801055.1 Panax notoginseng | reverse complement strand
GCAGTTCAGATGACTGCCATCCCTCGTCGTTACAAGGAGGTGGGTTGAGTTGCACACGTTCAACAACCATCAATTCACAGGCTGAATCCTTGCTTTGATACCAATTGACACAGTGAAAGACGGTAAAGAGAATATAAACAATCACAGGAATTGAATCTACGTACTTTTGTAATCACAAGAATTCACAAAGTTTGGGATAAATTGGCTAACTAGCCAAATATTTCATAAACCAAAATAATAATAAGACTAAAAGACAAAATGCACTCCAAATTTTATATCATTGTTGTTTTTTGCACCCTAAAACTGGAAAAGGTGTCTAAGTATACCCCCAAACTTTACTTATGTTGAACAAAAGACACTTTTATGATTTAACCGGTCAAAAATGACCGGCTAAGGTTGTAAATCTTATTACAGAGGGGTAAGCTTGGTATTTTACATTTATTGATTAATCTCTTACCCTTTTCTCTCTCTCTTCCTCCATAACCAAGCAAACAATAGCAATAAAAGTGAGCAATAAGTTAACACGAGCAACTGAAATTTAGTTCGCCATGAATGGTCCATCTTATACAAAGAATATTACTTGTCCAATACAACCCAACTAGCTTGAGTTCTCTTTGCCTCCATAGCTACTTGCCCCACATAGCGATCCAGAAACAAGTTTTATCTTTACATTTATCTATAACAGAATAAGCACAACAATGGCACATCACTACATCAGTTATCAGTGAGAGTACAATACCAAACAGTGACCCATAACTTGAGGTGCACTGACCTTGTTAGGATCATAAACATCTTGGAGCTGAAGGATCATCTGAGAGCAGGAATCTGTTATATTATTTTTCTGTTCTGAACTTGTTCTTGAATGAGACATTTGGTGGCTACTAACATAATCTCCCACAAACCTTGGGAAACCCCATTTTCTACCTAAACGAGGGATTAATTGTCAGTACTATGACACCCAAAAGGGGATTATGGATCAAAATCTAGTACAATGTATTCCAAACTTTTAATGCTGTAGCATGAGATCAATGACCACAGGAAAGCCAGACATCTTAAGCATGGAAAGACTAGTAATATACATGTAATTTGTGTTTGCACGTCACCAGATCAGCATAGAATTAACAGAAGAAGAAAAAATTGGAATCTATGGCTCAGCCCCAAAAAACATTCTCATCAAGAAAGTGGCAACCATCTATTCCCATTGTCCATTATGATTGTAAAACATTTCCTACAAAGATGTGGTCTTAAAACTTCTGTTTGGTACCAAATAAAAACTTAATGCAACCATAACAAAACTATAACATGTTTAAAACTGATCAACATCACCACTTTAGAGCAAGGAGATGATGACATTAATTAAAAGGACCACCTAATCTACATAGTCCCTTATCTTAAAAATAAATACATGTCAGATTGACAGCTTGACACTATTGAATAAACTCACAAGCCTGAATCTTGAGCTTAATCAAATCATCCACAACCATTGAATAAACTCACAACCAAAAAACCCCACTTCAAATTTTCATAAACCTTCAACAAAATCCACAGAAAATCAAAATCCAGCCCCAAAATTGCTTAAATCCCAAAAACCTTCCTTCAGAACAATAATAGACAAGTTGAAGAACCCAGATCAAAACTCAACAAGATTCCACTAAAATTAACTCAAACTATCACGTGAAAGAAAACAAATCTATGAAACGAAACACATGTTCGAACAGATTAAATAGCGATATATTTTGCCTCTCGCATTTGCGGTTTCCATGTAAATATCTTGTTTTTGTCTTTAATTTTCTTCGTTGATTTATGTGTTTGGCATAGTTTGTTATAACACTTCTCTTCACGATGACCCCTATTCTTAGATTCCATATCCATGATAGAGCTTCCTTTTCTTGGAATTCCAATCTCTTTTTTGATCTAAATGACAGTGTTATTGATGACTGGATTCCCTTTTCCTTGTCCTTTAGTTCCTGCTGCTATCTCATTCCTCTTCCCCTGACAGGCATTTATGGACTATGGAACCGTTCAAGGAATTTCTGATGAAATCAAAAATTGTGAGATTTCAACATAACAAGCAGTATAAATTGAACAGTTGACTAAATATACTACAACATGTTCAGGTGAGAAAACAAACATAAATTAGCGGAAATGCGCAAACTGTTGAAATACATGTATACGTACATATCAGAGGAAAGAGATCATTTGAACGGTAAAGATTCTGAATTTCATTAAAATACTTCAATTACAACTTGTAAATCGCTACAACAAGAAACTGACATACAGATACCCAACACCTCTTTATACCAAAACCTTAACCAACCAGATTGACTAATCCACCCACAATCAAGCACGCTCACCCCTAATACGGCGTGCAAGCTGGATATCCTTAGGCATGATTGTCACACGTTTGGCGTGAATGGCACACAAGTTAGGTCCTCAAAACAGTCCGATGAGGTAAGCCTCCGCAGCCTCCTGAAGGGCAGCCACGACGGAGCTCTGGAATCGGAGATCGGTTTTGAAGTCCTGAGCGATTTCACGGACGAGGCGCTGGAAGGGAAGAAGAACAGACGAGGAGCTCAGTTGATTTCTGGTACTTTCTGATTTCTCGGAGGGCGACGGTTCCGGGACGGAAGCGATGGGGCTTTTTCACTCCACCGATGGCTGGGGCTGATTTGTGGGCGGCTTTGGTGGCGAGTTGCTTCCTCGGGGCCTTGTCGTCGGTGGACTTGCGGGCGGTTTGTTTGATACGAGCCATTGTCATTACAGGTTCATGATATACTAAAGCAATTTTGGGAAAATGAGACTGATATTCTCTCATATATCTGCGGTATTCAGAAGCAGGGGAGGAACGAGCTGTTGAAGAAGTTATGAAAAAGACTTAAATACCCCTTCAGATCCATGTGTGTGCTTTAGCCGGTCACTTTTGACCGTTTAAGTAAAGAAAGTGTGCATTTTTGTTAAGTTTAATTGAATTTTGGGGTGTACTTAGACACTTTTTTCAGTTTGAGGTACAAAAATCAACAGTGGTGTAAAGTTTGGGGTGCAAATTGTCTTTTAGTCTAATAATAATGAGTTGTTCAATTACATCAACCTTACACCATATTTATATTAGTATAAAGGAACCCTAAATATCAAATTGATTTGGAATCAAAAACCTACCTAAAAAACTTTCTTCTTACAATAGAATTGAAAAACTTTTAAAAATTACTAAATTATAATTAAAACTACCTGACTACTAATTAATAAATAAAGAAAAATCAAATATTTAAATTTTTTATAAATACCAAAACATAAATTATATCGAATCTTGACATATAACACTTCCCGTGTCAATATATATATGATTACGTCTCTGCGCCGGCAGCCTACTAGGGTCAGATGCCCCTTCTCCCCAACCCCCCTAGTTCCGCCTTTGCACCGGCAGCCTACCTAGTTCCGCCTCTGCGCCGGCAGCCTACCTAGTTCCGCCTCTGCGCCGGCAGCCTACCAGGGTCAGATGCCTCCCAGCTCCCTAGTTCCGCCTCTGTGCGTGTTGTCAATATCTATTGCTACTTATATATAGCATATATTAATGAAATTATAGAGCCCACTTAAATTTCATTAGTCTGAAAAAGAGCAAACTCAAAAACAGAAATTAGATATCAAAATTTTTTTGTTTTTTTTTTGTCACATTAACAGTTCCTTCCATATGATCGAGCAAACATATTGAGGGATCTTTACCCATAGCTCGCAGACAAAATTTATTTTAGGCTTTGATGGTTCTTAGAGGTCAAAAGTATTCCTTTGATATAAAAGAATCAATTTTGAAAACCTTTTATAAATGGGTTCCTAATTAAGGTTGTTTATGGTAAAGAAAACGTAAAATGAAAAAACTATAAAAATGAAAAGGAAAGAATAGACTACCCTTCCCCCCCCCCACCCCCACCCCCACCCCCCTCAGATTTTTAAGTTTATGTAGCTATTAGGTGAATTCCAATTCAAGAGATGATCTGTATTTAAGTTAATAAGAATGTGTATATTTATACCTAAATATTATTTTTTAGATGAGTAACAAGAATGCATATATTTCTAGCCTTGTGGGCTGCGCTGTTGGTAAAATTGTAAGATGGAGCTGCTTATCTGAACTGGAAATTGGTTTACCCTAAGGGGAAAAATTCGCATCAATTTTCATTGCCTTAAAGTGTGGAATTGATTATTTACACGTGATTGCTGATCTTGTACTGTTGAACATCGCTAGGAGTCATCTAGAGCATTTGACAATTGTGATTTTGCAAATGTTTAAAGGATCTCTTGACAATGCTTACTTCTCTTATATGAGTAGCTTTAACATACTGGCCTTATTCAGTTAGTGGCTTGTAAATTACCTAGTGGAGTATCTTCTAGATATTGCTTGCATTCTCATGTAGCTAAAGACACCCTTCTTTTTCAACAACCACTTCTTATTTATTTGTATAAAAAAGAAAAAGGCTTTGGATCGCCCTATACAATGTCAAATGGTGGGTTTGTCTGAACTAGTACATACATGTTAATTGATATATTGTCAGTATTAAGTTGTGCTCACAGCTTGTTTGTTACATGACCAATTCTACTAAATGAACAACAATAGCTGATTTAATCACAGGAATAAGAAATTTAATTAGTTTGGAAATCTCTTTTAACAATCCAAAAGGAGAATAAGTGGACAACTAACTACTATTTTATCCTCTTAATTCTTATTGGTGTAGAAGTAATGGTTGAGGTTTGGTGGTCCCTGTTAGGGGCAGCTATTCCGGCCATTGTTGCAGGGCAAGCATTAAGAATTAAGAGGATGCGTACTGAAGAGCAGAGAATCAAAAAAGCTCGCGGAAGGGAGAAGAATACTGACGATATTTTTGTTTGCGAGAGGGTCTGTACATCCAAGAGAATGCTGAAGAAGGTAGGAGCATTCTCCAAGGATCCTATTCCTGATACTTGTGTTACTGTTTGTGGTGTATCTGAGCTCGATGCTTGCTCTGATGCCTGTGCTCGCACCGTCTGCGTTAACCAGCACCAGGTACCTAACTGGAATGATGTTTGCCTTCGGAGATGTCAGAGTGAATGCCTTAAACTCTCTGCTTCTAGTTCTTCTTAGTGCACTTTTTTTCTTAATTCTGGATATTATAGATTTTTGTATAACATGCTGTTCTATGTATTTTGGTCATTCCATTAAGCATTTCTGATAGTTTCTTTCGAGACTTTGGTGGCATTAGCTCCCACAAGTTGACAGACATGTGAAGAAGCTCCATGATGTTGCTGGTTTATCAACCAAGATCTTTGCCTCGTCTCTATGAATTATAGTGATAAGATCATTATTTCTGAAAGGCAAACCTTGTCAAAGAACTGATATAGATTAAATCAAAAAACTATTTAAAAAGTATTATAAACAAAATATAATTTATTTTTATAATTTTAAATGTCTACATCAATTTTGTATAACAATGTTTACCTGCCCTCTTGGGTGTTCTTTGTGGTTTATTTTAAATTGCTTATTGTATCTTCAATCAATTGATTCTTCTTTTCCCTGGTTGACATGCTTATTTGATCAATCATCATTGTACCAGTAACTGGTTGTTGCAATTTTATTATGGGCAAAGGGTCAAAATAAAAGCCTCCCGATGTTTATCCCGATGTCTCACTTGGACTTTAAACTAATTTTTTTTTTCAAAAATACCCTTAATGTTATATTTTTTGGGTCGTTCGTGCCCTTGCCATTAATAGAAGACAAATGTGGTTAAAATGTGATGACGTGGTAGGCTTAAATATAAAATATATTCTAAATAAAATAATATATATCATTTAATCAAAATAAAAAATACTAAAATTCAAAATAAAAAAAGCATAGCATATTTACATCATTTAATCAAAATAATAAAATTCAAATTATTTTGTTAACTAATCAAAACAACTAATTAAATAAAATAAGTTGTATAACATATTTACATCATTTAATCAAAATACTAAAATTCAAAACATAATATATTTACATCAAATACTAATTAAAAAAAAATACTAAAATATTAATTAAAAAAATACTAAAATACTAACAAAAAATCAAATGTAAAAAATACTAAAATACTAAAATTCAAATTATTTTGTTAATTAATCAAAACAACAAAAATTCAAATTACATCATTAAAATACTAAAATCATAATATTAAATACTAATTGATATAAATTTTTAAATTACTAAAATCATAATACTAAATAATATTTTTAAAATTCAAAACTGGAGTATTATGATTATTTTAGTAATTTTTAATATTAATTTTTAAAATCATATCAATTTAAAAATATTATGATGAAATTTGAATTTTTGAATACATTTTTAAAAAATATTATTACATCATCAAATTATAACATATACTGTTATGTATAGATTATTACATCGTCAAATTATTTATATTATTTATAACATATACTGTTATGTATAGATTATGTATAGATTATTACATCATCAAATTTTTATATAGTTTAAAAATATTATTTCGTATTATGATTTTAGTAATTTAAAAATTTTATATCAACTAGTATTTAGTATTATGATTTTAGTATTTTAATGATATAATTTGAATTTTTGTTGTTTTGATTAATTAACAAAATAATTTGAATTTTAGTATTTTAGTATTTTTTTAATTTGATTTTTTTAGTATTTTAGTATTTTTTTTAAATTAGTATTTTCGTATTTTTTAATTAGTATTTGATGTAAATATGTTATGTTTTGAATTTTAGTATTTTGATTAAATGATATAAATATATTATACAACTTATTTTATTTAATTAATTATTTTGATTAGTTAACAAAATAATTTGAATTTTATTATTTTGATTAAATGATGTAAATATGTTTTGCTTTTTTTATTTTGAATTTTAGTATTTTTTGTTTTGATTAAATGATATATATTGTTTTATTTAGAATATATTTTATATTTAAACCTGCCACGTCATCATATTTTAACCTCATTTGTCTTCTGTTAACGGCAGGACACGGGCGAACAAAAAAATATAACGTTAAGGGTACTTTTTGAAAAAAAAATTAATTTAAAGTGCAAGTGAGACATCAGTATTAAACATCCTGTTTTTTTTTTTTTGACTCTTTGCCCATTTTATTATTATTTTTGATGTAGCACTTTCTTGTCCTCGGCCGACAAAATCAAATCATATAAATTTAGTCAAAACAACAGAAATGATTTCTTGGTAGTTTTTCTTCATATGATCATTAATCATCTTACATGTTGGAAAAACTCTGATCAAGAAAAATGAGTTTTTAAACTACAAAAACTTGTTCAATCTGCCTTGTCAAAGCTCTGTATGACAAGCATCCCCAATACAATCCTTCACCTTCTCTGTTGTCTTATGCACTGCCTCCCCCACCACCTTGGCCGCCGATTTTGCAGATTCTTCCACCGCGGCTTTGCTTGCACCGAAACTCTTCCCTGCAGCGTCTTGCATCCTTTCTTTAGCCCCATCGTCGATACTGGAATGACCTTCGTCCCTTGGCCTAAAACTAAAAGCCAACATTTCCACTTGTTAACTACAAAACTAACAATTCAAGAAATTGACATTTTCACGTACATGATATTTTCATGTGATTCCCATATCATAAATAGCGAAAAAACAGGTTAGCATAGAGTTAACTTTGATCAATTAGTCAGTATAACAAGCAGCACATGCAGATAGGCAGGAGGTAATCTCTGTGCGTGTAATCATAAATGAGAGAAAAATTAAAGGAAACAAAAAACTTACTCTAAATTTGGAGGAAAATAGTGTTTTTGCAGTTGATTGAGAAGAGATGTAACTGTATCCCAAGAACTCATGGACATTGTTGTTACTAAAGAAAACATTTCTCTAACTCTATCAGAAATGTATTGTTTGTGTTGCTCAAATGCAACCGTGGAGATGATTTGAGGGAAGAGTATGATGAGAGAGAAAATAAACATGGTGACCTTTATTCCTCTAAACCTGTCCATGTCCATGTCCATGTCCATGGTTAGATAGATAGATAGATAGATATATCTCTTCTGCTTGGTTTTGTGACTAGGTTAGGTGGCATATCAATATAAGATAAGGACACGTGGGGGCTTTATAATTAATGCGTGTAGGCATGCATGCATACTCATGCTTCAAGTTTTTGAACATTTCAACAACTCTTTGTCGGGTAATGAAGTCAGATCCTACTTTTTGGCCGACTCCCAAGTCCCATGATAAATGTTAACTTCTTTTATACAAATTTATTATTATATATTTTAAATTTTGGTATTTTAGAAATATTTATCTCATTAATTTAATAATACTTGGATACGTGTACATTCCCTTTTTCTTGATGAGCAGTAACAATTTTATTTTGTCAGATACCTCACCTTTGGATCCGGTTAACATGAAATAAATGATGTGTTATACAATTATGGTAAAATTTTAGTATTTTAGAATTTTTTTAATATTTTAGTATTTGAATTTTAGTATTTTGATTAAATGATGTAAATATGTTATCATGTAAATATGATATGTAAATGATATAAATATGTAAATATGATAATATGTTATATATGTTATAATGTAAATGATGTAAATATGTTATGATTTTAGTATTTTAATGATGCAATTTGAATTTTTGTTGTTTTGATTAATTAACAAAATAATTTAAATTTTAGTATTTTAGTGTTTTTTAATTTGATTTTTTTTAGTAATTTAGTATTTTTTTAATTAGTATTTGATGTAAATATGTAATTAGTATTTTAGTATGTTTTGACCATCATTAATTCCAGTAAATGTTCTCTGTGTCAGCCACGTCATCAAGATTGTAAACTCGTTAGTCTAGTTGGCAGATCTGTTAACGGCAGGGGTACGGGCGACCCAAAAAATATAACGTTTAAGTGTACTTTTGGAAAAAAAATATAGGGTGCTCGGTAGACATCGGGGTAAAAGTCAGGGGCATTTTTGAACTTACTCCCGAATTTTTTTTACTTCCGACGGAATATTTCGTCGGAATTAAGTCTCTTCCGTCAAAAATAGCTTATTTCCGAGGGAATATTACGTCGAAAATTCGGTCATATATATACACGTCAGAGATAAGATATGTCAAAAAATTCGTTGAAAAATACATATTTTCGTCTGAATTATATCCGACTGAATTTCATCGGAAATAAAATATGTTCGACGGGAAGCTTACGATGAAATTAAGGCGTTGAATATAAGCTAGGGTTATTTTCGACGAACCGTTCCCTCGGAAATAAGTTATTTATGTCAAAAAATATGATTTTTTTAAAATTATTTAAACGTTAATACCGATGAAATTTCTCTAGGAAATAAACTATTTCCGACGAAAAATATGATTTTTAAAAAAATAATAAACCGATGGAATATCCGTCGAAAATAGTCATTTTTTAAAATTGCAATTTTTAGATTTTTAAACCTATTTTTGTACCTGTAACCTGTTTTAATCCAACACATACATAATGTAATATATTTCACATTCAACATGGCCCTAAAAACCTGTTTTATCTCATCATCAACATAACTAACTAAGCTAACAATTACAAATATAAGCTAACAATTACAAATGATCTACTTACTCATCAACGATTACAAATATATGTTAATGTTCCATAAATTACACAATATGATTTACAAAACTCGCACATACTCAACTAGACTACAATATGTGTACAAATGAATACAAATGAATTATAAACTAGTAGGAGGATCATCATCGGGCGGGGGTGAACGACGATGTTGCTCTGGTGTATGAAAAACAGTGTCGTTGTCCCCTCGATCGCCATCGCCATCCCCATTGCCACCACCAGTCCGCTTGCCATCGCCACCCTGTTGATAGAATTAAAAATAAAAATCATTAGTCCATATATATGTGAGAATTAAAGAGACTGTCAAATGAAAATAACATAACATTCAGAATACTTGAGTAGGCGGGGGCTGACGAAAAGTTTGCTCTATGAGGATAACCACCATCCGAAGTGTAAGACCCCAACTTTTATAAATAAAGATGAATTTTCTATAAATATCATTTTTGAATATTATGGAGTTAATTTGATATAATGTTATAGTTGTGGGTAATATTTATAAATTTTACAAAGTACGCAAGTTGTTATATAATATTCGATTGGTCGGGAAATATTCGTTTTAACAGGGAATATTCGTACAACAGCACAATCATTGGTGGACCCCACAACAGAATTATTGTCGGATTGAGAAAACGACAAAAATATTTTATTAAAAATAACGGCGAAAGTTTTACCATTGTTACTGTTGAACTACTCGGTAGTAAAAGTACAGTAATACGTGTGGTTGCATAGTAGCACACGGTATTGATTATTAATGCTTATGTGAGAAGTCACTCAGTTTGATTCAATTATTGTCAGTTAATAATATGAATTATTTAGCGATAATGACATTTTGTTTTATTCGTATTATTAACGTAATAAAACAGAAACATCTTTTTATATAAAACAGAATACTTTATTAAAGTTATTCTATAAATAGAATATATTATATTTTATTTAAAAGATTTTTCTTTAAATATGGACCGTCAGATTAAAGTAATCAATATGGACCGTTCATGGATTAGTTACTATGCATTCTATTTTTCTATAAATAGCAGCTCATTCCTTCATTATTTCTTACGAATTCACTGAACTTTAGAGAGAGAAACTATAGAGAGAAACTATAGAGAGAGAGAAGAAGAGTATTCTGCTATTTAACTACTTCCTTATTTCAGCTCTTCTTTAAAACGGTAAGGGGTGTTATTCTTTCTTATTCATGAAGAGAACTGTTGTTATTCCATTTCTTATTATTCTGTTGGAATAACATGTATACGCGGTCTACCCTATACTTGGTGACATTCTTCTATTATTCTGTTGGAACATCCTGTCTGTGTGTTTTACACCGGACCTGGTTCCGTTTTTATTATTATTCTGTTGGAACATCCTGTCTGTGTGTTTTACACCGGACCTGGTTCCATTATTTATTATTCTGTCAGAATATCCTGTCTGTGCGTTTACACCGGACCTGGTTCCATTATTTATTATTCTGTTGGAATAACCTGTCTGTGCGGTCTATCGCATGCATGGTGATTTCTTTTGTTATTCCATTCTTTATTATACTCAGTTGGTTAAGTTTTGACTTCTATACTCCATGAAATTTGTGGAATATCCTTGATAATTGCGTTTCATCCAGTATCTTTTCATGAAAATATTCTTCTAAGCATTCTTGAATTTTACTCCACAAAGCAGTATCATGTTGACAATTTGGACGTTGTTAATTCTTGGATAAATTAATTCTTGAACTTGTTTTATTGAATTCTTATATCATTGTCATCATCCTCATGTTTATAAAATGTTGAAAGTCATCTGTGGCCTGTAGTGCATAGATGGACTTGGTATGATTATGACCAGGGATTATTCGGTATAATCATGACCGTAATGTTACAAATGATGTGGTAAAAGTCCTCATTGGCCCGTAGTGCATTGATGGACAGTTGTTGGCATGATCATGACCATTAATGAATACACGAATATCCTTGGCCGTAGTGCAGGGGTGATTCGATGATGTGGATTATTTTATTAAGCTGAGTCCCAGCGATAACAGTGTTGAAAAATCTTTTAAATCATAAAAGATAGTAGAGTTTATTTTCTACTTGACTCTTTTAATGGATTGCTTGTTCCGCTGCAGTTAAACTTGATGTCTATTATATTTTATCAGTTTAACATTGTTGAAGGCTAATGATAATTTATTCTGCATTATCTTAGTCATAATATTTCTTACTGGGCTAGTTGAGCTCACCCTTTCTTTCACTGTTCTCTTCAGGAAATGAGAACGTAGCTGGGGCAAGTCGGGGAACGGAGTGATGGTTCGAATGATAGTATTAGTTAGTAGTCCTCACTATTCTATGTAATAGTGTGTTAATAAATGTAATGAGGACTCCTTTTGAGTATGAATACTCTCTAGAAGATAATATTTGTATTCAAACTCACAGTTTATGTTTTGTCGTATTGTACACGACAGTTGTATTAGTAAGTTGTATTTGTATTCTGTACTTTGTATCTGACGACCCAAGATGGGTGATGTATACCTAATTTTGGGGGCGTCACAGTTGGTATCAGAGCTTAGGGATATGATCCCTGGCTAAGATGTGAGAATAGAACTAGGAGGGGAGAGACGGGGAATTCCTTCGCTAGTATGACCTACCTAAGTTTATTTGCATGGTATTTAATTGGTCGGTCATAATATAAGGATAATATATGACATATCAATTAACTTTTATTTTGTGGCAGTATCTGAAAATGGCATCTGAGAATGTTGAGAATAGCAATGGAGCACAGGCGACTGTTGATTCACCACATATCAATAATCAGGATAATGTGCATCAGGAAGGTGACAATCCTCATGCAAACAACAACACTGACCAGATGATGAATGATGGAATGTTCAAAACTTTATGCAGTTCATGCAACAGCAAGCGAGAGCGGCTTCTGTCCAAAATATAGGTGGAAACACTGAAAACTCTCGGACGGTCACCGCTAAACAGTTCAAGGAGCTGGGACCACCAGAGTTTAAGGGAGAGCCAAAACCACTTATAGCGGAAACATGGATAAAGCAGATTACCAAGATATTTGATGTCTTGGGATGCTCCGAGGAGCAAAAGGTTCCCTTTGCCGCCTTTATGTTGCGAGGAGAGGCAGATTACTGGTGGGAATCGATTAAGCGTACTCAACCTGCCGCACTGAAGATGTCTTGGGAGAAGTTCCAAGAGCTGTTCAATGACAAATACTTTCCCGAAAGTGTTCGTCACATGAAGGAGGTGGAGTTCATCAAATTGGAGCAGAATAATATGACCGTGTCGCAGTATGAGGCTAAATTTGCTGAGTTGTCCCGGTTTGCGTCCCACTTGGTGGATAATGAAGAGCGAATGACGCGAATATTTTTGCGAGGTTTGAAACCTGAGATACGTCAACATCTTATTTCTCATAAACTGTGTTTGTATTCAGATGTTGTGAATAGGGCTCAGTTAGTGGAGCGCGATAACGAGTCAACGCAACCAAAAGAGAGCAGTCGACAAAATGATAATACCAGTGAGAGCAGTCATCGAAGCGGTGACAACAAGCGTGGAGGGAATCAACAGGCCAGAAATGGTAACCACTTCGGTGGTAATCAGGGCCAAAACAATAAGAATGGTCATTTCAAGAAGAGGAGATTCAACAATGATGGAAAGACGTCAGCACCAGCACCCGTTGTTAAGGAAGGAGAACGACCACCTATCATATGTTTCAAATGCGGAGGGGAGGGGCACATCAGTCCAAACTGCGCGATGCCGTCTAAAGCATGTTATAATTGTGGAAGAAGAAGGTCATTTAGCTCGATTTTGTCGTTTACCAAAAACAAGTTCAGCCAAGATGGAGACACCAAAGGCCGTCCCAGAAAAGTCAAAACCGGTAGTGCAAGGGAGAGCGTTTGTTGTGACCTCCCAGAAAGCAAGGAACCCGAATGAGGTCATCACGGGTAAGCTTATCATAAACTCTAACGAAGTCTATACTTTATTTGATACCGGTTCTACCCATTCTTTTATTTCTCCTACTTGCGCTCATCGATTAAATTTGATTCCGGAGAAATTAGACTTTGACTTATCTGTTGAAACTCCATTGGGAGAAACCTTCATTACATCCACGGTTTATAAGTCTTGTTTGGTTCAAGTTGGTACCCACACATTACCTGTCGATCTTATTTCATTAAAAATACTTGCATTTGACGTGATTCTAGGGATTGATTGGTTAACTACTCATCATGCAAAAATTGATTGTTTTCGTAAGGTTGTTAGCTTTCATATTCCTAATCGACCTATTATGCGAATTCAAGCAACCAAACCATTAAAATCAATCGCTGTCATCTCAAGCCATAAAGCTATTCGTTTATTGAAAAACGGATGTCAAGCTTTCTTAGCTCATGTCACGGATCTAAACAAAAATACGTCAGTTTTGAATGATATTTCTATTGTTAATAAATTTCCTGACGTATTCCCTGAAGAACTTCCTGGCCTACCCCCAGAGCGTGAAATTGAATTTTGTATCGACCTTGAACCCGGTACAAAACCCATTTCCAAAGCCCCATATCGAATGGCTCCTATTGAACTTCAGGAGTTAAAGATCCAACTGCAGGAATTGTTAGACATTGGCTTTATTCGTCCTAGTACTTCTCCTTGGGGTGCTCCTGTGCTATTCGTGAAGAAGAAAGATGGAAGTATGCGACTTTGTATTGATTATCGGGAGTTGAATCATGTCACCATCAAAAACAGGTACCCATTGCCACGTATTGATGACCTGTTTGACCAGTTGCAAGGAGCACAATTCTTTTCAAAGATCGATCTTCGTTCTGGATATCATCAGCTGAAGGTTAGAACTGAGGATATTCCAAAGACGGCTTTCAGAACTCGGTACGGGCATTATGAATTCCTAGTCATGTCCTTTGGATTGACTAATGCTCCTGCTGCCTTCATGGATATGATGAACCGGGTATTCAAGGAATATTTGGATCACTTTGTGGTCGTCTTTATTGATGACATCCTTATTTATTCCAAAAGCCGTGAAGATCATGAGCAACACTTGAGGCTGGTACTCCAAAAGCTTCGTGAATACAAGCTTTATGCCAAGTTGAAGAAATGCGAGTTCTGGCTGGAGGAGGTAGCATTCCTTGGGCACGTAGTATCAAGTCGTGGAATATCGGTTGACCCGGCAAAGATTGAAGCTATTCAAAGCTGGGAGCAACCTAAATCAGTGACCGAAGTACGTAGCTTTCTTGGTTTAGCTGGTTATTATCGGAGATTCGTGGAAGGATTTTCTCGAATCGCTACTCCATTAACTCAGCTGACTCGGAAAGATACAAAGTTCGGTTGGAGCGAAGAATGTGAGAAGAGTTTTCAAGAACTCAAGAGGAGACTCATTTCAGCACCTGTTCTAACAATACCATCTGGCTCGGAGGGATTTGTCATCTACAGTGATGCTTCGAGCAAAGGGTTGGGATGCGTTCTCATGCAACATGGAAAAGTCATAGCCTATGCATCAAGACAACTCAAGGAATATGAGAGGAATTATCCTACTCATGATCTAGAGTTGGCAGCTGTTGTCTTTGCACTTAAAATTTGGAGGCATTACTTGTATGGGGAGAAGGTGGAGATCTTTACGGATCATAAAAGCCTCAAATATTTCTTCACTCAAAAGGAACTCAACATGCGACAACGACGTTGGCTTGAACTGTTGAAAGATTATGATCATACCATTCAATACCATCCTGGAAAAGCGAACGTGGTAGCTGACGCATTGAGTAGAAGATCATATGCAAGTACGAGTGCAATATTGTCAACACAAAGGCCCATTTTGTGTGACTTGCAAAGGATGGAGATAGAGTTAAAGACTCCAGGGACCCATGTGATGATGACGAATATACGAGTAGAACCAACTTTAATCGATAAAGTTAAAGCTGCTCAAGCTACAGACCTGGAGCTGATGCGTATGAGGAAGAAAGTGCAAGAAGGTGCTATGCCGGAAGCAAGAATCGATGAAGAAGGAATACTTCGAGTCAACTCCAGACTTTGTGTTCCTAACAACCCTGATTTAAAGTATGAAATCATGATGGAGGCGCACAACACACCGTTTGCAATCCATCCTGGAAGTACCAAAATGTATCATGATCTTCGTCATACATTTTGGTGGAGCAATATGAAGAGAGAGATAGCGTTGTTTATCTCAAGGTGTCTAACTTGTCAACGAGTCAAAGCGGAGCATCAAGTACCAAAAGGTCCATTGCAACCACTTGAAATTCCAGAATGGAAGTGGGAGCACATTACCATGGATTTCGTTACCGGTCTTCCTAGGGTTTCTCAAGGTATTGATGCGATTTGGGTCATTGTTGATAGATTGACCAAGTCTGCTCATTTCTTACCGATACGAGAAACTTATACACTTGAACGTCTTGCTCGTATGTACATAAACGAGATTGTAAGACTGCATGGTATGCCAGTATCCATAGTTTCTGACCGAGACCCAAGATTCACTTCACGATTTTGGGTTAGTTTACAAAAAGCTATGGGCACAGATTTACGATTTAGTTCGGCATATCATCCTCAGACGGACGGACAATCAGAGAGGACTATTCAAACTCTAGAAGATTTATTAAGACTCTGTGTCTTTGACTTCAAGGGAAGTTGGGACAAGTTCTTACCATTGGTGGAGTTTTCCTACAACAACAGTTATCAAGCAAGTATTGGCATGGCTCCATTCGAAGCATTGTATGGAAGAAAATGTCGTTCTCCAGTATGCTGGGATGAGGTGGGTGAAGCAACGTTGTTGGGACCGGAGTTGGTACGTATGACTACAGAAAAGATTCAAACGATCCGACAACGTATAAAAACCTCACAAGATCGACAAAAGAGTTATGCTGATCTTCATCGAAAGGACGTGGAATTTGATGTAGGAGATCATGTGTTCTTACGTGTTGCTCCATGGAAAGGAGTTACGAGATTTGGAAAGAGAGGAAAGCTCAATCCTCGATTCATCGGTCCATTTTTAATCCTCGATCGAGTAGAAACTGTGGCTTATAGACTCGCTTTACCGCCAAGTATGTCTCGTGTTCATAACATTTTTCACATATCCATGTTACGCAAATATGTGGAAGACCCGAACCACATTATTGAGTTAGAACCGGACGAAATAGCGAGAGATTTGACGTATGAAGAAGTTCCTGTTCAAATCTTGGATAAGAAGGATCATATTCTATGCTCCAAGGTTATACCTCAAGTCAAAATTTTTGTGGAGAAATCACGATGTTGAGGAAATGACTTGGGAGTTAGAATCTGAAATGAAATCAAGGTATCCTTACCTCTTCGACATACCAGGTACGTACCCTAATTTCGAGGGCTAAATTTCATAAGAAGGGGAGGTTGTAAGACCCCAACTTTTATAAATAAAGATGAATTTTCTATAAATATCATTTTTGAATATTATGGAGTTAATTTGATATAATGTTATAGTTGTGGGTAATATTTATAAATTTTGCAAAGTACGCAAGTTGTTATATAATATTATTGGTCGGAGAATATTCGTTTTAACAGGAAATATTCGTACAACGGCACAATCATTGGTGGATCCCACAACGGAATTATTATCGGATTGAGAAAACGACAAAAATATTTTATTAAAAATAACGGCGAAAGTTTTACCATTGTTACTGTTGAACTACTCGGTAGTAAAAGTACAGTAATACGTGTGGTTGCATAGTAGCACACGGTATTGATTATTAATGCTTATGTGAGAAGTCACTCAGTTTGATTCAATTATTGTCAGTTAATAATATGAATTATTTAGCGATAATGACGTTTTGTTTTATTCGTATTATTAACGTAATAAAACAGAAACATCTTTTTATATAAAACAGAATACTTTATTAAAGTTATTCTATAAATAGAATATATTATATTTTATTTAAAAGATTTTTCTTTAAATATGGACCGTCAGATTAAAGTAATCAATCTGGACCGTTCATGGATTAGTTACTATGCATTCTATTTTTCTATAAATAGCAGCTCATTCCTTCATTATTTCTTACGAATTCACTGAACTCTAGAGAGAGAAACTATAGAGAGAAACTATAGAGAGAGAGAGAAGAAGAGTATTCTGCTACTTAACTACTTCCTTATTTCAGCTCTTCTTTAAAACGGTAAGGGGTGTTATTCTTTCTTATTCATGAAGAGAACTGTTGTTATTCCATTTCTTATTATTCTGTTGGAATAACCTGTATACGCGGTCTACCCTATACTTGGTGACATTCTTCTATTATTCTGTTGGAACATCCTGTCTGTGTGTTTTACACCGGACCTGGTTCCGTTTTTATTATTATTCTGTTGGAACATCCTGTCTGTGTGTTTTACACCGGACCTGGTTCCGTCTTGTTATTATTCTGTTGGAACATCCTGTCTGTGTGTTTTACACCGGACCTGGTTCTATTATTTATTATTCTGTCGGAATATCCTGTCTGTGCGTTTACGCCGGACCTGGTTCCATTATTTATTATTCTGTTGGAATAACCTGTCTGTGCGGTCTATCGCATGCATGGTGATTTCTTTTGTTATTCCATTCTTTATTATACTCAGTTGGTTAAGTTTTGACTTCTATACTCCATGAAATTTGTGGAATATCCTTGATAATTGCGTTTCATCCAGTATCTTTTCATGAAAATATTCTTCTAAGTATTCTTGAATTTTACTCCACAAAGCAGTATCATGTTGACAATTTGGACGTTGTTAATTCTTGGATAAATTAATTCTTGAACTTGTTTTATTGAATTCTTATATCATTGTCATCATCCTCATGTTTATAAAATGTTGAAAGTCATCTGTGGCCTGTAGTGCATAGATGGACTTGGTATGATTATGACCAGGGATTATTCGGTATAATCATGACCGTAATGTTACAAATGATGTGGTAAAAGTCCTCATTGGCCCGTAGTGCATTGATGGACAGTTGTTGGCATGATCATGACCATTAATGAATACACGAATATCCTTGGCCGTAGTGCAGGGGTGATTCGATGATGTGGATTATTTTATTAAGCTGAGTCCCAGCGATAACAGTGTTGAAAAACCTTTTAAATCATAAAAGATAGTAGAGTTTATTTTCTACTTGACTCTTTTAATGGATTGCTTGTTCCGCTGCAGTTAAACTTGATGTCTATTATATTTTATCAGTTTAACATTGTTGAAGGCTAATGATAATTTATTCTGCATTATCTTAGTCATAATATTTCTTACTGGGCTAGTTGAGCTCACCCTTTCTTTCACTGTTCTCTTCAGGAAATGAGAACGTAGCTGGGACAAGTCGGGGAACGGAGTGATGGTCCGAATGATAGTATTAGTTAGTAGTCCTCACTATTCTATGTAATGGTGTGTTAATAAATGTAATGAGGACTCCTTTTGAGTATGAATACTCTCTAGAAGATAATATTTGTATTCAAACTCACAGTTTATGTTTTGTCGTATTGTACACGACAGTTGTATTAGTAAGTTGTATTTGTATTTTGTATCTGACGACCCAAGATGGGTGATGTATACCTAATTTTGGGGGCGTCACAACTATTACAGCTACCATCTCGGACCGTCACTCCATTCCCAGACTAGTCCCGACTACGTTCTCATTTCCTGAATAGAACAATGAAAGCAAAAGGGTGAGCTCAACTAGCCCAGTAAGAAATATTATGACTAAGATAATGCAGAATAAATTATCGTTATCCTTCAACAGTGTTAAACTGATAAAATACAATAAATATCAAGTTTAACTGCAGCGGAACAAGTAATCCATTAGAAGAGTCAAACAGAGTATGATATCTACTATCTTCTATGATTTAAAAGTTTATCATCAATTTTATTGCTAAGACTCAGTTCAATAAATAGTATCACAACCACGAATTATCCATGCACTACGGGCCAAGGATATTCGTGTTTTCACCAATGGTCATGATTATACCAACAACTGTCCATCAATGCACTACAGGCCAATGAGGACTTTTACCACATTATCCTGTATGTGTGTTTTACACCGGACCTGATTCCGTTTTTATTATTATTCTGTTGGAACATCCTGTCTGTGTGTTTTACAACGGACCTGGTTCCGTCTTGTTATTATTCTGTTGGAACATCCTGTCTGTGTGTTTTACACCGGACCTGGTTTCATTATTTATTATTCTGTAGGAATATCCTGTCTGTGCGTTTACGATGGACCTGGTTCCATTATTTATTATTCTGTTGGAATAACCTGTCTGTGCGGTCTATCGCATGCCGGGTGATTTCTTTTGTTATTCCATTCTTTATTATACTCAGTTGGTTAAGTTTTGACTTCTATACTCCATGAAATTAGTGTAATATCCTTGATAATTGCGGTTCATCCAGTATCTTTTTATGAAAATATTCTTCTAAGTATTCTTGAATTTTACTCCACAAAGCAGTATCATGTTGACAATTTGGACGTTGTTAATTCTTGGATAAATTAATTCTTGAACTTGTTTTATTGAATTCTTATATCATTGTCATCATCCTCATGTTTATAAAATGTTAAAAGTCATCTGTGGCCTGTAGTGCATAGATGGACTTGGTATGATTATGACCAGGGATTATTCGGTATAATCATGACCGTAATGTTACAAATGATGTGGTAAAAGTCCTCATTGGCCCGTAGTGCATTGATGGACAGTTGTTGGCATGATCATGACCACTAATGAATACACGAATATCCTTGGCCGTAGTGCAGGGGTGATTCGATGATGTGGATTATTTTATTAAGCTGAGTCCCAGCGATAACAGTGTTGAAAAACCTTTTAAATTATAAAAGATAGTATAGTTTATTTTTTACTTGACTCTTTTAATGGATTGCTTATTCTGCTGCAGTTAAACTTGATGTCTATTATATTTTATCAGTTTAACATTGTTGAAGGTTAATGCTAATTTATTCTGCATTATCTTAGTCATGATATTTCTTACTGGGCTAGTTGAGCTCACCCTTTCTTTCACTGTTCTCTTCAGGAAATGAGAACGTAGCTGGGACAAGTCGGGGAACGGAGTGATGGTCCGAATGATAGTATTAGTTAGTAGTCCTCACTATTCTATGTAATGGTGTGTTAATAAATGTAATGAGGACTCCTTTTGAGTATGAATACTCTCTAGAAGATAATATTTGTATTCAAACTCACAGTTTATGTTTTGTCGTATTGTACACGACAGTTGTATTAGTAAGTTGTATTTGTATTTTGTATCTGACGACCCAAGATGGGTGATGTATACCTAATTTTGGGGGCGTCACAACTATTACAGCTACCATCTCGGACCGTCACTCCATTCCCAGACTAGTCCCGACTACGTTCTCATTTCCTGAATAGAACAATGAAAGCAAAAGGGTGAGCTCAACTAGCCCAGTAAGAAATATTATGACTAAGATAATGCAGAATAAATTATCGTTATCCTTCAACAGTGTTAAACTGATAAAATACAATAAATATCAAGTTTAACTGCAGCGGAACAAGTAATCCATTAGAAGAGTCAAACAGAGTATGATATCTACTATCTTCTATGATTTAAAAGTTTATCATCAATTTTATTGCTAAGACTCAGTTCAATAAATAGTATCACAACCACGAATTATCCATGCACTACGGGCCAAGGATATTCGTGTTTTCACCAATGGTCATGATTATACCAACAACTGTCCATCAATGCACTACAGGCCAATGAGGACTTTTACCACATTATCCTGTATGTGTGTTTTACACCGGACCTGATTCCGTTTTTATTATTATTCTGTTGGAACATCCTGTCTGTGTGTTTTACACCGGACCTGGTTCCGTCTTGTTATTATTCTGTTGGAACATCCTGCCTGTGTGTTTTACAGCGGACCTGGTTTCATTATTTATTATTCTGTAGGAATATCCTGTCTGTGCGTTTACGATGGACCTGGTTCCATTATTTATTATTCTGTTGGAATAACCTGTCTGTGCGGTCTATCGCATGCCGGGTGATTTCTTTTGTTATTCCATTCTTTATTATACTCAGTTGGTTAAGTTTTGACTTCTATACTCCATGAAATTAGTGTAATATCCTTGATAATTGCGGTTCATCCAGTATCTTTTTATGAAAATATTCTTCTAAGTATTCTTGAATTTTACTCCACAAAGCAGTATCATGTTGACAATTTGGACGTTGTTAATTCTCTGATAAATTAATTCTTGAACTTGTTTTATTGAATTCTTATATCATTGTCATCATCCTCATGTTTATAAAATGTTAAAAGTCATCTGTGGCCTGTAGTGTATAGATGGACTTGGTATGATTATGACCAGGAATTATTCGGTATAATCATGACCGTAATGTTACAAATGATGTGGTAAAAGTCCTCATTAGCCCGTAGTGCATTGATGAACAGTTGTTGGCATGATCATGACCATTAATGAATACACGAATATCCTTGGTCGTAGTGCAGGAGTGATTCGATGATGTGGATTATTTTATTAAGCTGAGTCCCAGCGATCACAATGTTGAAAAACCTTTTAAATCATAAAAGATAGTAGAGTTTATTTTCTACTTGACTCTTTTAATGGATTGCTTGTTCCGCTGCAGTTAAACTTGATGTCTATTATATGTTATCAGTTTAACATTGTTGAAGGCTAATGATAATTTATTCTGCATTATCTTAGTCATAATATTTCTTACTGGGCTAGTTGAGCTCACCCTTTCTTTCACTGATCTCTTCAGGAAATGAGAACGTAGCTGGGGCAAGTCGGGGAACAGAGTGATGGTTCGAATGATAGTATTAGTTAGTAGTCCTCACTATTCTATGTAATAGTGTGTTAATAAATATAATGAGGACTCCTTTTGAGTATGAATACTCTCTAGAAGATAATATTTGTATTCAAACTCGCAGTTTATGTTTTGTCGTATTATACACGACAGTTGTATTAGTAAGTTGTATTTGTATTCTGTACTTTGTATCTGACGACCCAAGATGGGTGATGTATACCTAATTTTGGGGGCGTCACACGAAGCATCTCACCTCTTAAAGCAGTGAACTGCTTCTACGGTAATCCTATACTCTATGCGGTGGCTCCTGCTAAAGCCTCATGAGCGAGCTGGTGAAGATGAGAACTGTTAGGCAATTGTTGACGAAGAAAAATCGGATTGGTATGGAACCTATTCGACACCGTCGCTATCAGCCTCTAGAATAACTCGTCGTCCAAGCCAGTGCCCATATGAGATGGTCCAACATGTTCTCTTGGACGCGGGCACTGGATAGAGCATGCGAAAATATATATAACATTACTAATAATAATTTATATTATGTGATAAATTATGATAATTCCGTGAAATATAAAAAATATTATTACCTCCACGTAGTGTATATGCGGGTATTCGCAGCAGACCCAACGCCTGATATCTGCCGGTACTGATAGTAGGGGGATCCTGAAACGCAATCCATAGTCTCAACTTCTCAAGGCCTCTAGAACTTCCAAGAATTGTAATCGCAAATTCTACAATTAGCCGGTTAATTAGTTTGTTACTCTTCTTTGCTTATTCGTATATAGTTCATTGTAATTTATAAACTTTCTATTTTAAAAGGATAAAAGTTGTAATACTGTTAAGTATGAAGATTAAGTGGGGAATGAGAACTTATAAATGTCCCAAAATGCGGTTGTAGGGACGGATTGTGAAAAAAGTCAAGGCAGTTAATACTTTCTTCACAATGAGTTAGCTGGTAAGTTGCATATATAGTACCATGTTGATGCCAACTTAAGTTGTTCGTCCACCTTGCAACTGCAATCGAACAATCCCAAGCCAGCTCAATTAAGACGGTCAACATATTTGCAAGTTAATTGAATGATATATGTATTATAAAATGTATAGTTGTAATTGATTAATTATAACTATTTAGTTTAGTTTATTTTATTATTAATTTTTTTTGATAATGTGGGGTTTCCCAACAGCAGTCGGACTAATCCCCCTGCTCGGACCAACCTTTTCTTTGAACCAGTTTGCGTTGGCGGTCTATGGCCCCATGAGTATTTGTGCTTTTGACAATTGTTGCAACTGAGATCTTGAACCTGTACCACCTGTTGGGGTTCTATTGAGTTTATTGAGGTCAGATAATGTCATACTAAGCAAACTAAGCAGTTTATTGAGTGTATTGAAGATTGAAGAGAGATTATTATTGAGTTTATTGAATATTGTGGCAAAGTAAACAAATTCTTTTTAGTTTATTTTACCAATGAAAAACTAAGTAATGTTACTTAGTTTATGAGAACTATTATTTGAATATGTGGACTATTATTTTATGTTTATTTAGTTAGCTATATTACTTATTCTAATTTATTATTATATTACTTATAATTCGTATTTTATTATTTTTATATTTTTATATTTTTATTTAATTATTTAAATTTTATAAATTTTTTATTTTATTTCGTATAATTTATACACATCACGTGTGTGTCATTGGGGTGGTATTCAATATAAAGCAGGATAGACTAACGTAAAAGAGTCTCCAAAACTTGAGGAATCATTGCTACTCCAATTAGTAACCAGCTGACAATTTTGATGAAAGTTGATTTGTATCCAAACACTTTTATATGATTATTAAGAATCATATTAAAGTGTTTAGATAAGTGGTAGTAGGTACATTCATTCAACTCAGTACCTGATTATGTAAACAAGTTAGTAATGGTCTAATTGTACATATACAATTCATGATTTGCATAAATAATCAATTACGTGAGTACACACACGTATATATAGAAAATGATATATATTATGATTTTATAGATAATTTTTTTTTTTGCGAGTTATGCGGATAAATTTAATTAAAAAATTTTTACGATGTATTTGATACTGTGAATTAATTCTATAATTCTATCTAATTCCATGTATTAATATATGTTGATGTAATCGTAATTCGGCTGAAATTTTTTACAATATATCAGAACTCTATACATATTAGTCAGTACTATTTTTTTTATCTGAATTTTTTTATCTGAAAGGGAGTGTGGTTAGTATGAAGTTAACTTTGGTCAATTGATCAATATAGTGTCGACATACAGGCCATGAGGTGATCTCTCTATACGTATTAATACTGTATTGGTCAATTGATCATTTTATAGTGAAGTTAACTTTTCATGATAACCGGACCCTGTGATGTTTTTTTGGAGGTTTACTCATCTGTAATTAAGGACAGAGGCGAAAAGATAATTCCTGAAAGTTGTCGATGTCTCCCAAATATATGCTGAACTCAAAATTAATGTCTCTGAAGCGGTCTAAACATTTTATTCAAAACTACAAGACCCGACCCAAGTCGTTCATTATGGGGTATCGGCAAAAGTATAATTGTCAACTTTGCAATTCAACTCTAAGTATTAGGGTTAATTTAAGGTTCTTTATCTACACATCCAAGGGCGGAGCTAGGAATTTTTACCGCCCTGGACTATCAAGTACCAACCATATACGCAAGAAATTATCCCACTAAGATCGATTATAAATTCAATAAAGGTTAACTTGGCTAATTCACAAGTTTTAGCATAACAACCTCTTAGAGGCAAAATTTCAAACACCTTGAAGGCGTACTCTAAAATCCTATATTTCATAAGCATAATAGAGGAGCTTACCCAAAAATTTCATCCTTATTACTCCAATTAGCATATATATAACCTCCCATCACATCAACAGAGCAATATTAATACGTTATTCATCTCAAATTCACGAATTTAACAAGTATAAACTAAATTACCTCTTTGCTCGATTTTTTACTTGAATCATTGATTCAATTCTTGCTCCCAACTTGCTTTGATTGAATTCAATGTTTCATTTGGACAACACTTTGCTTCACTTCTACTTTAATTTGAGTACTTGATAACCTCAATTCCTTAAGAACTTGATGGAGTTTTTAGTCCAAGCAAAAAGATAGAGGTTGGAACGGATGGAAAACAAGGAACTGTCAAAAAACTTCACCCGGGCTAGAGCCCACCCAAGCTCAAGCGTAGCTCCGCCCCTGTACACATCAATACGAAATGTCATGTAAAACTGAGTTTTTTTCCCCCACCTTATAAATATGATATCATGCTTACGTACAGTGATGTAGATTATCCCCAATTTAGATGTTTGTAACATCTAAATTAATTTCATGCAAGGTAAAGTTCATTTTCAATTTCAGATCCTAATCTCGAATCTGATTTAATTATTCTTAATGAATTTTTTTATTAAGGGTCCATAATATGCCAAAAATATTATTTAGGATTCTTAATTTTATTGCTATGTTTGAATTGAAGAAATGAAATTGGTGAAAAAATAGAATAGAGAAGAGAATTAAAGGAATGAGAAATATATAGAATGAGTCATTCCATTGTATTTGTATTGAGTCATTCCATAATAGTTGGATTGAGTCATTTCATACTCTGAAAGTGGTTAGCATGAAATTAACTTTGGTCAATTAACTAATATAGTGTCGACACACAGGCCGGGAGGTGATCTCTCCCTCTGCGTGTCAACACTGTATCAGTTAATTGATCAACTTACCAGAAAATTAACTTCATAGTAACTGAACCCCCATACTCTCCGATCTCCCAAGGAATAAAAATCACAAATTTAACACGAATGAAATGATTCATTATATTCTAATGAAACAATCAAATATAATTTTTTTCATTCTATTCCCACATTCGTTCCTACGATCCAAAGCCTTGCTATTCGTCATGAATGGGATTGATACAACTTACAAGTAGTCATAAATCACAATGACACCATATATACATGTATAATTTAGCTTTGAAGTTGCATGAATAAGAAAAGATGGACTTGCGTCTTGCCTATCATTTAAAATGTACTTCCTTCGTTCCTTAATATAAGTCGTTTTAGAGAAATATTTTTGTTTCTTAATATAAGTCGTTTGAGAATTTCAAGTAATCATTAATTGCTTAGTTTCAAATATCACCCCAAGTATTAAATGTAACTTTGGTTCTTTTACTATTTTCTGTCTAATAAATAACAATCTCTTCTTCCAATACAAAGGCAATATAGACAATTGATATTATAGTTAATGCAATACAATTATTTTCTTAATACTTGTGGACAACTCTAAAACGACCTATATTAAGGAACGGAGAGAGTAAATATTATGAGAACAAGACGAGTTTTGTTTTTGTTTTTTTTAAATAAATATTTTAACATGATTTTTTACATTGGCGGCTCTTAAATATTATCAACTCTTAGATTGTGATAAGTATTAATTCTAACATGCTCGCGTAGAAATATTAATTTGTAATGTTTCCCCTTTTATTTTGAAGCTTGTAATGTTTCCCCTTTTATTTTGAAGCTTTCGGATTGTGTGTTTTGCATCTAGTTTTTTGTTACACTTAATTAGGGATTGCAGTTTCATTAAAGGAGTGCATCTAAAAGATTTGGATAAACACACAAGACGATTACAATTTTAAAAACCATTCATAGTGAGAATTCCCTTTTGAACTGTGACGCCCCCAAAATAGGTATATATCACCCATTTTGAGTCGCCAAATATATGGTACAGAAACAAATATAACTTCATATTACAATTGTCGTACAAAATACGACAACACATATACTGTGAGTTTAAATACAAATATTGTCTTCTAGACAATATTCACATTCAAATAAGTCTTTCTTGTAATTCGGTGTATGTGCACACCTAGAGGGAGGGTGAATAAGTGTTTAAACTAAAACTGAAAAACGGTAAAAACTATTTAAATTTTCTGGAACATGTATAATTCAGACAGCTACGCCTGTCTGCTTTAGTGTCTGTTCTTCGTTTATTATTATCAGACAGCTAGATCTGTCTGTTTCAGTGTCTGGATAGTGGCGTGAATAACAAAAAAATGCAGAACGTGAATGACAGTTAAAGAGATAAACAAAAGTAAAAATCACACCGAAATTTTTACGTGGTTCAGCCCCTATCCTCTAATCTAGTAGCCTAATCCACGTCCAATCCCAACAAGGATTGGAGACTCTTTTTATTTCAATTTAACTTAATTAAATACAAAATAACTCCCTGTTTGAGAAAGCTTTCCGTTGGACACGACTGACCCTTTTTGCACCTCTGCAATCCTTCTCACCACTGAGACCTCTGCACTACTGCAGCCTTGAAAGCTTGTCTACAAACAGATCCTATCAACTCTAGATAGACCAAGCCGATACACAGCTTAAACTGAGAACAAGGATATTGATTATAAACTATCAAGTTTCCAGCATAATACAATTTAAGAACAATACAAAAGGGTTGCTGGAAAGAAACTCAGAATCGCTTTTGAATAGAACATATGAGACTAATTGAAGCTTTTCCAAGTTCTGTCTTCCAATAGCCGAGCAAGAGAGATATATATAGTAGAGCTTCCAACGGCTATATATGAGAGGGCTGATTCCACGAAATCCTTAGTCACAAAAAATCAGCACCAAATCAATAGATATATTATTTCCTTGATAAGGTCAACCGAAAAGATATGATATCAATCATCTGATATGAAGGGATACGAAAGATATGGTTTGTTAACAATATACTATATTTAGAGCATATACCTTTTGAAGCTTCTAGAACAAATTTGAATCAACTAATCAGTTGACCAAATTTCATTCCCTGTCAATCAATTGAGATGAGATTACAACAATCATGCAATATAGATTTATATGGACTGTTATATGTTACCATAATGTCCACCCACAATCCATGCATATAATATTATATACTGCCAATATTCATGCATATTAATCAACCATAATCCATGCAGTCACGAAATTTTGTTATCATTCAAAAACATCAATTATGCAATAACTAACATTCTCCCCCTTTTTGATGATGACAAAATAAGTGCAATATGCTTAAATTAGTCATCATTCAAAATATCATAAAATTAAAAACCAACTTCTCCCCCTTTTTGATGATGACAATTTATGCACCACTTTAATCAACATGCTCCCCCTAAGTATATGACTCCCCCTAAATTTATGCATATCAAAGAGCAAAATAAAATGACTTTATCATTGCATATTCCAACACAATATAGTATCTCAATATCAATATGAATGCCAATTCAAACCAATTTAAATATACCCAAATAACTTTATCATTGCATATTCCAACACAATATAGTATCTCAATATCAACATGAATGCCAATTCAAACCAATTTAAATATACGCAAATATCTCTCCCCAATTTAAATATACCCAAATATCTCTCCCCCTTTGTCATTATCAAAAAGAAACAAATCATCAAGTTATATCTCTCCCCCTTTGTCATGAACACAAAATAATTCATATCAATTTAGTTGGAGTTAGTTATCTCACCCCATTTGCCAAATTAAAAATTAAGCACAAAGAATGACATTGGAGCAAGGTTATAACAAAATCACATATAACAAGTAAACAATATAATCATACCTTTGAGATTTGTTACCTATATATTAACATTTTGTTACCAGTAGAAATCTTGATAGCTGTGCTCCTTAGTGTAGATTTGACTTTTGTATTTTCAGAATCAAACATCTCCACTAGCACTCCTTTTGGTCATCCCAATGTTGATGTCTTTAAAGTTCAAGTTAAGAGGATAATTTTTCACTATTTTGGTTGTTCTCGAAAGACTACCATTGGTCATTTGTTCATCTGATTCACTTTCTCACTTTCTGGAATATCAGATTTTGCATTAGAATATTCATCTGATCTGCCTTCTAAAATAGATGGGTCGAATTGTCTGAATTTAGGTGTCTGCATGTTTTCCTGGTTCATCTGTTTTTTTCTTTTGATGCAGACGGCTTAGGCTGTCCAGATTGAGCTGTCTTCTTTCCAAATTCCAAATCTTTTAATTGATTTCCTGCAAAGTCTCCTTCCTCTCTCTCTCAAAGTAAAGAATCATCCATCTCGTTTTTGATCTTGAGACACCTACAAACAAATAGTCTTTATCTTTTTGGTACCCAAATCTTCTTTGGTCCTTTCGGGTTAGTAGCATATAAATCACTTTTCTTTACCCAAATTTGTTTTATTCTAATTTTATTGCAATTAGAATCAAAATGACCTTTAAAACCACATTTTTTTCAAGTAACAAATTGTGAACAATAAAGTGGTTTATGCCTTGACTTACTATTAATCATTCTAATATTATTATTAGTAGGATTATACCCAATTCTTTGTTTATCAAGACTAGACCTTTGTGCCCTTAACATAACATTTAGGTTCTCTTCTCCTTGCACAAATTTAGCAAGATCATTTTTTAAAGATATTATTTCTGCATTTATTACATTATCATCATGTTGCATATTCATAATTTTTCCATCATTAAAAGCATCTATGCATACATCTCTCATTTTTAATTTTTCTTTTAAAATTTGATTTTAATTTTTAAGATATTCATTTTCTTTTCTTTCTTCAATAAGTGACTCAACTTCATTCATTAGCTCATTTACGCAGTTCTTAAAATAAGCAGTTTTCTTTTTAAGCCTTTGATTTTTATTTTGTAAAGCAAGATAATCAGATGTAGATATTTTAAAATTTTTATGAAAATTCGTTACCTCAAGTTGATCATCGTCTTCTAGTCCCATGAAACATAATTGGCCAATTTCTTCTTCTTGTTCTGTTTTGGACTTACTCATTGGAGTTGAGCTACCTTTTTGATTCTTCCTTTGTTTCTTTCTTTGAAGTAGTCTCTCGAGTTTTCTTGAGAGCATTTCAATTTCTTCATCAAAATCTTCATCATTGCCTTCTATGTAGCTTTCAGCTTGTAGAGCTAAGGTCTTCTTCTTAGGTGTCTCATCTTCTTCATCATACAATTTTAGTTGGTTTTCAAACTCTTCAAGTTCTCCAAATAAGGTAAGAGTTTCCATGGTACTAATTGTTGGTGAGTCTTGGAGAGTTGTGACTTTCGTAGCAAACCGTTTGGGCATGACTCTTAGCGGCTTTCTATTAATTTTCCTCTGATCAATTTTCCGTCCTAGCATACTTAGAGAGTTCATTAGAGTAAGAAATCTCCCTTGAGCTTCATTAACTGTTTCATCTTTTTCTAATTTGAAGAGCTCATATTCTTGCATCAACATACTTAGCTTGACTTCCTCGTGGCTCATGAAGATTGTATCCCACATTTCTTTTGCTGTGTTGCACGATGATACTTTATCAATTTCAGCTTGGACCATTCCGCTTAGCAAGGTGTTCATGACTCTTGAGTTGTAGGAAAATATATAGCTTTCGTTTGCATCCATCTCCATGAGAGCCTTTGGTTTGCCATCATCATGTCCAGGAATGATAGGTCCATTTTCAACAACCCACCATTCCCATGGGTCTCTTTGAAGAAAAATCTTCATTCTGAACTTTCAAAAGTTGAAGTTTTCACTTCCGAACAACAGCGGTGGCCTACTTGTGGACTGACCTTCTTGAAAGTTTAGGTGTGCCATAGGATATTCCCCTACGACTTGTAACGATCAATATTAGTAGAGCCTTGCTTTGATACCAAATGTAATTCTGTGTATGTGCACACCTAGAGGGAGGGTGAATAGGTGTTTAAGCTAAAAGTGAAAAACGGTGAAAACTATTTAAATTTTCTGGAACAGGTATAATTCAAACAGCTACGCCTGTCTGCTTTAGTGTCTGTTCTTCGTTTATTATTATCAGACAGCTAGACCTATTTGCTTTAGTGTCTGGATAGTGGCGTGAATAACAAAAAAAGTGCAGAACGTGAATGACAGTTAAAGAGATAAACAGAAGTAAAAATCACACCGAGATTTTTACGTGGTTCAGCCCCTATCCTCTAATCTAGTGGCCTAATCCACGTCCAATCCCAACTAGAATTGGAGACTCTTTTTATTTTAATTTAACTTAATTAAATACAAAATAACTCCCTATTTGAGAAAGCTTTTCGTTGGACACGACTGCCCCTTCTTGCACCTCTGCAATCCTTTTCACCACCGAGACCTCTGCACTACTGCAGCCTTGAAAGCTTGTCTACAAACAGATCCTATCAACTCTAGATAGACCAAGCCAATACACGGCTTAAACTGAGAACAAGGATATTGATTACAGACTATCAAGTTTCCAGCATAATACAATTTAAGAACAATACAAAAGGGTTGCTGGAAAGAAACTCAGAATCGCTTTTGAATAGAACGTATGAGACTAATTGAAGCTTTTTCAAGTTCTGTCTTCCAATAGCCGAGCAAGAGAGATATATATAGTAGAGCTTCCAACGGCTATATATGAGAGGGCTGATTCCATGAAATCCTCAGTCACAAAAAATCAGCACCAAATCAATAGATATATTGTTTCCTTGATAAGCTCAACCGAAGAGATATGATATCAATCATCTGATATGAAGGGATACGAAAGATATGGTTTGTTAACAATATACTATATTTAGAGCATATACCTTTTGAAGCTTCTAGAACAAATTTGAATCAACTAATCAGTTGACCAAATTTCATTCCCTGTCAATCAATTGAGATGAGATTACAGCAATCATGCAATATAGATTTATATGAACTGTTATATGTTACCATAATGTCCACCCACAATCCATGTATATAATATTATATACTGCCAATATTCATGCATATTAATCAACCATAATCCATGCAGTCATGAAATTTTGTTATCATTCAAAAACATCAATTATGCAATAACTAACATTTCTTACAATTATTGATACACTATTTTATAAAATAGTGGGGACTGCTAAAAAAATCAACTTGAAACATCACTCCACACCCCGACTAGTTTCCGTTATATTCTCGCCTCCTGAAAAGAAAAATAGAACAAAAAGAAAAAGGGTGAGCTCAACTAGCCCAGTAAAGAATATTATGAGTAAGATAATGTAGAACAAATTATCGTTAGCCTTCAATAAATCAGATAAAATATAATGGACAACTAGTTTTAGATCAATATTCGCAGCGGAAATAACAATTCATTAGAAGAGTTAAGTAGATAATGAAATCTACTATTATCTATGAATTTAAAAGTCCATCATCAATATTTTATCCTCGTAATATCAATCAATATACATCTTGAATCAAATAATTATCTTTACACTACGGGCCAAAGATATTCATTTGTATCACCAGTTGGTCATGTTCATCTCAACACCTGTTCATCTTTGCACTACGGGCCAAAGATATTCATCAGATAATCATTCATCTTTGTACTACATGCCAAAGATATTCAGTTATATCATCATTTAGGACTGAGGATGATGAAAAATATTTTAAAGAAACGAATCCAGTGAGATAAAAGGACAAAGATTAGGGATTCATACTTTAGATAATTCAAGTTCAAAAATACTCCGTAATAAACCATAGTGGAGTAAAATTCAAGAATGAAGATCAAAACATGGATACAATCAAATATAGTAACCATAATAGACATCATGGACAAAGAAGAGAAAATTTTATTTTTCTGTGAATAGTCTCGTATTTGTGAATAGTGCCGTATACGTGAATAGTAACCCCGACACAAAAAGATAAAAATTTTACAAGAAAAATCATACTTCGTGAATAGTCTCGTATACGTGAATAGTAACCTCGACATGAAAAGATAAAAATTTTATAATAAAATTCATACCAATATTTCGGTATAATGATATTGAAAGAAATAACATCATTTACGAAGAAAATAACATCCCTTACCTCAAAAGAACAGTACTTCTAACTGAAATATCGGATATAGTACTGAAGAAAACTTGCACTGAATAATAACTCTCAAAGTATCAAAATACTCACAAAATACGCTCGATATTATAGAGAGAGAAAATTTCAGATTCTGGTGTGATTTTTAATTCTAACTAAGCACCCTATTTATAGAAAAATGTCAAAATGCCAAAGCAGACTAAATTAATATTCTTAAAAAATTTCTACGCACACTTTCTTGACCAAATTATCAGTCACCACTAGTGGGGTCCACCAAAATTTAGCATTTTTCACACCAACCAAAAGTGGGGCCCACCATATTTTTAATAAAACTATTTATTTTCGAAACTTTAATAATTCATAATAAATAGTTCTTTTATCATAAAAATACGAATATTATGTCCATTCCATAGGAAATTTAATTCTCTACAACTTTGTAGAAGAAATTTTTTTCAAATTCTAATCAGAAAATGTCCGAAATTCACATACGGACGATTTTTAATACCTCCATTCCGACAAAATACTGATAAAACACCTCAACATTAATTCATTCATTTATATCTACAAAAAATAAATATTTCCTTATCATATAAATTAATAATTAATTATTCACAAATAATATTACAGAATCACAATATGACAACCAGGTCGTTCCCAAGAAAGAGGGGGCTTTCCGATAAGGATTTCTTCTTACTGGCGTGCAATTAGGTGACCGAACCTTTTTTTTAGACAAAACTTCCTTAGACATTATCAATAATACTATCTAATAATATTATTCAAATAATATGAATTATTGATCTGATAATGAGAAATACTGTGCAATGATAATTATTGAAACAACAATAATATAAAATATCAACGTAGTAATTATTGAATCAATAAAATAAAATATTGAACAGTAATTACTGTAACAATTATTGAGTAGTGTCTTCTTACGTAAGAATCAATAATTCAAAAATACTGTGCAATACCGTGTGCTACTGTGCAACCACGCGTATTATTGTATTTTAACCACCGGGTATTCCAACAGTGTTAACGGTAACAACTACGCTGTTATTTATAAAAATTCAAACTTGTCGTTTTTTTTCATCCGACTGTTTTTCGTTATGGGGTCTACAAATAGATGCATTGTCGTACGAATATTCTTCGACAGCAATAATATTCCACGACCAAACGAATATTTTCCGACAACAATGAATATTTTATAATTACTTACTTATTTTATAAAATTTGCACATTTCACCTATAACCAAAGTATTATATCAAATTAACACCTTATTATTCAAAATAATAATTAAAAGAAATTCGATTTTATTTATAAAAAGTTGGGGTCTTACATGAACCACTTCTCATCCCTACTCATTTTTGCAACAATAATTCTGAAAAATAAATTGCGCTAATCAATATATGTGATTAGTAGGAATCGTAAGAGATCTTCACTTATTACATATCCCTCCAAACAATTTACCGCTAATACTTATCAAACAATAAAAAAAAATTAACGTAAACATTTACAATATATATCATTTTCCATTCTCTTTAGTCCACCCACACCTCAAGAATTAACACCCAACTCAATAAGTATAAGCGGACATAAAATTAGACAGAAAAATTGGTCCGGAAGAATAAAATGAATTTATTCCAACAAATCAATAGATTGTATTGTCCATTTGTTCGCGAAAACAAATTTATTTTATTCTTCCAGTCCAATTTTTCTGTCTGCGTAGAAGTACTCCACCCAACTAAATTAGTTTATCAAAATTAAGCAGAAGTTCAACTGCATAACCAGCTAGACCTGCAACAATTAATCCACAATTCACTTGCACTATTAGCGATCACCCTCCACACACGTAGTTACATTCAAACAATTGCCTTGTTCCTTTGTAGCCATATATTCAAGACAATTGCAGCAAATAAAAAATGAAGCTTTCTAATTAAAACTCTGACCAAATTTCTTTACGCTAAATGAACTATCCTCAAGAGTCACTTGTGCTCTTTTACACTCCACAGGAACTAATCCCGAAATATATTATTTGGATACAAGCCGTAACAGCTAAGGCTGTGCAAATTTTTCGTTTTTTTTCGGTTTTTGGACGAATCGGACCGGTCCGAACCGGCCGGTTCGGTATAAATATGTACCGGTTCGGTTCTGTTACAAAAAACCGGTATTTACCGGTTAAACGGTACCGGTTTCGGTTCCTTGTTTGCTTGGTTCGGTATAAACCGGACCGAACCGGTCCGTACCGGTTTTCTTTTTTTTATTATTATTAATAAATAATTAATAATAATAATAATAATAAAATAATGATTATAAAAATAATAAAATAATAATTATAATAATAATTATAATAATTTTCGATAAAAATCGGTACCGAACCCGTACCGAACCGGTACCGCCGGTTCGGTATACCGGTTCAACCGGTACCGATATCGGTATCAAGATTTGGGCGATTTCGATGCCGGTTCGGTTTGGTACCGGTCTAGTTCTGTCCGGTAAAAACCGATTGAACACCCCTAGTAACAGCATTCACAACAGTTTTCTTATCTTTATCCTTACTCTGCAGTGCTATTGAGTCATTCTGCAAAATAGGGATTCAACTTTTTCACTATGTACCCAACAAGTTCCTTATATTGATTCCTTAAATAATGAAATTTAAAAATTAAAAATTAAAAATTAAAAATTCTAACAGTCAAAACATCAAATTAATAATAATATTATAATTTATAAAAGAGATTATAATTTTTCAATTATATTTCACTGTAAAACAAATTTTATTTTATTTAGAATTTTAAGTAATTTATGGAGTGAGTATTGAATAAATTGTACTTGCAAACATACATAAGATCAATATTAACTTTTAAAAAGTTAATTTGTGATATTTTTAAATTTAAATTTAATATGATTCATTTAAATTTTGAAAATAATAAATTTTATAATTAAGAGAGTGTGAAATGTCATTTTGTATATATAGAGAACGATTTTTTGATTCTCTCACAGGGGAGTAAAATCCTATATAGGATTAAAATAGAGAGTCAAATAAAGATAAAGAAACTGTTGGATAGTGATTTATTGATTTATTTTTTAAAATTAGGGATAAAAAATTAATTAGGGAAACTGTTGTTAATGATTTAATATTATAACAAAAACTTATAATTACGCAAATCGAACCACATTAATGACGTGCATCAGAAGAAACATAATTTTTTTTCTACAAGTGAGGGGAACTATTAAATCAAATTAATAATGTGAAATTGACTTTCTCCATCTAATCTCAATATTTAAATAGACCACTTACTATAGTTAATTATTTCAAAATATCCACTACACCAATTTTACTGCAGTCCAAAAAAAAGTTCACCTAAATTTCGAAATTAAAAATACATTTTTGTTTTTGGTTAATTTTAAAATTAGACATGCGTACATTTTTATTTTTTATACAAAAAAAGTTCATAAAATTTTTAAAATACCCTTACTTATATACTAAATAAATTGCTCCCTATTTCTTTTTTGTTGATAAAAAGAAGAAGTAAATTGCTCCTTTAATGATTAACTAATTACTATTAGTGAGGAAATTAAGTGACATCTCTAAGAAAATGAACAAACCCCTTTTTTTATTTTTTTTGTTGATTATAAAAGAGATTAAAGAAAGATGCCCATAAACCATCCCTCTAACTCTTAACTCTTAATTTCATGGGATGCATTTCGCTTATGTGGGAAATTTATTATTCGTAATGGCATTTTTTTTTTATATATATATACACTTTTTTTATTGCATTGGTTAATTAACACCAACATAATAAGTTATATACTTTTTTATTGCATTGGTTATAGAAAATGTTAAGTTTTATAGTTTTATATTGTATTAATTATGTAACATTTTTTATAACTAATTCAATAAAAAACTATATGAACTTACTACGGTGAAGTTGATATCAACTTAGATAGCCTATGGCGTAGGTATATACTATAAATAGCCTTGTTTAGATTTTCATGAACTTTTCTTTATATTAAACCGAGATTTTCTTAAGAGATGTTTAAATATCTTTTTAATTAATAACTTAATTAGTCATAATCATATATTCTAAAAAAATATTAAATGTCCAAGTGTGTTATAGCAAATTTAATTTGACTAAAAGAGAGTTAAAATGTTAAGATATATTCTCATTTTCCTGAGGAAAGAAGTATAGATACATTGTTTCAATCAAATTTTCCGAAATCTACCAAAAATATTCTGTTCTTAGATATATAAAATCTCCCTGTTCCTTTGAATCACATCAACACATATACAAATCGTGTACGTTAGTTTGTCAATATAATTATAAAGCAAGCATCCATGTCACAACTATTAATTAAATTATCCTCCTAATATGGAATCAGTAACAAGAAAGATCTTTATGTTTGAGGGAACAACATATATATATATATATATATATATATATATATATATATATATATATATATATATATATATATATATATATAGAACACGGATCAGGTCCGGACTCTCGGATCTGACCAAAATCCGGACTTTTTTTTTTAACAACTAATTTTTTTTTAATATTTTATGGAACTGAAATTTTTACATAATACAGTGTTTTGGGTGTGATTTGGATACATATAACAAAACATGTATATACAGTCTGTACAAAAAAGCAAAAAAAAAAAAAAGGTCCGTATTTTTATAAAGTCCGGGATCCCGGACTGGATCCGGACTGGATCCGGACTCTCTCTCTCTCTGTAAGACCCCAAATTATTAATAAATGAAATTTAAATTTCCTCTATTTATTATTTTGAAATAGTAAGTGTTAAATTGATTAATGAGGTTAGTTATGGGTAAAATGCGCAAATATTTCAAATAAGCAGGTGGTTATAAAATATTCATTGTTGTCGGGGAATATTCGTTTGGTCGTGGAATATTCTTCCTGTCGGGGAATATTCGTACGACGGCGCAGTCTTTTGTGGGCCCCATAACGGAAAGCGATTGGATGAAGAAAACGACAAGTATATGTTTGTTATTAATAACGGCGTAGTTGTTACCGTTAATACTGTTGGAATACCTGGTGGTTAAAACACAGTAATACGCGTTGTTACACAGTAGCACACTGCATTGCACCAATTATTGATTCTTACGTAAGAAGGCACTACTCAATAATGGTTACAGTAATTACTGTTCAGTATTTTATTTTATTGATTCAATAATTGCTGCGTTGATATTTTATATTACTGTTATTTCAATAATTGTCACTACACAGTATTTCCCATTATCAGATCAATAATTCATATTATTTGAATAATATTATTAGATAACATTATTGGCAATGTCTAGAAAGTTCTGTCTAAGGAGAGGTTTGGTCATCTAATTGCGCGCCAGTAAGGAGAAATCCTTATTGGAAAGCCCCCTCTTTCCTGGGAACGGCCTAGTTGTCATAAATGTGATTCTGTAATATTATTTGTGAATAATTAATTATTGATTCATATGATAAGGAAATATTTATTTTTGTGGATATAAATGAGGGATATATTTTTGTGGTTAAAAATGAAGGAGTTAATGTTGAAGTTTTTATCAGTATTTTTGTCGGAATGGAGGTATTAAAAATCAGGGTTTTTGAGATATTTTGCGGGGGTTATTATTTTTAATCCGACCGTTGGATCGTGGTAATTTTTGGATATGTTATACATATATAAGTTGAGTATATGTCCACAAATTTTGAACCGTTAAAAATGAACGTATGATTTATTATGAATTTTACGAGATGACTGGTTCAGAAATTGTTGAATTTTCGGAGTTAATCATTTTGGTAGAAAATTCTAGAATTGGTGGGCCCCACTCTTGGTTGGTGAAGAAATGTGCTGAGATTTTTATTCAAATGTGGTGGGTGAGAATAGTAGCAGGTAAAGCCATCAGGTTGCAGGTTAAGTCTGCTTCGGCGTGCTAACATTTTCCTATAAATAGAGGGCTAAGTTAGAATTTAAAATCACACCAGAAACAAGTTTTCTCTCTTTCTCTCTCTAGATTATTGAGTGTATTTTGTGAGTATTTAGATACTTTGAGAGTTTCTATTCATCAGAGCAAGTGTCTTTCAGCCTTATACCGGTATTCCGACCAGAAGTACTGTCTTTACGAGGTAAGGGATGTTATTTTATTCAAAAATGATATTATTTCTTCAATATCATTATGCCGAAATATTGGTTGGAAATTTTTATCAAATTTGGAACTTTTCACGTCGGGGTTACTATTCATGAGTTACTATTCATGAGTTACTATTCATCAAAAAATAAAATTTTCTTCTTTTCGTCCAAAATATCTATTCTGGGTACTAGCTTTGATTGTATCCATGTTTTGATCATTCTTGAATTCTACTTCACTATGAATAATTATAAGGTATTTTTGGACATAGATAAATCGAAATACGAATCCTTAATATTTGTTATTTTGTTTCACTGGATTCGTTTTCTTTAAGATATTTTTCATCATCCTCAGTCCTAAATGATGATATTACTGAATATCTTTGGCCCGTAGTGCAAAGATGAATGATTAACTGATGAATATCTTTGGCCCGTAGTGCAAAGATGAACAGGTGTTGAGATGAACATGACCGACTGGTGATACAAATGAATATCTTTGGCCTGTAGTGCAAAGATGAATGTTTGATTAAAGATGGTTATTGATTGTTGTTACAGGGATAAAATATTGATGATGGACTTTTAAATCTTAGAAGATAGTAGAACTCATTCTCTACTTGACTCTTCTAATGGTTTGCTGTTTCCGCTGCAGTTATTGATTTAAAACTTGTTGTCTATTGTATTCTATTAGATTTTTCCCTGTTGAAGACTAACGATAATTTGTTCTGTATTATCTTAGTCATAATGTTCTTTACTGGGCTAGTTGAGCTCACCCTTTTCCTTTTTGTTCCATTTTTCTCAGGAGGCGAGAATGTAGCGAGTACTAGTCGGGGTATGGAATGATGGTTCTAGAAGTTACTTTAGTAGTCCTCACCATTTTTGTGAAATAATGTATCAATAATTGTAATGAAGACTTATTTGAGTGTGGATATTGTCTAAATGACAATATTTGTATTTAAACTCACAGTTCTTGTGTTGTAATAATAAAGATGTAGTTGTTTCTGTACCATGTATTTTGGCGACTCAGAATGGGTGTTGTATACCTATTTTGGGGGCGTCACACACTCTCTCTCTCTATATATATATATATATATATACATATTATATATATCGACAAAAGAAAGAAAAGTACTTTGGTACTACAGATTATCAGGATTTAGGTGCTGTTTGTTTACGTCTGAATGCCTCTTAATGGACTGTCTCTTATTCGCTAAGAGGTATGATGCTGTTTGTTTTTTTTTGTTACCTCTGAATGCCTCTTAATCGTTAAGACAGAAAATGAAATCTTAATAATTAAGAGGTACCTCTTAATGAAATTTTTTTGATAATTTTTTTTATATAAATATAATCAACAATATTATTCACTCATTTTTATTAAATTGAATATTTAAAATTATTAAATAAAATTTTACCCTTTAAAATGATAAAATAGTATCATTAAGAGACAACTTACTTTATAGTTATCAAACATTTTTTTAGATTCAGACCTCATAACCATTCAGATGATCTAATTTATTAAGACATCATAATTATTCAGATCTTAATTCTCAAGTTTATCAAATACAACCTTAGTTTCCTCCAAACAAAAGGGAAATGATATTTCTAGGACTATATTTGTCACTCCAACATATATATCCAACTATTTCAGCACACAGTATAATTGTGTACGATATCATTTTTATTGGAATAGTAAATTCAGCACTGATAACGTCATTTCTCAATAATTAATATTGATGAGATTAACATCTATATTAATTATCAATGTACTAGTAGTAACTATCCATTTTACCGTAAAAGTCACGATATCACAAAATCTTGTCGTTGAATTTGGACCGAAACTATGGTGCCCCAAGCTAGTTTGATTCAAATTTGGGGAGGGTACGACAACTTTAATTTAATTTTTTTGAGCAGTATGAGATTTGAAACCTTTGTTTCGAATCTCATAAAAGTCTTTTTCTTGAAAGCTTGAGGATAACATAGATGCTTCAGTCATTGATTTGACTGATATTGCAAGCTAGAATCCATTATAAGTTGAACTTATCAGCCATTTACTTAACAAGTACAAACTTAATTTTTGTATAAAAGGAGCTCCTCGATCCTAGTGAGTAGAGACACTATAACCCTAGCTATATCAACATGAAATCAATCAATATGGAGCTTAGTACACCTATGGTTGCATTTGTCATCATCATCTTTCTTTATCTTTGTCATTTATGCCAAAAATATAAGCTCCTTCTTGAAATGCTATCCATGGTACTCTTTCACTTCCATAGGATTTACGACAAATTCTTCGAAATGCTACAACGTAGCAATGGAACTTTTCAAGTCAAAGGCGGTTTGCTTGCTAATTACAACATGTTAGTTACTAGTAATCCTGCAAATTTGCACCATGTAATGAGCAATAATTTCTCAAACTATCCAAAAGGACCCGAGTTCAAAAGGATTTTTGATCTTCTCGGAGACATGCTATTCAATTCCGACCATGGTGAATGGAAAAAGGATAGGAAAATGGCCCATGGACTGTTTGGCAACCCCCGGTTCCGCCAGGCTTCTCTTAGGATTAACAAGGAGAGGTTGGAGTATGGCCTAATTCCGGTTCTTGACCATGTTTCCGAACAAGGCCTGATTGTGGACTTGCAGGATTTGTTTGAAAGACTAATGTGTGATGCTACGTGTCTGATGGTGACTGGTTATAATCCGGGCTCGCTTTGCATTGGATTTCCACAAGTTCCTTTGATGAAAGCTGTGCAAAATGCAGGCGAGGCGTTGTTTATGCGCTTTGTTTTGCCTGAAACACTTTGGAGGACACAAAGGTGGCTTGGGATTGGGGCAGAAAAGAAGATGAGTAATGCTAAGGAAACCCTAGATGATTTGGCCGCCAAATATATAGCCATGAAGAAGAAGGAGCTAGTTCTAGTTAAACCAAGTGAATTAGGAGGTGAAGAGGATAGTTTCGATGCTTTAAGATACTATTTGACTGATCATAATTCGTACAGTACTAGTACTGTTATGCGTGACACGATTGTAGGTCTCATGTTTGTGGGTCGAGGCACGAGTAGTGCCGCTCTGACGTGGCTTTTCTGGCTTATTTCACTAAACCCTTTAGTGGAATCCAAAATCCGACAAGAAATAAGAGAAAAATTATGTATGGATAAACGTGAAGACGAAATTATTAGTCAAACGTTGGACGTAGTAGAGCTAAATAAACTGACTTATCTACATGCTACATTACTTGAGACACTAAGGCTGTTTCCTCCTGTCCCTTTGCAAAGAAGGGTGGCTGTTGAATTCGACATTCTCCCCAGCGGCCACAGCGTAAATCCAAACACAAAAATCGTGCTTTGTTCTTATGCGATGGGAAGGATGAAGTCGGTATGGGGAGAAGATTGCTTGGAGTTCAAGCCAGAGAGATGGATATCGGAAAAAGGAGGAATAAAACCTGTGGCATCAAACAAATTTGTAGCATTTAGCTCAGGACCAAGGATTTGTCCGGGAAAAGAATTAGGGTTTAATAAAATGAAGGCCGTGGCAGCTGCTGTTATATACAACTACAATATCCAAGTTGTTAAGGGCCACCCTGTGGCTCCGGCTAATTCTATCCTTCTTCATATGAAGCACGGATTAAAGGTTATGGTTACCAAGAGACGGGCATGATTAACGCACTTATAATACAACTTATTAGGGCATAATTTGTTGTGTTCGATCGAAAAGCAAATTAATTAAGAATTAAGCGGATTCAAGACTTTGTATTATAGGATCTTTGTTGTTATATAATTGTATTATTTATTTTAATTTAATAAAAAAAATTAAATTTAATAAAATAAAATAAATTTTAAAAAATAGATAGTATAATATAATATAATACAAAATAAAATAAAATAAAAAATAATAATAAAATTAATTTAATTTAAGTTAAGTTAATAACACTACAAAAAAAAGGTCATTGCCGACGGACATTCCCGTCGCCAATGACTCTATTGCCGTCGGCAGTGAGGTCATTTGCGACGGCACAGACCGTCGCCTCAGAGGTCGTCGCCCGTGACTCCCGTCGCTCGCCGTCGGAAAGAATATCATTGCCGACAGGGTCATTGCCGACGGTCCTACCGTCGCTAATGTTGTATTACCGACGACACTAGCGACGGACATGCTGTCGTTAATAAATATTTTATAAAATTGAAATTACTGTCATTACCGACGACATGCCGTCGCCAATGACCTGTAAGTCATTGCCGATGGCACCCCCGTCGCCAATGACCCGTCACCAATGACCTGCTTAAAAAAAATTTAAAAATTGCAAAATTTTCCTGTTCATTTACATATACATAATTGTACCTGTTATAAATTAAAGAAAGACTAATAATGACAATGCACGCATATCAACAATCAATTTAGTTAGATACAAAACTCTGGTCTGTACAACTCAAAAGTTATATAAATACATACATGAAAGTCAAAATATAAACATAAACTAACTACAACCCAAGATCAGGAATTTCAGTGTCATCATCACCGCCATCTATCGTATGATCGCCTGTCCCACCTGCGGTCCCACCCTCCATAGTCTCATCAGCATCAGCTCGGTGGTCATCACCATATCTTCCACGGGCATCGCCTGTGCCGCAGCCTCCACACCCATGAGTCTCATCAACAATACCCTATAAAAGTAAAAATATTAATTACGAAGTCGAAAATAGAGCATATTTAAATTATTGTAGTTTATGTTCTACAATTATTACAAACGGGCAGATAACTCGGCTTCCGTATGTCGGAATCGAGTCCCGTCAGTTGCAACACGTGTCTAATACCCACGCGGTGCTATGTGTGTGTTTGCGTGGCATTCGGACTACCGACGCGGGTTTTGGTCTCTTTTTCGGTTTTTTGCCTAAGTGTTGGCGAGTTTTACAAACTAGGCGATAACTCGGCTTCCGTATGTCGGAATCGAGTCCCGTCAGTTGTAACACGTGTCTAATACCTACGCGGTGCTATGTGTGTGTTTGCGTGGCGTTCGGACTACCGACGCGGGTTTTGGTCTCTTTTTCGGCTTTTTACCTAAATGTTGGCGAGTTTTGCAAACTGGGCGATAACTCGGCTTCCGTATGTCGGAATAGTCCCGTCAGTTGCTGCGCGTGTCTAATACCTACGCGGTGCTATGTGTGTGTTTGCGTGGCGTTCGGACTACCGACTCGGGTTTTGGTCTCTTTTTCGGCTTTTTGCCTAAGTGTTGGCGAGTTTTGCAAACTGGGCGATAACTCGGCTTTCGTATGTCAGAATCGAGTCCCGTCAGTTGTTGCGCGTGTCTAATACCTACACGATGCTATGTGTGTGTTTGCGTGGCGTTCGAACTACTGACGCGGGTTTTGGTCTTTTTTTCGGCTTTTTACCTAAGTGTTGGCCCGTTTTGCAAACTGGGCGATAACTCGACTTTCGTATGTCAAAATCGAGTCCCGTCAGTTGCAACGCGTTTCTAATACCTACGCGGTACTATGTGTGTATTTGTATGGCATTCGGACTACCGACGCAAGTTTTGGTCTCTTTTTTGACTTTTTACCTAAGTGTTGGCGAGTTTTGCAAACTGGGCGATAACTCGGCTTCCGTATGTCGGAATCGAGTCCTGTCAGTTGCTGCGCGTGTCTAATACCTACACGGTGCTATGTGTGTGTTTGCGTGGCGTTCGGACTACCGACGCGGGTTTTGGTCTCTTTTTCGGCTTTTTGCCTAAGTGTTGGCGAGTTTTGCAAACTGGACGATAACTCGGCTTCCGTATGTCGGAATCGAGTTCCGTCAGTTACTGCGCGTGTCTAATACCTATGCGGTACTATGTGTGTGTTTGCATGGCGTTCAGACTATCGATGCGGGTTTTGGTCTCTTTTTCGGCTTTTTACCTAAGTGTTGGCCAGTTTTGCAAACTGGGCGATAACTCGGCTTCCGTATGTCAGAATCGAGTCCCGTCAGTTGCTGCGTGTGTCTAATACCTACGCGGTGTTATGTGTGTGTTTGTGTGGCATTTGGACTACCGACGCTGGTTTTGGTCTCTTTTTCGGCTTTTTGCCTAAGTGCTGGCGAGTTTTGTAAACTGGGTGATAACTCGGCTTTCATATGTCAGAATCGAGTCCCGTCAGTTGCTGCGCGTGTCTAATACCTACACGGTGCTATGTGTGTGTTTGCGTGGCGTTCGGACCACCGACGCGGGTTTTGGTCTCTTTTTCGGCTTTTTGCCTAAGTGTTGGCGAGTTTTGCAAACTGGGCGATAACTCGGCTTCCGTATGTCGAAATCGAGTCCCGTCAGTTGTTGCGTGTGTCTAATACCTATGCGATGCTATGTGTGTGTTTGCGTGGCGTTCGGACTACCGACGCGGGTTTTGGTCTCTTTTTCGACTTTTTGCCTATGTGTTGGCGAGTTTTGTAAACTGGGCGATAACTCGGCTTCCGTATGTCGGAATCGAGTCCCGTCAGTTGCTGCGTGTGTCTAATACCTACGCGGTACTATGTGTGTGTTTGCGTGGCATTCGGACTATCGACGCGGGTTTTGGTCTCTTTTTCGGCTTTTTGCCTAAGTGTTGGCGAGTTTTGCAAACTGGGCGATAACTCGGCTTCCGTATGTCGGAATTGAGTCCCGTCAGTTGCTACACGTGTCTAATATCTACGCAGTGCTATGTGTGTGTTTGCGTGGCGTTCGGACTATCGACACGGGTTTTGGTCTCTTTTTCGGCTTTTTGCCTAAGTGTTGGCGAGTTTTACAAACTGGGCGATAACTCGGCTTCCGTATGTCGGAATCGAGTCCCGTCAGTTGCAACACGTGTCTAATACCTACGCGGTGCTATATGTGTGTTTGCATGGCGTTCGGACTACCGACGCGGGTTTTGGTCTCTTTTTCGGGTAATATAATTACAAATTTCGTAAATTAAATAAACAAATACATCAATAATTGTTTTTACCTATCGAATATGTGGTGGAAAGATACTGGCCAAGATAACTGCACATACACGGATGGCTTCCTTCTGTACTACACCCATGAGGTCGTCAGCGGCAGCAGTAGGATCTATGGAGCCGTGGACAACCTCCTGAGCCAGCTGGTAGATCCGCTCACGTGATGGTGCTCCTGACTGCACAACACTGCTCGCCATGCACCCCTCTATAATCCGCCGGAAGAAATCGTCGGATAATGAAGGGCTGACGCCCGATCCACTCGCACCACTACCTCCAGTGGGTGGGCGCCGTCGAGATCTCGCAGCAGGGACTAGGGTATAGGCTGGGACATGGGGAATGCCCAAAACTCTACCCTTCTTCGGTCCCCCTGTAGCCTGTAACCAGTCCTCCATCTCCTCATCCACACGCGTAGAACCATCGACTGCAGTGTCACGTCTTTGGCTGCTCTGAGCCACAGAAAGGTCCTCGAATCGTCGCTGAAAAAAATACATTAATAGATGATACGCAAAATATAAAACAAGAAAATTCAAAAGAATAATCGAATTTTAATTACATACTAAATAAAAGAATTAAATAACTTACAGCAATGCATTCTGCCTCAGGAGATATATAACCACCTTCACCTTTCTTCTGGTGGGTGTGCCACCAAAACTCCAAGCGGGAGGGTGCATGCTTTAGACTCACCTCGAGTCTCTCCCGGTAGAGATCGTACAACTGAGACCCCGTGCAGTGCGTGAGATGACTCTGCTGTCGGGCAGCTGTACGCTGTGCTGACATCTTCTTGAAGGCCTCGCCGTCCCAAATGCTGCACATCTGGTCCCATACCGCAGCAGATATGAAATCTGACCGGACATCCTTAAGTGTCTGTCCATCAGCCATCTTCGTCTGGGCCTTCTTCTTCCAGTCATGGACTCATTTGTGCCAATTCATCTCCAAGTATTTATGTAGAACAATCATGCCATGGGCTTCCTGCCCGTCCTCAAAGCGGTAATATCTCTGCACATTACACATCAAGAAACTTAGTAGACAACATAAATCAAACTAAATATGAATGCATATAAAACAAACATATATATGAATGAATGAATGACATCTTACCCTGAACTCAGCAAAAATCAGCTGGCGTGTGCGATCATCCACATCCGCCCACCTCATCCACGGGCTTGAGAATCGATTACGGACGATCCCAAGCAACGTGTTCCTCGGCGTCGCGTCAAGGATACTACATATTAGAAAGAATATATAAGAACGAAATACTATGTCAATGCTATATAGAACTATGAAATTACCTATTAGTCCCAACGCGACAAATAATCGGTGCCTGAGGGGGATTCCCTAGCAAGCCACGTGCTAGTCCCCGCGGAGGCCTACGACGATCACCTATGTAGTGAAATACATCATTATTTATATAATAGAATATAATGACAATACTATATAAAATAAAAAATAATAAGATGTATCCCAACAAAATATGTAATTATACCTGACGACCCGGCCTGCTCATCACCCCCACTACCTCCGCGGCCCCCACGACCTGGACGCCCACCACGATCGCCGTGTGGTGTACGCGCCATATGTATATATACTGTCAAATCATCAACAAAACATTATTAGACATTCGTATGCACAATATTTCTTGCGTTGTTCACAGTATCTACTTGTACCACAAATATCACATGACCTCTTATCTTTATTGACATCACCGTAATACAACATACAGTCATTCTCACAAGCATCAATCTTCTCATACCCTAGATTGAGCCTTTTGACCATTTTCTTCACATCATAGTACGATTCCGGTAACTTATTGCCTGCAGGTAAGCATTCCTTCACAATGCTTAACAGTTCATTAAAACCTCTCTCGCTACAGTCATGCTCGTTCTTGAAGTGTAAAAACTTAGTCACGGCAGATAAGACGGTGTGCTTTTCGTGCCCGTCATACAGTGGCGTCGCTGCTTCATGCAATAACTCATAGAAACCCTTAGCCCCGTCATTCGGCTCTTGCTCGACGCTACTACCATCCCTGTCTGTATTCCACTGGAAGTATGAACCAACAGCTTCGACTATCATGTTAGTACAGTCAAAGGTTTCGTCACCTCTGGATTCTGATTTTGATTCATGTTCATCCAACCAGGTTTCCCCATGATAGATCCATGTCGTATAACCCTGTTTGAACCCATACGCAAATAAGTCGCACATGACATCACTCCTTTCCTTTCACACTTCATTCACACACCTCTTACAAGGACATCTGATCTCATCGCCGCTAACTTGCTCAAACGCGAAGTTGAGAAACTGTTCAACCCCACTACAATACTCAGAGCTAAGCCCACTCTTATCAGTGGCTACCCTACGTTCCATCCAACTTCGATCAACAGACATCTTGGACAATTGTCTGCTATATATATGGAAAATTAGACAAACACAATTAATTTCACAAGTTAATGTATATGCAAGCTTATGAGTTTCCTAACTTCATCTCCCACTCTAACGGGTCAGGCTTCTATCCCATTCCCGGATGTGTCGCCTCACTGATGCCAACAACTTGAACACAACTTTAAATTTTTCAGAAATTTCGGCAGCACCTCCCCATGGTGTTCAAGTACACGAAATAGACTAACACATCGTAGTCTAAATATGCACCCGAAGAACGTCAAGAGATATATACTGACCGAAAATTCAAAAAATATAAAGACGTGCTCAATTCGTTAACACCGACCTAAGTGAGATCGAAACATACAAGAACAGTCCCAAAACGGGGACTATTTGAGATTCACTCCTACTAAGTGAATCTCAAACGGGTTTCTAAGCTTCCTAAACTATATGAAAATATGCACATGTCAAAGTAAGGATTATTTTTGTATAACAATTAAAACACTAGCTTTTTATCAGGTCATAAACTATTATTAAAGGATTATCAGGTAGAAGGTAGAAGGATTCAAAATTTTAGCATAGCTTGTTTGGTTAAAGGTACGAGATTAATGTGTTCTTTGTAGACTCTAAATCCTGTTATTACTGCAGTTATCCAAATTCAACTTGTATGCACTTGAATAACTCGAAAAAGTTGAGGTCTTGTCTTCATGTTAGTGTAATATATATAATTATCTTTTGACATATGTGGTTCCCCTTTATCAAGCTTCCTTTTCATCTATGCCAATTCAATATTCTTATATTTGATCGAATGGATTATTATGCATAACGTTAATAGTTAATTCTATTTACAATGTTAAACTACTGTAGGTTATTTTACAGTTGATAAGGATTCAACCACTGAAAAACTGGTTTCTCTCTTCTCCCAATCTTCAAACCTATTGTCAAATCCATACAAACAACAAACTCCAATCATTTCAACCCTCCATTCCCCTTTTAATTTTTAGTCATTTCAGTTGCATATATTACCACAAAATAAAAACATAACAAATCGCAAATGTCTAAATACAGGGTATTCAAAGGGAAGCAAATAAAATTAAAAATTAGCTATGCAAGAACTGAGAAGAAGAATTAGAGTGGGCTAGTGAGTACCCAATTCATATCATCGCATTAATATCAGTTAGCATTGTCATACAAAGCCATATGAATTGAGAAAAACTTGCAAATATTATTAGCTAGGTTATATTTGGGGGAAACTGAAATTGGGATTATCTTGCAGTCGAGAGGGAGAGAGCGAGGGACGACGACGGAAGAGAGACAGCGATGGCGACGGCAAGAAAAGGGCAGTGGGCGACGGGAAAGGGAAGCCAGCGACGGTACGAGGAAGAAGGGGGATAAAAAAGAAGAAGAGAAGTGAAAAAAAATTACGCTACTGTAAGTTAATATTAACCCATTAGCGATGACACTCAATACCGACGGCCAATGCCGTCGCCTATGGCCTTTTCCCACGTCCGCCAAAAAATTTCCACCAAAATTAGACCCGGGAGGGTCATTATCGACGGGCCTCATTGGTGACGGCTACGCCTTCGAGATTGAGGTTATTGGCGACGGGGTTACTGCCGTCGCTAAAGATGCCGTCGCCAATGACCTGTTTTTTTGTAGTGTAAGTTAAATTAATTTTAATTAAATAAAAAATATTAGATAATAAAATAAAATTAAAGAAATGAACTAAGTAGCATTTACTTAGTTTTGCACTACTAAATAAAATAATATAATAACATAAACTAAATTTACATAATATAATATAAATAATATAATATAATATATATAATGAAATACAAAATAAAATAAAATAAAGAAAATAAAACATAATGAAATAACTTATGTAAGACCCCAACTTTTTATAAATTAAATTAAATTTCTTCTAATTATTATTTTGAATAATAAGGTGTTAATTTGATATAATGCTTTGGTTATGGGTGAAATGTTCAAATTTTACAAAATAAGCAAGTGATTATAAAATATTCATTGTTGTCAGGAAATATTCGTTTGATCGTGGAATATTCTTGCTGTCGGGAAATATTCGTACGACGGCGCAGCTATTTGTGGACCCCATAACAGAAAATTGCCGGATGAAGAAAACGACAACTATGAGTTTTTATAATTAGTGACGTTGTTGTTACTGTTAACACTGTTGAAATACCTGCCGATTAAAGTACAGTAATATGCGTGGTTGCACAGTAGCACACGATATTGTACAGTATTTTTGGATTATTGATTCTTACGTAAGAAGACATGACTCAATAATTGTTACAGTAATTGTAAGACCCCAACTTTTATAAATAAAGATGAATTTTCTACAAATATCATTTCTGAATATTATGGAGTTAATTTTATATAATGTTATAGTTGTGGGTAATATTTATAAATTTTGCAAAGTACGCAAGTTGTTATATAATATTCGATTGGTCGGGGAATATTCGTTTTAACAGGGAATATTCGTACAACGGCACAATCATTGGTGGACCCCACAACGAAATTATTGTCGGATTGAGAAAACGACAAAAATATTTTATTAAAAATAACGGCAGAAGTTTTACCATCGATACTGTTGAACTACTCGGTAGTAAAAGTACAGTAATATGTGTGGTTGCATAGTAACACACGGTATTAATTATTGATGCTTACGTGAGAAGTCACTCAGCTATACTCAATTATTGCTACAGTAATTGCTGCATCATATCTCTTAAATTATTGTCATAGTATCATCTGTATAATATGTTATATTATTAAATCAATAATTGAGACGTTGTGCTAAGTTTGATTATTTTTATGGGGGGTCATATGTCATCATCTAAGAGTCTCTTCGTTAATAGTAATTACCGTCGTCAATAGTATTTATCTTGGTCAATAGTAATTACCTTCGTCAATAGTATTTACCTTGGTCAATATTAATTACTTTCGTCAATAGTAGTTGTCCCTTCAATATTACCAAGAGTCATTTGACCCTTCGTTAAGACCAAGAGTCATTTGACCCTTCGTTAAGACCAAGAGTCACCCTCAGTTTTTCTATAAATAGAGGCCTAGGGCTTCATTATTTTTCACGAATTCATTCAAGCTATAGAGAGAGAAAGTATAGAGAGAATAAGAGAGAGAGAATAAAAGTATTCTGCTACTTCACTTTTCCAATATCCAGTTCTTTTAAGGTAAGGGATATTATTCTTTTGTATTCAAGAAGAGAATTTCTGTTATTCCATTTCTTTATTATTCTGTTGTAATAACCTGTATATGCGGAATACCCTATACTTGGTGACATTCTTCTATTATTCTGTCTTTGTTATTCCGTTGGAACATCCTGTCTGTGCTTTACGCCGGACCTGGTTCCGTCTTTATTATTATTCTGTCGGAATATCCTGTCTGTGTGTTTTACACCGGACCTGGTTCTATTATTTATTATTCTGTCAGAATATCCTGTCTGTGTGTTTTACACTGGACCTGGTTCCATTATTTATTATTCTGTCAAAATATCCTGTCTGTGTATTTTACACCGGATCTGGTTCTATTATTTATTATTCTGTCGGAATATCCTGTCTGTGCGTTTACGCCGGACCTGGTTCCATTATTATTATTCTGTTAAGAATAACCTGATTGTGCGGTCTATCGCATGCATGGTGATTTCTTTTGTTATTCCATTTTTTTATTATACTCAGTTGATTAAAACTTTGACTTCTATACTCCATGAAATTAGTGGAATATCCTTGATATTTGCGCTTCATCTAGTATCTATTCATGAAAATATTCTCCTGATCATTCTTGAAGTTTACTCCACAAAACAGTATCATGTTGACAATTTGGACGTTGTTAATTCCTGGATAAATTAATTCTTGAACTTGTTTTATTGAATTCTTGTATCATTGTCATCATCCTCATGTTTATAAAATGTTGAAAGTCATCTGTGGCCTTTAGTGCATAGATGGACTTGGTATGATTATGACCAGGGATTATTCGGTATAATCATGACCGTAATGTTACAAATGATGTGGTAAAAGTCCTCATTGGCCCGTAGTGCATTGATGGACAGTTGTTGGCATGATCATGACCATTAATGAATACACGAATATCCTTGGCCGTAGTGCAGGGGTGATTCGATGATGTGGATTATTTTATTAAGCTGAGTCTCAGCGATCACAGTGTTGGAAAATCTTTTAAATCATAAAAGATAGTAGAGTTTATTTTCTACTTGACTCTCTTAATGGATTGCTTGTTCCGCTACAGTTAAACTTGATGTCTATTATATTTTATCAGTTTAACATTGTTGAAGGCTAATGATAATTTATTCTGCATTATCTTAGTCATAATATTTCTTACTGGGCTAGTTGAGCTCACCCTTTCTTTCACTGTTCTCTTCAGGAAATGAGAACGTAGCTGGGACAAGTCGGGGAACGGAGTGATGGTCCGAATGATAGTATTAGTTAGTAGTCCTCACTATTCTATGTAATAGTGTGTTAATAAATGTAATGAGGACTCCTTTTGAGTATGAATACTCTCTATAAGATAATATTTGTATTCAAACTCACAGTTTATGTTTTGTCGTATTGTACACGACAGTTGTATTAGTAAGTTTATATTTGTATTTTGTACTATGTATCTGACGACCCAAGATGGGTGATGTATACCTAATTTTGGGGCCGTCACAGTTGGTATCAGAGCTTAGGGATATGATCCCTGGCTAAGATGTGAGAATAGAACTAGGAGGGGAGAGACGGGGAATTCCTTCGCTAGTATGACCTACCTAAGTTTATTTGCATGGTATTTAATTGGTCGGTCATAATATAAGGATAAAATATGACATATCAATTAATTTTTATTTTGTGGCAGTATCTGAAAATGGCATCTGAGAATGTTGAGAATAGCAATGGAGCACAGGCGACTGTTGATTCACCACATATCAATAATCAGGATAATGTGCATCAGGAAGGTGACAATCCTCATGCAAACAACAACACTGACCAAATGATGAATGATCAAATGTTCAGAGGCTTTATGCAATTCATGCAACAACAGGTGAAAGCGGCTCCTGTCCACAACGTAGGTGGAAATACTGGAAACTCTCTGGCGGTCACCGCTAAACAGTTTAAGGAGCTGGGACCACCGGAGTTTAAGGGAGAACCCAAACCACTTGTAGCTGAAACATGGATAAAGCAGATCACCAAGATATTTGATGTCTTGGGTTGCTCCGAGGAGCAAAAGGTTCCCTTTGCCGCCTTTATGTTGCGAGGAGAGGCAGATTACTGGTGGGAATCGATAAAGCGTACTCAACCTGCCGCACTGAAGATGTCTTGGGAGAAGTTCCAAGAGCTGTTTAACGACAAATACTTTCCCGAGAGTATTCGTCACATGAAGGAGGTGGAGTTCATCAAATTGGAGCAGAATAATATGACCGTGTCGCAGTACGAGGCAAAATTTGCGGAGTTATCCCGGTTTGCGTCCCACCTGGTGGATAATGAAGAAAGAATGACGCGGATGTTTTTAAGAGGTTTGAAGCCGGAGATACGTCAACATCTTGTTTCTCATAAACTGTGTTTGTATTCAGATGTTGTAAATAGGGCTCAGTTGGTGGAGCGCGATAACGAGACAACGCAACCAAAAGAGAGCAGCCGGCAAAATGATAATACCAGTGAGAGCAGTCATCGAAGCGGTGACAACAAGCGTGGAGGGAATCAACAGGCCAGAAATGGTAACCACTTCGGTGGTAATCAGGGCCAAAACAATAAGAATGGGCATTTCAAGAAGAGGAGATTCAACAATGATGGAAAGACGTCAGCACCAGCACCTGTCGTTAAGGAAGGAGAACGACCACCTATCATATGTTTCAAATGCGGAGGGGAGGGGCACATCAGTCCAAACTGCGCGATGCCGTCCAAAGCATGTTATAATTGTGGAAGAGAAGGTCATTTAGCCCGATTTTATCGTTTACCGAAGACAAATTCAACTAGGATGGAGGCACCAAAGGCCGTCCCAGAAAAGTCAAAACCGGTTGTGCAAGGGAGAGCGTTTGTTGTGAACTCCCAGAAAGCAAGGAACCCGAATGAGGTCATCACGGGTAAGCTTATCATAAACTCTAACGAAGTCTATACTTTATTTGATACCGGTTCTACCCATTCTTTTATTTCTCCTACTTGCGCTCATCGATTAAATTTGATTCCGGAGAAATTAGACTTTGACTTAACAATTGAAACTCCATTGGGAAAAACCTTCATTACATCCACGATTTATAAGTCTTGTTTGGTTCAAGTTGGTACCCACACATTACCTGTCGATCTTATTTCATTAAAAAAAACTTGCATTTGATGTGATTCTAGGGATTGATTGGTTAACTACTCATCATGCAAAAATTGATTGTTTTCGTAAGGTTGTTAGCTTTCATATTCCTAATCGACCTATTATGCGAATTCAAGCAACCAAACCATTAAAATCAATCGCTGTCATCTCAAGCCATAAAGCTATTCGTTTATTGAAAAACGGATGTCAAGCTTTCTTAGCTCATGTCACAGATCTAAACAAAAATACGTCAGCTTTGAATGATATTTCTGTTGTTAATAAATTTCCTGACGTATTCCCGAAGAACTTCCTGGCCTACCCCCAGAGCGTGAAATTGAATTTTGTATCGACCTTGAACCCGGTACAAAACCCATTTCCAAAGCCCCATATCGAATGGCTCCTATTGAACTTCAGGAGTTAAAGACCCAACTGCAGGAATTGTTAGACATTGGTTTTATTCATCCTAGTACTTCTCCTTGGGGTGCTCCTGTTCTGTTCGTGAAGAAGAAAGATGGGAGTATGCGACTTTGTATTGATTATCGGGAGTTGAATCATGTCACCATCAAAAATAGGTACCCATTGCCACGTATTGATGACCTGTTTGACCAGTTGCAAGGAGCACAATTCTTTTCAAAGATCGATCTTCGTTCTGGATATCATCAGCTGAAGGTTAGAACTGAGGATATTCCAAAGACTGCCTTCAGAACTCGGTACGGGCATTATGAATTCCTAGTCATATCCTTTGGATTGACTAATGCTCCTGCTGCCTTCATGGATATGATGAACCGGGTATTCAAGGAATATTTGGATCACTTTGTGGTCGTCTTTATTGATGACATCCTTATTTATTCCAAAAGCCGTGAAGATCATGAGCAACACTTGAGGCTGGTACTCCAAAAGCTTCGTGAATACAAGCTTTATGCCAAGTTGAAGAAATGCGAGTTCTGGCTGGAGGAGGTAGCATTCCTTGGGCACGTAGTATCAAGTCGTGGAATATCGGTTGACCCGGCAAAGATTGAAGCTATTCAAAGCTGGGAGCAACCTAAATCAGTGACCGAAGTACGTAGCTTTCTTGGTTTAGGTGGTTATTATCGGAGATTCGTGGAAGGATTTTCTCGAATCGCTACTCCATTAACTCAGCTGACTCGGAAAGATACAAAGTTCGGTTGGAGCAAAGAATGTGAGAAGAGTTTTCAAGAACTCAAGAGGAGACTCATTTCAGCACCTGTTCTAACAATACCATCTGGCTCGGAGGGATTTGTCATCTACAGTGATGCTTCGAGCAAAGGGTTGGGATGCGTTCTCATGCAACATGAAAAAGTCATAGCCTATGCATCAAGACAACTCAAGGAATATGAGAGGAATTATCCTACTCATGATCTAGAGTTGGCAGCTGTTGTCTTTGCACTTAAAATTTGGAGGCATTACTTGTATGGGGAGAAGGTGGAGATCTTTACGGATCATAAAAGCCTCAAATATTTCTTCACTCAAAAGGAACTCAACATGCGACAACGACGTTGGCTTGAACTGTTGAAAGATTATGATCATACCATTCAATACCATCCTGGAAAAGCGAACGTGGTAGCTGACGCATTGAGTAGAAGATCATATGCAAGTACGAGTGCAATATTGTCAACACAAGAGCCCATTTTGTGTGACTTGCAAAGGATGGAGATAGAGTTAAAGACTCCAGGGACCCATGTGATGATGGCGAATATACGAGTAGAACCAACTTTAATCGATAAAGTTAAAGCTGCTCAAGCTACAGACCTGGAGCTGATGCGTATGAGGAAGAAAGTGCAAGAAGGTTCTATGCCGGAAGCAAGAATCGATGAAGAAGGAATACTTCGAGTCAACTCCAGACTTTGTGTTCCTAACAACCCTGATTTAAAGTATGAAATCATGATGGAGGCGCACAACACACCGTTTGCAATCCATCCTGGAAGTACCAAAATGTATCATGATCTTCGTCATACATTTTGGTGGAGCAATATGAAGAGAGAGATAGCGTTGTTTATCTCAAGGTGTCTAACTTGTCAACGAGTCAAAGCGGAGCATCAAGTACCAAAAGGTCCATTGCAACCACTTGAAATTCCAGAATGGAAGTGGGAGCACATTACCATGGATTTCGTTACCGGTCTTCCTTAGGTTTCTCAAGGTATAGATGCGATTTGGGTCATTGTTGATAGATTGACCAAGTCTGCTCATTTCTTACCGATACGAGAAACTTATACACTTGAACGTCTTGCTCGTATGTACATAAACGAGATTGTAAGACTGCATGGTATGCCAGTATCCATAGTTTCTGATCGAGACCCAAGATTCACTTCACGATTTTGGGTTAGTTTACAAAAAGCTATGGGCACGGATTTACGATTTAGTTCAACATATCATCCTCAGACGGACGGACAATCAGAGAGGACTATTCAAACTCTTGAAGATCTATTAAGACTCTGTGTCTTTGACTTCAAGGGAAGTTGGGACAAGTTCTTACCATTGGTGGAGTTTTCCTACAACAACAGTTATCAAGCAAGTATTGGCATGGCTCCATTCGAAGCATTGTATGGAAGAAAATGTCGTTCTCCAGTATGCTGGGATGAGGTGGGTGAAGCAACGTTGTTGGGACCGGAGTTGGTACGTATGACTACAGAAAAGATTCAAACGATCCGACAACGTATAAAAACCTCACAAGATCGACAAAAGAGTTATGCTGATCTTCATCGAAAGGACGTGGAATTTGATGTAGGAGATCATGTGTTCTTACGTGTTGCTCCATGGAAAGGAGTTACGAGATTTGGAAAGAGAGGAAAGCTCAATCCTCGATTCATCGGTCCATTTTTAATCCTCGATCGAGTAGGAACTGTGGCTTATAGACTCGCTTTACCGCCAAGTATGTCTCGTGTTCATAACGTTTTTCACATATCCATGTTACGCAAATATGTGGAAGACCCGAACCACATTATTGAGTTAGAACCGGACGAAATAGCGGAGGATTTGACGTATGAAGAAGTTCCTGTTCAAATCTTGGATAAGAAGGAACATATTCTACGCTCCAAGGTTATACCTCAAGTCAAAGTTTTGTGAGAAACCACGATGTTGAGGAAATGACTTGGGAGTTAGAATCTGAAATGAAATCAAGGTATCCTTACCTCTTCGACATACCAGGTACGTACCCTAATTTCGAGGGCGAAATTTCATAAGAAGGGGAGGTTGTAAGACCCCAACTTTTATAAATAAAGATGAATTTTCTATAAATATCATTTTTGAATATTATGGAGTTAATTTTATATAATGTTATAGTTGTGGGTAATATTTATAAATTTTGCAAAGTACGCAAGTTGTTATATAATATTCGATTGGTCGGGGAATATTCGTTTTAACAGGGAATATTCGTACAACGGCACAATCATTGGTGGACCCCACAACGAAATTATTGTCGGATTGAGAAAACGACAAAAATATTTTATTAAAAATAACGGCGGAAGGTTTACCATTGATACTGTTGAACTACTCGGTAGTAAAAGTACAGTAATACGTGTGGTTGCATAGTAACACACGGTATTGATTATTGATGCTTACGTGAGAAGTCACTCAGCTATACTCAATTATTGCTACAGTAATTGCTGCATCATATCTCTTAAATTATTGTCATAGTATCATCTGTATAATATGTTATATTATTAAATCAATAATTGAGACGTTGTGGTAAGTTTGGTTATTTTTATGGGGGGCCATATGTCATCATCTAAGAGTCTCTTCGTCAATAGTAATTACCGTCGTCAATTGTATTTACCTTGGTCAATAGTATTTACCTTGGTCAATAGTAATTACCTTCGTCAATAGTATTTACCTTGGTCAATAGTAATTACTTTCGTCAATAGTAGTTGTCCCTTCAATATTACCAAGAGTCATTTGACCCTTCGTTAAGACCAAGAGTCATTTGACCCTTCGTTAAGACCAAGAGCCACCCTCAGTTTTTCTATAAATAGAGGCCTAGGGCTTCATTATTTTTCACGAATTCATTCAAGCTATAGAGAGAGAAAGTATAGAGAGAATAAGAGAGAGAGAATAAAAGTATTCTGCTACTTCACTTTTCCAATATCCAGTTCTTTTAAGGTAAGGGATATTATTCTTTCGTATTCAAGAAGAGAATTTCTGTTATTCCATTTCTTTATTATTCTGTTGTAATAACCTGTATATGCAGAATACCCTATACTTGGTGACATTCTTCTATTATTCTGTCTTTGTTATTCCGTTGGAACATCCTGTCTGTGCTTTACGCCGGACCTGGTTCCGTCTTTATTATTATTCTGTCGGAATATCCTGTCTGTGTGTTTTACACCAGACCTGGTTCCATTATTTATTATTCTGTCGGAATATCCTGTCTGTGTGTTTTACACCGGACCTGGTTCCATTACTTATTATTCTATCGAAATATCCTGTCTGTGTGTTTTACACCGGACCTGGTTCTATTATTTATTATTCTGTCGGAATATCTTGTCTGTGCGTTTACGCCGGACCTGGTTCCATTATTATTATTCTGTTAAGAATAACCTGACTGTGCGGTCTATCGCATGCATGGTGATTTCTTTTGTTATTTCATTTTTTTATTATACTCAGTTGATTAAAACTTTGACTTCTATACTCCATGAAATTAGTGGAATATCCTTGATATTTGCGCTTCATCTAGTATCTATTCATGAAAATATTCTCCTGATCATTCTTGAATTTTACTCCACAAAACAGTATCATGTTGACAATTTGGACGTTATTAATTCATGGATAAACTAATTCTTGAACTTGTTTTATTGAATTCTTATATCATTGTCATCATCCTCATGTTTATAAAATGTTGAAAGTCATCTGTGGCCTGTAGTGCATAGATGGACTTGGTATGATTATGACCAGGGATTATTCGGTATAATCATGACCGTAATGTTACAAATGATGTGGTAAAAGTCCTCATTGGCCCGTAGTGCATTGATGGACAGTTGTTGGCATGATCATGACCATTAATGAATACACGAATATCCTTGGCCGTAGTGCAGGGGTGATTCGATGATGTGGATTATTTTATTAAGCTGAGTCTCAGCGATCACAGTGTTGAAAAACCTTTTAAATCATAAAAGATAGTAGAGTTTATTTTTTACTTTACTCTTTTAATGGATTGCTTGTTCCGCTGCAGTTAAACTTGATGTCTATTATATTTTATCAGTTTAACATTGTTGAAGACTAATGATAATTTATTCTGCATTATCTTAGTCATAATATTTCTTACTGGGCTAGTTGAGCTCACCCTTTCTTTCACTGTTCTCTTCAGGAAATGAGAACGTAGCTGGGGCAAGTCGGGGAACGGAGTGATGGTCCGAATGATAGTATCAGTTAGTAGTCCTCACTATTCTATGTAATGGTGTGTTAATAAATGTAATGAGGACTCCTTTTGAGTATGAATACTCTCTAGAAGATAATATTTGTATTCAAACTCACAGTTTATGTTTTGTCGTATTGTACACGACAGTTGTATTAGTAAGTTGTATTTGTATTTTGTACTATGTATCTGACGACCCAAGATGGGTGATGTATACCTAATTTTGGGGGCGTCACAGTAATTACTGTTCAATATTTTATTTTATTGATTCAATAATTGTTATGTTGATATTTTATATAATTGTAGTTTCAATAATTATCACTGCATAGTATTTTCCAATATTAGATTAATAATTCATATTATTTGAATAATATTATTAGATAGGATTATTGATAATGTCTAAGGAAGTTCTGTGACAACCCCAAAACAGGTCCATTCCATCCAACCTATTCTGAGTCGCCAAATACATGGTACAGAAAACAACTACAACTTTATTACAACAATTGTCGTGCAAAATACAACAACACATATGCTGTAAGTTTGGATACAAATATATACCAAATATGACACTTGTCCCAACCGTGGACAGCACGTCACAATGACACCTTACATAAAGGTATAGTCAAAAACTGTTTTAGAAATTAGAATCTTTGGAAAGTGCTCAAGGAAACCTTCATACATGGGAGGCCATGCGTCTAGGTTATGATAGATATTATATGGCCACAGAATTATCCTTGGTTGACCCAATAGACCCCAAAGAAAAATGAGAAGATTACTATCATATTCTTCCCAATGGTGAGTCTTCTCTTGACATATCATTATCTCCACTGTCTCTAAATGAGAATTATACTTCAAACAAATACCAAGATTATATAGGTAGTGCTCGTAAATATACTCAGCAAGTGGATGAGCACAACTCTGTCTTATGATGAAACGAGGTTGTATGTTATTAGACATCTTGTATGATAGTGGCAAAACACCCTTCCAACGTTGGGTTCGCCTCACCCTATTTGATTCACCAAAAATAACTACTAAATGATGACCACCGTTCTATTCCCCTGTTACCCCCGCTCAACTCAGCTACACTCTTATTACCTGAAAGGAATTGTGAAACAGAAGGGTGAGCACAATTAGCCCAATAAAAAATATCATGATTAAAGATAATTAAATTATCAATAGCCTTCATCAACAATAATTCAGAGATTTAGAACATATGGTAGATGATAAAAATTTCAACTATAGTTGCAGCGGAACGAGCAATCCATTAGAAGAGTGAAATAGACTATAAAGTCTATTATCTTCTCCACGTTAAAAGTCCACCAATAATATTTCATCCATGTAACGTCAATCAACAGTTCCTTTCCACAATCATATGAATAACTCATAATCATAATTGTGATTCTAAATATCTCTTCTCATCCAGGACGAAGATAATTTTCATCACCTGTCTTTACCTAAAACATCAAAGATCATGGTTACACCAAATCACAGTTCCTGTTCATAATTATGCTAATAACTTCATCTTTGCACTACGGGCCAAAGATATTCGTCACCAGTTCATCTTTGCACTACTGGCCAAAGATATTCAACAACATGTCATCTTTGCACTATGGGCCAAAGATATTCATCACCAGTTCATCTTTGCACTACAGGCCAAAGATATTCAACAACTGTTCATATTTGCACTACAGGCCAAATACATTAATATCTCAAATAAATATATAATCATTTCAGAATTTATATAAACAATAATTATAACCATGTTGATCAATTCACCTTTGCACTTAAGCTAAAGATATTCAATTATAAATTCAATGGTCATGATCATACCAGTCAACAATTCAACTTTGTACTACTGGCCAAAGGGAACCCATAGTCATGATCATACCAAAAATCTATCCATCTTTACACTCAAGCCAAAGAGAAATATCATCGTTAGGGTTATAAAAATGTTATATATAATAGTAAAATCAATATAATCAAAGCATCTAGATTTAATCTCAAGAGTAATATTCATAAATCAACTATAATTTGGTTAGAAAAAGAAATAAATTTTGTCATGAATAGTAACTCGTGAATAGTAACTCATAAATAGTAACTCGTGAATAGTAACTCATAAATAGTAAACCCGACACAAAAAGGTAGAAATTTCACAATAAAATACATACCAATATTTCGGTATAATGATATTGAAATAATAATATTTCTTAATATTATAAACAATTTATTTTAATTGTTTACACTTTTCTAAATAATGCATTTAATCATCTTAAAATGCCAAACTCAAAAGTTTTCATCACCAATAACCAAAAACTCTCATCAAAAATCTGCATATACCTCATATAGGATTCTCAAGCCATAAAATCCTATTTTCTAATTTTCTTACTTCACATAACATATTTAATTTATTTACTCATAACTTGTCCATTTTCATGAAAAATACCAAATCAGTTCTAAAAATATTTCTTTTCTGGGATTTAGCAGAATATAGTCCCATATCGAACATATATTTTTCTCAGAATTTTTTAAAACTCATTTACTATTTTTCATATGGCCAAAACAGTCGAATATTTAGACATTTATCATAAATTGTACTTTTATCCAAAAATTCCGAAATTTACAGAGTACACTGATATTATGTAGATATACTTTTAATAAAAATTTCATCAATTTTAGAGTTAACCACAAGGAGTTATAAGCGGTTACTTTTAAAATAGTCTTTTCTCATAAAATTCATAACTCTTAATCTATACATCCAAAAATTACCATTTTTGTACACAGTCAAGAAAACTCATCAAAATATTATTTCAAATTTTTCTAGAATTTTTGAAGGTCAGAAAAATTACTAAACTGAAAAACATAACAACCCTTAAAATCCCTTACCTCAAAAGAGTAGTACTTCTGACTTGAATATCGGATGAAAAACCGAAGGAAACTTCTACTAAATAGCAATTCTTAAAGTATCTAAATATTCTCAAAAATATGCTTGATAATATAAAGAGAAAGAAAACTTGTTTCTGGTGTGATTTTCAATTCTAACTTAAGCACCTATTTATAGGAAAATAATATTACAGAATCATAATAAAGACAACCAGGTGGTTCCCAGGAAAGAGGGGGCTTTTCGATAAGGATTTCTCCTTACTGACGCGCAATTAGATGACCAAACCTCTCCTTGATAGAACTTTCTAGACATTGCCAATAATGCTATCTAATAATATTATTCAAATAATATGAATTATTGATCTGATAATGGAGATACTGTGCAGTGACAATTATTGAAACAACAATAATATAAAATATCTACGCAGCAATTATTGAATCAATAAAATAAAATATTAAACAGTAATTATTGTAACAATTATTGAGTAGTGCCTTCTTACGTAAGAATCAATCATTTCAAAAATAATGTGCAATACCGTGTGCTACTGTGTAATAACCCGTATTATGGTATTTTAACCACCGGATATTCTAACAGTGTTAGCGGTAACAACTACGCCGTTAATTATAAAAACTCAATTTTTGTCGTTATCTTCATCCGACCGTTTTCCGTTATAGGACCCACAAATTGCTGCGCCGTCGTACGAATATTCCCCGACAGAAAGAATATTCCACGACCAAACGAATATTTCCCGACAACAAATGAATATTTTATAACCACTTGTTTATTTTGAAAATTTTTCACATTTCACCCATAACTTTAAATTTTTATCAATTTAACCATTTACTGAATTGTAATTATAAGAAAAATTGAATACATTTATTTCATAAAATTCGGGGTCTTACAAGTTCTGTCTAGGAAAGGGGTTTGGTCACCTAATTGCGCGCCAGTAAGGAGAAATCCTTATCGAAAAGCCCCCTCTTTCTTGAGAACGACCTGGTTGTTGTAAGACCCCAATTTTCATAAATAAAGATTAAGTTTTCTCGAAATATATTTTTGAATATTATGGTGTGGATTTGATATAATGTTATAGTTGTGGGTAATATTTATAAATTTTACAAAGTAAGCAAGTTGTTATAAAATATTCGATTGGTCGGAAAATATTCGTTTTAACAAGGAATATTCGTACGACGACACAATCATTGGTGGACCCCACAACGAAAATATTGTTGGAATGAGAAAACCACATAATTATCTTTTTATGAAATTAACGGCGAAAGTTTTACCGTTAACTGTTGAAATATCCGGTGTTAAAAGTACAGTAATACGCGTGATTGCATAGTAGCACACGGTATTGATTATTAATGATTACGTGAGAAGCCACTCAGTTATATTCAACTATAGCTACAGTAATTGTTGCATAGTATCTCACAATATTTGATTCAATTATTGTTAATATTTTATATTATTAAATCAATAATTGAGACGACAAGTTGTTCATATTATTATTTGTAATAATGACGCTGTACAGAAAGTTCTGTCGAGGAGAGGTTCGGTCACCTAATTGCGCGCCAATAGTGAGAAATTCTTATCGAAAAGTCACCACTTTCATGGGAACGATCTGATTGTTAAATATTGTGAATTATAATAATGATGATAAATGTTGTTTAAAATATTGAGGGGATTTTTATGAAGTATTTGTTATAAATTTTGGGAGTACCAAAATGTATAATGATCTTCGACATACATTTTGATGGAGCAATATGAAGAGAGACATCGCGGAGTTTATCTCGAGGTGTTTAACTTGTCAACATGTAAAGGCGGAGAATTCAGTGCCAAATGGTCCATTACAACCACTTGAGATTCTGAAATGGAAGTGGGAACACATTACTATGAATTTCGTTAGGGTCTTCCCAAGGTTTCTCAAGGCATAGATGCGATTTGGGTTATTGTTGATAGGTTAACCAAGTCTGCTCATTTCTTGCCGACACGGGAGACTTATTCCATTGAATGTCTTGCTTGTATGTACGTAAATGAGATTGTATGGCATGCCAGTATCCATAGTTTCTAATTGTGACCCAAGATTCACTTCACGATTTTGGGTTAGTTTGCAGAAAACTATGGGCACGAATTTACGATTCAGTTCGGCATACCATCCTCAAACAGATGGGCAATCGGAAAGGACTATTCAAATTCTTGAAGATCTACTAAGACTTTGTTTCCTAGATTTCAAAGGGAGTTAGGATAAGTACCTACCATTGGTGGAATTCTCCTACAACAACAGTTATCAGGCAAGTATATATAGGTGTGGCTCCATTAGAAGCATTGTATGAACGAAAATGTCGCTCTCCAGTATGTTGGGATGAGGTGGGAGAAGCAGCGTTGTTGGGACCAGAGTTGGTACGTATGACTACAGAGAAGATCCAAATGATCCGACAACGTATACAAACGACACAGGATTGATAAAAGAGTTATACAGATCTTCATCGGAACGACGTGAAATTTCATATTGGGGATCATGTTGTTAGGTTTTATGAAAATCAAAGTAGCAATCAAATTGCAAAAATAGCGGAAGCAAAATAAAATCAGAATATAAATTTTTCACAGACCAATTACCCGGATCATCCTTTATGCATATTATTAATTAAAACGAAGAATAAGAAGTTATGGAATCATACCCTTGTAGATACGAGCTTCCACATGTACGAGTTCACCTTCTACTTCTTCACGATCTCCTTGAATCTCCAGGTAGATTCCTTCCTTTGATCAATGTAAGCCACCCAAGTGTATGGCATCAAGGAAGAAGAATTTTCAAGAAGAATGGTGTATTGGCTCAAACCCTAGTTTTTCCTAGCTCTGTAAAAAAAGGGGCGTACTCTCCAACAATTGGAATCACGTATCTGATAACTGATATAAGACACTTCTTATAAAGATATCAGGTAACCCTATTTAATTAAAATAAGGTATTATTTATTTAATTAAACTCTTTTAATTAAATGGGCTCCCTAATCTTATTAGGGATAATTAATTAAACTCCTTTAACTAATTTTTTCTCCTAATCTTACTAGGAATAAATGAGAGTACTTATATTAAATTAATTTCTATACTCTTTTAGAAATTAAAATAATAATAATTGTAATAATATTAATTAATAAGACTCCTCTTATTAATTTATATTTAATATTTTTAAAATATTAAATAATAAATATTAAGCTATTTGATTTATTCTATCATCATAGATTAAATTAAATATACTTATCATATTAATACGATTATGCCATTAACTTCTTAAATAATTATTCTTCCTTTTATGGTGTGACCCTTTAGGTTCTCCATATTAAACCGGTTGTGAATAAATTAATTAGAATAATTCTAATCTTATTTAAATAAATAAATTAAACGATTAATTTATTTAAATAAATAATATTTATTCTACAATAGGGATAAGCCTCCCTAGCGATCAACGACTTTTCAGATAATATAGATTTCACATTAATCATAAAAGAACTTTTGAGTTAATAGTTACCGTACAATTCAATCCTTCCACCATACAATGTCCCAATTAAATATAAGACATGAAATTACTGTCAAATCTTATTTTATTTAATTATATGTATTTCGATTTCTAAATGCACAGCTCCTAATGAATGCAAATTAGAAACTACTTTCTAATTTCATTCCACCTTGGCCAAGGATTCCTGGGTTGTCATTTATCGAATCACATAGGACATTTCACTTCTTTTACTAGAAGTGGTAGATTCTTTATTGGTCATTCATTATCTCCATATATAACTTGTTATACCCAAGCATACCCTTTGATATACCCTAAGGGTTTTAAGGAATAAGTCAAAGTGTAAATCATTATTTACAAGATACTATGATGATCTCAAGTCTAAGGATTATTTGTACTACTATCACTACAGGAATTCCTATTGACAGACAAGTAAAACTCCATTAGGTATTCCTTAGCGAGTCAAGTTCAGTGAACTTATTTTCCAAAAAGCACCTACATACTTGCTTTAGTGTCTCCACACAAATGATTATGAGATCAATCATTTTCATCTATTGAGCAAGCAACGTATGTATCAATCTATCCGGATTCACTAATCTCCTTTTTAGTAATCCGTCGATTGAGAACATTTTAGTTTTAAGCTATCTAAGAATTTAGATCTCATTAGCATGATCTCATCATGATTCTAAAAGCATTTCTTAAAACTATGAGTTTATCACATATTATTAAAACAACACCATGTTGATAATAAATGCATTTAATAAATAATTCTTTTACTAATAAATAACTAAGATTGATTACAAAGTATATGCTTTATCATCATACATGATTGGCTTGTATACATACTACTTTCACATGTATTGTTACGTATTGCTCCATGGAAGGGAGTTACAAGATTTGGGAAGAGAGAAAAGTTCAATTCACGATTTGTTGGTTCATTTGATATACTTGACCGAATAGGAAATGTGGCCTATATATAGACTCGCATTACCTCCAAGCATGTCTCGTGTTCATAATGTTTTTCACATATCTATGCTTCGTAAATATTTGAAAGACCCAAACCACATTATTGAGATAGAACCAGACGAGATAGCCGAAGATTTAACGTACGAGGAGGTACCTGTCAAGATCTTGGATAGGAAAGAGCATGTCCTACGCACAAAAGTTATACCACAAGTAAATGTTTTGTGGAAGAACCATGCTATTGAGAAAATGACCTGGGAGTTAGAATCAGAAATGAAAGCGAGGTACCCTCACCTTTTCGAAATACCAGGTACGTACGTCAATTTTGAGGACGAAATTTCATAATAAGGGGAGATTGTAAGACCCCAACTTTTTATAAATAAAATCAAATTTTCTCTAATTATTATTTTGAATAATAAGATGTTAATTTGATATAATGCTTTAGTTATGGGTGAAATGTGCAAATTTTATAAAATAAGCAAGTGGTTATAAAATATTCATTGTTGTCGGGGAATATTCGTTTGTTCGTAAAATTTTCTTGCTGTCGGGGAATATTCGTACGATGGCGCAGTCATTTATGGGCCCCATAACGAAAAACAGTCAGATGAAAAAAATGGCAAGTTTGAGATTTTATAAATAACAACGTAGTTGTTACCGTTAACACTGTTGGAATACCCGATGGTTAAAGTACAGTAATACGCGTGGTTGCACAGTAGTACACGGTATTGCACAGTATTGTTGAATTATTGATCCTTACGTAAGAAGGCACTACTCAATAATTGCTACAGTAATTACTGTTCAATATTTTATTTTATTGATTCAATAATTGCTACGTTGATATTTTATATTATTGTTGTTTCAATAATTGTCACTGCACAGTATTTTTCATTACCAGATTAATAATTCATATTATTTGAATAATATTATTAAATAATATTATTGGCAATGTCTAGGGAAGTTCTGTCTAAGGAGAGGTGTGGTCACCAAATTACACGCCAGTAAGGAGAAATCTTTATCGGAAAGCCCTCTGTTTCCTGAGAACGACCTGGTTGTCATATTGTGATTCTGTTATATTATTTGTGAATAATTAATTATTAATTTATATGATAAGGAAATATTTATATTTTATGTGGATATAAATGAAGGATTAACGCTGAGGTATTTTATCAGTATTTTGTTAGATTTGAGGTATTAAAAATTATCTGTATGTGAATTTCGGGCATTTTCTGTTTGAAATTTGGAAAAAATTTCTTCTACAAAGTTGTAGAGAAATAAATTTTTATGAAATAGACATGAGATTCAAATTTTTCTGATAAAATGACTATTTTTTATGAATTATTGAAGTTTCAAAAATAAATATTTTTTTAAAAAACGTGGGTGGGACCCACTTTTTTTTTGGTGAAAAAATGTGCTGAGTTTTTTTTCAAAAGTGGAGGGCTGAAGTTTTTAAGAGGTGTGCGTAGAATATATATATATATATATATATAAATATATATATATATATATATATATATATATATATATATATATATATATATATATATTTTATTATATATATATTTTATTAATTTAGTCTTATTTAGCGTTCTAGTATTTCCTATAAATAGGGTGCTTAGTTAGAATTGAAAATAATACCAGAATCATAAGTTTTCTCTCTCTATATTATCGAGCGTATTTTGTGAGTATTTAGATACTTTGAGAGTTGATATTCAGTGCAAGTTTTCTTCAGCATTATACCCGATATTTCAGCTAGAAGTACTGTTCTTTTGAGGTAAGGGATGTTATTTTTTTCATAAATGATGTTATTTCTTTCAATATCATTATACCGAAATATTGGTATGAATTCTATTGTGAAATTTTTACTTTTTTGTGTCGGGATTACTATTCATGTATACGACACTATTCACGTATACGATACTATTCACGAATACGGTACTATTCAAAAAAAATGAGATTTTCTCTTCTTTGTCCAAGTTGTCTATTATGGTTACTATCTTTAATTGTATCCATATTTTAATCATCATTTTTGAATTTTGCTCCACAATTGATTATTATGGAGTATTTTTGAACTTGGATAAACTGATTTACGAATCCCTAGTCTTTGTTCTTTTATCTCACTAGATTCGTTTCTTTAAAATATTTTTCGTCATCCTCAGTCCTAAATGATGATATAACTGAATATCTTTAGCCTGTAGTGCAAAGATGAATGATTACCTGATGAATATCTTTGGCACGTACTGCAAAGATGTACAGGTGTTGAGATGAACATGACCAACTGGTGATACAAATGATTGATGTTACAGGGATAAAATATTGATGATGGATTTTTAAATTCATAGATGATAGTAGATTTCATTTTCTACTTAACTCTTCTAATGAATTGTTATTTCCACTGCGAATATTGATCTAAAATTTGTTGTCCATTATATTTTATCTGATTTATTGAAGGCTAATGATAATTTGTTCTATATTATCTTAGTCATAATATTTTTTACTTGGCTAGTTGAGCTCACCATTTTCCTTTTTGTTCCATGTTTCTTCTCAGGAGGCGAGAATATAGCAGGGACTAGTTGGGGTGTGGAGTGATGATACTTGAAAGTTATTTTAGCAGTCCTCACTATTTTATAAAATAGTGTATCAATAATTATAATGAGGACTTATTTGAGTGTGGATATTGTCTAGAAGATAATATTTGTATTTAAATTCACAGTAAGTGTTGTCGTATTTTGCACGACAATTGTAATAATAAGTTATAGTTATTTTCTGTACCGTGTATTTTGCGACTCAGAATGGGTGATGTATACCTATTTTGGAGGCGTCACAAATATCATCATCCTCTTCATCAGTATTAGTTTTCTCGATGACTTCTTGATTCTAAAGAAAAGAGAAATTTCAAAATAGGGTAAGAAGGATTAGATCAAAGATTTTTCAAGATATCCTGGGAGAGCTCATCTAGGGCTCGCCCTTCTAGGGTTTACTCCCCTAGAGGTTCTCTCTCCTAAGACTTTCGTTTTCGAGGTTTGCAAAACATAAAGCTTCGCGAAGTGTAGACTTCAACATTTAAAATATTATGCGCGATTGTAAGACCCCAACTTTTTATAAATAAAATCAAATTTTCTCTAATTATTATTTTGAATACGCGTGGCTACACAAGTGCACACGGTATTGCACAGTATTATTGAATTATTGATCCTTACGTAAGAAGGCACTACTCAATAATTGTTACAGTAATTACTGTTCAATATTTTATTTTATTGATTCAATAATTGCTACGTTGATATTTTATATTATTGTTGTTTCAATAATTGTCATTGCACAGTATCTCCATTATCAGATCAATAATTTATATTATTTGAATAATATTATTAGATAGCATTGTTGGCAATGTCTAAGGAAGTTCTGTCTAAGGAGAGGTTTGGTCACCTAATTGCGCATCAGTAAGGAGAAATCCTTATCGGAAAGCCCCCTCTTTCCTAAAAACGACCTGTTTGTCATAATTGTGATTCTGTAATATTATTTGTGAATAATTAATTATTGATTTATATAATAAGAAAATATTTATTTTATGTGGATATAAATGAAGAAATTAATGTTGAGGTGTCTTATCAGTATTTTGTAATAATGGAGGTATTAAAAATCGTCCGTATGTGAATTTCGGGCATTTTTTGGTTGGAATTTAGAAAAACTTTCTTCTATAAAGTTGTAGAGAATTAAATTTTCTATGAAAAGGACATGAGATTTGAATTTTTCTGATTAAAGAGATATTTATTATGAATTATTGAAATTTCAGAAATTAAATATTTTTATTAAAATCATGGGTGAGACCCACTTTTGTTTTTTATGAAAACATGTGCTGGAAAAATTTTCAAATGTGATGGGTTGATGCCTTTCCAAAATGGCATGCGTAGAAAAGAAAAAATAATAATAATATTTTATTATTTAGTCTGCTTTGACGTTCTAGCATTTTCCTATAAATAGACGGTTAGGTTAGAATTGAAAATCACACCAGAAACATAAGTTTGCTCTCTCTATATTATCGAGCGTATTTTTGTGAGTATTTAAATACTTTGAGAGTTACTATTCAGTGCAAGTTTTCTTCGGCTTTACATCCGATATTCCGATCAGAAGTACTGTTATTTTGAGGTAAGTGATGTTATTTTCTTCGTAAATGATATTATTTTCTTCAATATCATTATACCAAAATATTGATATAAATTTTATTGTAGAATTTCTACCTTTTTATTTCGAGATTACTATTCACGTATACGACACTATTCACAAATACGGCACTATTCACAGAAAAATAAAATTTTCTCTTCTTTGTCCAAGATGTCTATTATGGTTACTATCTTTGATTGTATCCATGTTTTGATCTTTATTTTTAAATTCTGCTCCATAATTGATTATTATGGAGTATTTTTGAACTTGGATAAACTGTAGTACGAATCCCTAATATTTGTCCTTTTGTCTCACTGGATTCATTTTTTTAAAAATATTTTTCATCATCCTCAGTCCTAAATGATGATATTACTGAATATCTTTGGCCTGTAGTGCAAAGATGAATGATTAACTGATGAATATCTGTGGCTCGTAGTGCAAAGATGAACAGGTGTTTGGATGAACATGACCAACTGGTGATACAAATGAATATCTTTGGCCTGTAGTGTAAAGATAAATATTTGACTCAAGATATATATTGATTGTTGTTACAGGGATAAAATATTGAATATGGACTTTTAAATCTTAGAAGATAGTAGAATTCATTCTCTACTTGACTTTTCTAATGGATTGTTGTTTCCGCTGCAGTTGTTGATCTAAAACTTGTTATCTATTATATTTTATCAGATTTTTCTCTGTTGAAGACTAACGATAATTTGTTGTATATTATCTTAGTCATAATATTCTTTACTGGGCTAGTTGAGCTCACCCTTTTTCTTTTTGTTCTATTTTTCTCAAGAGACGAGAATATAGCAGGAACTAGCCGGGGTGTGGAGTGATGTTCCAGTCAGTTGTGCTAACAGCCCTCACTATTTTATAAAATAGTGTTTCAATAATTGTAATGAGGACTTATTTGAGTGTGGATATTGTCTAGAAGACAATATTTGTATTTAAACTCACAGTTTATGTATTATTGTATTTTGCTTGACAATTATAGTAATGATGTTGTAGTTATTTCTGTACCATGTATTTGGCGACTCAGAATAGGTGATGTATACCCATTTTGGGGGCGTCACAGTGATCATCTCACCAAAGGCATGACTCACGCGCAGGGGGCAAATGCTTACTAATATATGACATAGACATCCTCCAGAGTAGAGGTGCATTCCCCTCAAGCAGTGACGAATGTGCATGTAGAGGAGCACCATGGTCCTGTTGGATACGAGTGTCCCTACATAGCTGGAAGCAACGAAGAATGTCAACTTTTTCTTTAGTATATCCACATAATCAACATTCCCAAGTATCTTGTCAATCTAATGCTGCCATTCTTGAAGGTGGCTAGATGAATCAGACAAAAAGTGAAGGGGACTGAAAGGGTACTCTTGCTTCTCTATGCATAGACGGGGAATTCGATCGAAATGGAAAAAGTCATCCCGACCTCCACAGGCTGCTGCATATAGAAACAAGCCTTCCTTTTCTGGCGGATGAAAAGTTGTACGGTCATAAGTCTGGACTTGCTCCCAAAAGACGTCGAAAAGACTAAAGAGGGGATCACTTCCACAATCACTAAGGAACGAGGCCTCCTTGGCGGTTTTTGGGTCTGCATAATCTCCAACGGAGAGGGTCTGCAAGCAAGAAGAATTTAGCATAAAGGCTCTAAAGAGCAAAGAAAGGATGTCAAAGAAAGTGTTTGAGCTCGAAGTGCTCACCATGACAAAGAGGAAAGTCTGAGATTTAAACTTAAAAACACCTGAAAAGAAGAAGAAACAATGTCAGAAAGAGTTAGGAATCAGAATCATGCAAGAAAAAAAATTCCTGAAGTTTTTTTAAAAAACTTCGGACAGCTCAAAAGCATCCTTCGGAGCCTCTTTTTGGCTTATAACGATATACATTATGGCCAAAGGCGATGACTTGTGTAGGGCTCGTCGCTAGCTTCGTTTTGATATATTATAGGCCCCGAAACTCCAAACGGATCAAAAGTTATGATCAAAACAGTAACTACTCCTCCCGAAATTCATTTTTTCCATCTAATCGGTGATTTTCCCCTAGGGTTCGGCCCCCTAAGGTGGTTTTGCTGCATGCAGATCATTTTTTCTTCCTTCGTGTTTTTGTCAAAAAAGCGCCATATCTTTCTTTATTATTCGAGAGAAAAAACCAAGATATAATCAAGGTAATGGGGCTCGAAAGACAAAAGAAAGATTGGGGGCACCTGAAAAAATAAAAACCTCTAGGGTTCGGCCCCTATAGGGTTCGAACACCTAGGGGGTTATTCCCTTTATTCCTTTGAGGTCATGTTGCTCCACAAATCAATTGCTTGGAACAAATGCTTCTTCGCCGCGAGAATTATAGCCTTTCTTTGATGAATTTTAAGGGAAAAAACCAAGATATGATCAAGGTGATGGGGCTAAAAAATAAAGAAAGACTACAATTGCCTAAAACAGAAAAGAGAAATAGAGGAAGCAAGTCAAGAGAAATCCGAAAGAAAACATGCAAGTAAGCAAATTGAAAAGCGAAGACGAGAAGAAGGAATGGAGCCCCAAGTGTTCGAGTCCCCCATAGGGTTCGGCTTTATAGGGTTCAACCCCTAGGGTTCGGCCCTATAAGGTTCAACCCCTAGGGTTCGACCCTATAGGGGGGAATCCTCTTTGTTACCTCTCGCTCAGATTGAAGAAAGTCTACTTGTTGCTCCCTTGATGATCTTCCTGGCTAGTAGGAAGATAGAAAATCCAAAATGAAGCAAAGATAAGAAAGGAGGCGTGAATGGCTTGGGAGATGCATATATATGAATACATGTATAGCCCCCCAAAGTATACTTGTAACGGAAAAGGAAGTAATCACTCTTTTTCCATTAAGGAAAGGATTCAATTTGATTTCCAAATGATAATTATCTTTGATTTTGTTTCTAAATAGAAATATATATAGATATTATTTTCTAAATATGAAAAAAAAGATTTGATTTTCTCCCAATAAAGGGAAATTTCGAAATTTTATTTTTTCCTTCTAAGTAATAATAATGATAAGGAAGGATATTTTCTTCAAAATCAAATAAAGGAAAAAAAAAATTTTATTTCCAAAATAAAATCAAGATTGATTTGATAAAAAGGAAAGATTTAGTTTACCAAAAGAAAGATTTTATTAGATTGAATTTTATTTGGCAATATTTGATGATCTTCCTTGTTTTAATTTCAAAATATAAATACATAAACAAATATTGGGCAAGCTATGGAAAGATTTTTAGATGATTTTCTAATATGTCCAAGGAAGAGCCCTGCTAGGTTTTGCCTCCCTAGGATTTAACCCTAAGGGTTTGGTTCCCTAGGGGTTCCCTCTTCTAGGATCCTTGTCTTCAAAACTTGCAAAGTGGAATCCTACAAAATCATTCAAAAGCTTGAAGTATTCTTGCACGATCGTCTCTCTTTGGAAAAGCGACTCTCGCGCAGGGGTCAAATGTGGGCTCAATTGCAAATTAGGATTCATGTAACCTAATTGAACTAAATGCACAATTAGGGTTTCACAGTCTCATTAAATGTACAAATTAGGGTTCGCATGACCTAATTGAATGAAGACGAAAATGTCGAAAATAAATGTACTAGACCCGAGAGAAGCTTCCTCGTGTCCCGTGGCAGAAGACTCGTGGAGGCAGCTCATTTTGAGAATTGATTGAGGGATTGGATTGGTAGTTAGAAGAACGTGACGATATGGACATTATTCTAATGACTAAATGGTATTTTTGGAATTTTTCTGAAGACATGTGACTACTTAAGTTTCAGAAAACTCTATAAATATCTCTTCCATTCTATGAAGGGGGACTTTTTTGGGGACTTTAGACTTTAGAGTTGAGACCTCTTGTTGGACTTGGAAGCTTGAATCTCTTGGAATCCCTGCTATCCTAACAAGTTTTTCGAATTCTAAGGGTTCTTAGACATTCTCTCTCAACCTGAAGCACTCAAGAAGACTCCTTGAATCCCTGCTACCCTAACAAGGTTTTCGGATTCTAGGAGTTCTGTCATGCGTCAATATTGGAGTAATTGCTCACATGTTCTTCTCCTCTCTTCAATCAATCAATTAATTCTGTATTCTTCGTGAATTTCTCTCCTTTTCAGCCAATACGAAACCCTAACCAGCAAGTCACGATTCACAAAAATGATTTACATTTGACCATATTTTGTGAGCATAAGATATCGCAAAATATGAAAATTATTTTGGGAATAACCAAAGGGTCATGTGAAGTAAGAGGGTGGGTTTTAAATCTTGACAGTACTAAAAGTTGAGTGTGTGCGTTTAAATTATGTTTTAAACTTGTAAAAAAAAAAATATATATATATATATATATATATATATATAAGTTGAGTGTGTGCGTTTAAATTATGTTTTAAACTTGTAAAAAAAATATATATATATATATATATATATATATATATATATATATATATATATTTTAGGAAAAGTTTCCATCCTGGAAAAATAAATGAACCGTTAACGTATGTAAAATTAATAGCCAACTACCAACAACTTTGCACAGCATGGCATGCAAAAGTAGATGATTGCAGGGAAAAGGAATTGTATTAGTAGTAATTGTTAATGAAGTGGTCAAAAATGGTCTAGTCAGACTCGGCATTACATAGTACGTAAATAAATTGCATCATGCGCAAGTTGTCAGCATGTCATGTTCTTTAATTAGCTGAGAAAAGTAGTTCAGAAATTAATTAGCAGCCGCATCATTTTCAAACTAGACCAACAAATGAATTTACTTGCCAATAATTTCAATATTAAGATAATCTTGTACGGATGATTTGAAAAATAGTTCCATTTCAGGTTTATTCCTTATTTATTTTTCCCTTTTCTTCCGGTGTCCGATATATAGTTTTATTCAAATTTAAATGGACTAATTAACAACTAATGTGTAAATAGGTTAGATGTTTCGTGGACTAAATTATAAATCTAACCCTCATATTTAGTTATACTTTTGTAAAAGTATTTTTTAACCTTTTTTTCTTAGCACAAGTCTTCCTCATAGATATTACGTTAGTTTTGTAAAATTGTTCCTCCAATCCCTTTTGTCAATAACAAATTGAATTTTATCAAATTAAATTTGACATAAAAGTGTTCACATATTAATCATGCCTAAAGTAAGGTTATTATAGTCATTATGGTAGTTACACATATTTGAAATGCGCATTTGAGAAAAACAAAATGCAAATTTACGATCTAGAAAGAACAACTGTGAGCTAAGATATCTCAAATTAGGGTTCAAATTTATCTTAATCGAACCATGGGTTTTAAATAGGGTTAAAATTCATCTCAATCAAATCGTATTTTATATATGAAATATAATTAAAGTTACAAGTAATCGTTAGGGTTTAATTAGTGTTGTAAATGGGCGGATAATTCGATTGCCACATCGGGAACATGATGACATACATGTTACTAATATAATAATTAACCTTAATTTATATAACAAAATAATACGTTAGCATTTTTTGTCGGATTCAATTAACAGAATGCTTTATTATCAATGGAAAATGATGTATCTATATATGAGGGAGATTTGTGCTAAAAAATAAATTTAAGGAACACTAGCAAAAACATAATAAATAGAAAGATTAGATTTGCAATTTAGTTATGTTTTGCTTTATTAAGTTTAAATGACCGACATGCCTTAACAATATTTATTTTTGATCTAATTCATGTATTCTGATATAAAAAAACTGACATCAAACATGCGACTTTTACAAACTTAAACAAACTAATGTTTCTTTAAACTAAACTGAAATTTCTTTCCGTCATGGCGCCGAAAGTAAGATTTGTTTTTTTTTTTTTTTTCCTGGGAAAGGAGTACAATTGTGAGGAGATTTTATTTGTATCCATCGATAAAGGTTTTATATTATAATATCTTTTTCCACCTTTAGTGAAAAAAAATTCTATTTCACAATATTGTAATGATGCATTACTACACTTAAAAAAAGGACTTATTTTGAACAGAATATTCCGTTGGAACTACCCTTATTCTGTCGGAATAAGAGATTATTTCCGACAGAATATTTCGTCAAAAATTTAGTCGAATATATATTGAAAATTCTGTCTGAAACAATTATCATTGATGGAATTATGCCTGACTGAATTTCCGTCGACAATACAATAGGTTCAACGGAAACTTATTCCAAGGCAATTTCTGTCTGAACTATCTTGCCACATTTTTTAATTGCATCTGGAAAGATTATTTCCGACGGAAATTCCATCGGATTTAGATTATTTCGTCAAAAATAGTGTTTTTTATAATACTTTTTTTAATTTTTACAATTTTTAGCATTTTAAACCACAATTTGTACTTTTTTTCAGTCAATTTTTTCCAATAATAACACATACCTATAAATCGCAGCGACAAACATATATATATATATATATATATATATATATATATATATACACACACACACACACACACACATACGTTAAAATGACTAATCATCCTAATAATTCTCAACAATAACACATGTTAACGCCAAGATCTTCTCCCACGTCCCAATCACGTAAGACGCTCTGATCTTGCACAGTTCAACAAGTCAACACCAAAAGCTTGACGGCCTGACCGTCGGAGGATAGCTCCGGCGTGAGAGTCAGTACAGGCGATCACAAGGTTAACAATGGAGGAAAATATTGACTAGTGTTTGAGTGAGTATGAAATGATAATGTTGTGTGTAGTGTTTTGTTACCTCTTTTCCTTTTGTTATCCTTGCCCCATACGTTCCCAAGACCCGGTTCACTGTGCCACCCACTATCTCCTGACACCTCCTCTCCACCCCGGTCATCTCAGCCGAAAGTGTACAGCTTATTTTCCTACCTGCTACCACTGTTACCTCCCGCCGGCAATCGGAGTCCCATCCTCATTAATGCCATGCAGAAAGGTGGCAGACATAACAGTCAACTGTTGCCTTTTGTGATGATTACCGGTCAAAGATAAGATAAGTAACACCTTACGTAATGGGCCGATCCAATGACTAAGCCCAATAGTGTAGTCAAGTAGCGGGGCCCAATTCATTTGACCCAACATGACCAAAGTGACATAACCCAAAGGACAAGCCCATTCGGCCTGGCCCAGTATGAAAAGTATTATGGCCCAACATTGCCCCCTAGTCTTTTATTAAACAGGACGTTTAATGAAAAACTGAAAATAGTGTGAGTCCATAGTGAAAAGGGACCCAACAAGCGCTGGCCCACCTTGGATAACCCATTAAAACCAAAATCGGGCATTACCCCTTCCTCTCCCACATCATTACCTCCAATTAATGCGTCGCCCTCGGTTCTCGTGCAAAATTTGAAAAGACCGCTATAAAAGCCTATGACGACTTTACCAGCTTAATTTGAATTTGATATACAATATTTTCTCCTTCTCTCCGATTTCTTTCTTCCCTGCAAGATCCTAGTAGCAATGGCGGCCCAAGATTCTGACAACTCTACCTCTATTCTTGTCGTTCCGATTTCCATCACTCCTCCCGGTCACAACCTTACAGAGTCGGTTCCAAACCCCAACCCCTAAATCACGGCTAACCCTACCGGGAATCCTTCAAACCCCCTACCCAACCCCTCCGAGTTCTTTGAGAGTGAAGAACAATATCCTCACGCCAATATCCCCTCCATCATTATCGAAATCGAGCTGCGTGCCATCAGGAGTCGGTATCAGATTCCAGACACCTATCTGGTGAGGGCTCCGGAACCGCACGAACGGATGTACCAACGACCGGATGGGTGGACTGTCATACCGGTAACTATTCTAGATAAGGGAGTTAGATTCCCTCTTCACTCTTTCCTCGTTACCCTCCTGGGATTTGTCGGAGTGGGATTCGCCCAACTGGTGCCGAATTCGTACATCCGCATCCTGGCTTTCATAGCATTCTGTTATGAGTTGGGGATACCCCCAACAGTTGATTCTTTTTTCACTCTCTTCTCTGCGGGGAAGTCTCGGGAACGAGGCTTCAAAGTGCTGAGCAAACAGTCCCCCAAGCCCAACGCTAAGTTCGAGAAGCGACCTTTGATGGATACTCCTTCGAGCAACAAGGGGTGGCACAGAGAATGGTTCTTCGTGAAGGGGCCTGAAATCCCGTCTATCCCGGAATGCACCACTTCCGAGCGGATTTCTGCAGACTTCGGGGGCATTCCAGAGGAGCGCGTGAAAGAAATGGCGAGCATTCTCGAGAGGATTTCTCTGAAGGAGTGGAGCTTCGGACTCCTAAGCAAACAAGCATGGTTATATGACCATAAACTATCTTTGATAAAACCAACATCGATCGACCGAAGGGAATTGAATAAATTTCTTTCGGGTAAATCATCATCATCCCACAAGAAGAACTTCCGGCTTCGGAAGCCCATTACACGGAAGTCTTCCATGGATCAGAAACTGTGGAGGAGCCTAGCCGACCTCGACAGAAGAAGAGGGCAGTTCAGAAAGTCCAGTCAAATCTCCAAGGATCTCAATCAGCTTCCGCCGCGAGTTTGATTGACATGCCTGCTACCGAGCGAATGCAAGCTCTTCGCATTAAAAAGAGGAAGACCAAAGTGACTCCTCTGTCTGCCGATGAGCTTCGGGTTCCTCCTCCTGCTGCAGTTGAGCCTCCCATCGTCATTCCCGTGGAGATTCATGTTTCCGAAGACGAGCTCGAAAATCCAAACGAGTCTCCTCTTCTATCTCGTAAAAGGAAACAACCTTCCGAAGATCAACCACCACCACCCCCCGAACCATCAATGAATTCTCCGCCAAGATCTTCCCCCTCCGCCTTCAGGCGAGAAGCTGCATCTTCTCCTACTGTATGGCCGGAGTTTAACGAGAACTTTCCCTTTCAGCTGTTCGACTCCTTTGTTCGGGAGACCGATGATCATCGGTTCGGAAACAGCTCGATTAGGGATTTGATCGAAGAAGGCATGAGTTATTAGGCTAAGGTTAGTTTATTCAATTGAAATATTTAGGAATCATCTGTTTCTTCTACTAATTCACTTTAAATGTCTATAGGCAAATGCTGTCTTCGGGAGACTTCTTCCCCGATACAGAGGATCCGAAGCCGAAGAAGATGCAGCCAGGCGAGAGAAGGCTACTCTGGCATCTGCTCTGGAGAGAGAGAGAAGGGCCCATGGTACCACTCTCCTCAATAACGAATGCCTCCAGAAGGATGTAAATAAATTAAAGGAGAAACTGGAGACAGCCGAGGCCACCCACCAAATAACCGTTTCTACGAACATTGACCTGGTTCGTCGAAACGAGGTCCTTGTTGGGAAGAACGAGACGATGGTGAAGACCAATAAAAGCCTGGCGGTGCAAGTACATGAACTCGAAGCTAGGGACTTGAGACATCTGAAGGAACGGGCGAAACTCGAAGAGGAACTTCGAGAACTTCGTGCTCTGAGAGATTTGGGTCCCCCTCTGACCGGCGATCTTCGGAGAGAAGTTCAACAAGAGTACCGAAAATCAGCTGAGTTGAACGAGGAGATCGTCCAAATGTTCTCGGATGGATACGACGAATGCCGAAGCAAAGACAAGGCAAGACTTGTCGCTGCCAAGGTTGACCCGACCATTCTGGACTCTTCGGAAGACGAAGCTGATCCCTGAAGATGATTCTCTTTTCCCTTAGCTGTAGGATTCTTGTAAAGCTTCTATCGTTTTGTAAACAACATTATGTAAATAAAATATCAACATTATTCCTTATGACTTCGGTGTATTTACTGTTTATCAACACTTCAATAACGATTAAATCTTAAAAAATGTACAAGCTCCTTCATGGACTTAACTTAAACTGTTAATCAACAACTAGGCAAGTCGTATAATCAGATAGGATAAAGTTAAAGAATGTGGCCTTCTGAACTCAACACTTAGAAAAATTTAGGTAATAATAACAAAGTAAAGGAATACTTATTCGTTACCAAAGTGTGAGGTAGATGCCGTGAGGGGCCTGACGAAGTCTGAATGATGACACTTGCCTACCACTAAGGGCCTGACAAGGTCTAAAGGTCGACAATTGCCTACCACGTAGGGCCTGACAACGTCTTAAGGATGACACTTGCCTACCACGAAGGGCCTGACAAGGTCTTTAGGACCACCTGCCGATGAGGCTACCATCGAATGGTCAGCGAGTCCACCCGAACCTCCTTACGCCGATGACGTTTGCCTACCACGAAGGGCCTGACAAAGTCATGAGGACCACCTGCCGATGAGGCTACCATCGAATGGTCAGCGAGTCCACCCGAACCTCCTTACACCGATGACACTTGCCTACCACGAAGGGCCTGACAAGGTCTAAGGATCGACAATTGCCTACCACGAAGGGCCTGACAACGTCTTAAGGATGACACTTGCCTACCACGAAGGGCCTGACAAGCTCATAAGGACCTCATGCCGATGAGGATACTGTAACGACCCCAAAATAGGTCCATTCCATCCAACCCATTCTGAGTCGTCAAATACATGGTACAGAAAACAACTACAACTTTATTACAACAATTGTCGTGCAAAATACAACAACACATATGCTGTGAGTTTGGATATAAATATATACCAACTGTGACGTTGGACACCATCATGTATCAGCACTTCACAAAGGTACCTTACATAAAGGTATAGTCAAAAACTGTTTTAGAAATTAGAATATTTGGAAAATGCTCAAGGAAACCTTCGTACATGGGAGGCCACGCGTCTAGGTTATGATAGATATCATATGGCCACAGAATTATCCTTGGTTGACCCAATAGACCCCAAAGAAAAACGAGAAGATTACTATCATATTCTTCCCAATGGTGAGTCTTCTCTTGACTTATCATTATCTCCACTGTCTCAAATTGAGAATTATACTTCAAACAAACACCAAGATTATATAGGTAGTGCCCATAGATATACTCAGCAAGTGGATGAGCACAACCCTGTCTTATGATGACACGAGGTTGTATGTCATTAGACATCTTGTATGATAGTGACAAAACACCCTTCCAACGTTGGGTTCGCCTCACCCTATTTTCTTCACCAAATATAACTACTAAATGATGACCACCGTTCTATTCCCTTGTTACCCCCGCTCGACCCAGCTACACTCTTATTACCTGAAAGGAATTGTGAAGCAAAAGGGTGAGCACAACTAGCTCAGTAAAGAATATCATGACTAAAGATAATTCAATTATCAATAGCCTTCATCAACAATAAATCAGAGATTTAGAACATATGGTAAATGATAAAAATTTCAACCATAGTTGCAGCGGAACGAGCAATCCATTAGAAGAGTCAAATAGACTATAAAGTCTATTATCTTCTCCATGTTAAAAATCCACCAACAATGTTTTATCCATGTAACATCACTCAACAGTTCCTTTCCACAATCATATGAATAACTCATAATCATAATTGTGACTATAAATTTTTCTTCGCACCCAGGACGAAGAATATTTTCATCACCTGTCTTTACCTGAAACATCAAAGATCATGGTTATACCAAATCACATTTCCTGTTCATAATCATACTAATAAATTCATCTTTGCACTACGGCCAAAGATATTCATTTGTATCACCAGTTGGTCATGTTTATCTCAACATCTGTTCATCTTTGCACTACTGGCCAAAGATATTCAACAACATGTCATCTTTGCACTACGGGCCAAAGATATTCATCAACAATTCATCTTTGCACTACAGACCAAAGATATTCATCAACAATTCATATTTGCACTACAGGCCAAATATATTCATATCTCAAAGAAATATATAATCATTTCAAAATTTATATAAACAATAATTATAACCATGTTGATCAATTCACCTTTGCACTTAAGCTTAAGATATTCAATTATAAATTCAATGGTCATGATCATACCAGTCACAATTCAACTTTGCACTACAGGCCAAAGAGAACCCTAGTCATGATCATACCAATAATCTACCCATCTTTACACTCCAGTGAAAGAGAATTTCAACATCAGGGTTATAAAAATGTTATATATGATGATAAAAATAATATGATCAACATATAGTTTTAATCTCAAGAGTAATATTCGTAACTCATGAATAGTAAATCGTGAATAGTAACTCATGAATAGTAACTCGTGAATAGTAACTCATGAATAGTAACTCGTGAATAGTAACCCCGACATGAAAAAGGTAGAAATTCCACAATAATATGCATACCAATATTTCGGTATAATGATATTAAAAAATAATATCATTTTCGAATAAAATAACATCCCTTACTATCCCTTACTATCCCTTACCTCAAAAGAGCAGTACTTCTGATCGGTATAAGGCTGAAGGAAACTTGCACTGATGAATAGAAACTCACAGAGTATCTAAATACTCACAAAATACACTCAATAATCTAGAGAGAGAAAGAGAGAAAACTTATGTTTTTGGTGTGATTTTCAATTCTAACTTAGCCCTCTATTTATAGGAAAATTTTGGTAGGTTTGACCTGCAACCTGATGGCTTTACCTGCTACTATTCCCACCCACCACATTTGAAATATAATTCAGCACATTTCTTCACCAACCACAAGTGGGGCCCACCAATTCTAGAATTTTCCACCAAAAATAATTTATAACCTGATTTCCGAATCAGCCACCTCTTAAAATTCATAACAAATCATACGTTCATTTTTAACGGTTCAAAATTTGTGGTCATATACTCAACTTATATATGTATAACATATCTAAAAATTACCACGATCCAACGGTCGGATTAAAAATTATAACCCCCGCAAAATATCTCAAAAACCCTGATTTTTAATACCTCCATTCCGACAAAAATACGGATAAAAACCTCAACATTAACTCCTTCATTTTTAACCACAAAAATATGTCCCTCGTTTATATCCACATAAAATAAATATTTCCTTATCATACGAATCAATAATTAATTATTCACAAATAATATTACAGAATCACATTTATGACAACCAGGCCGTTCCCAGGAAAGAGGGGGCTTTCCAATAAGGATTTTTCCTTACTGGCGCGCAATTAGATGACCAAACCTCTCCTTAGACAGAACTTTCTAGTCATTGCCAATAATGTTATCTAATAATATTATTCAAATAATATGAATTATTGATCTGATAATGGGAAATACTGTGCAACAACAATTATTGAAACAACAATAATATAAAATATCAACGCAGGAATTATTGAATCAATAAAATAAAATATTGAACAGTAATTACTGTAACAATTATTGAGTAGTGCCTTCTTACGTAAGAATCAATAATTTCAAAAATACTGTGCAATACCGTGTGCTACTGTGCAATAACGCGTATTACTGTATTTTAACCACCGGGTATTCCAACAGTGTTAACGGTAACAACTACGCCGTTATTTGTAAAAACTCAAATTTTGTCGTTTTCCTTCACCCGACAGTTATTCGTTATGGGGCCCACAAATAGCTGCGCCGTCGTACGAATATTCCCCGACAGAAAGAATATTCCACGACCAAACGAATATTCCCCGACAACAATGATTATTTTATAACCACTTGTGTATTTTGAAAAAAAATCACATTTCACCCATAACTTTAAAATTTTTATCAATTTAACCATTTACTGAATAGTAATTATAAGAAAAATTGAATACTTTTATTTCATAAAATTCGGGGTCTTACAATCTCCCCTCCTTATGAAATTTCGTCCTCGAAATTTACGTACCTGATATTTCAAAGAATTGAGAATACCTTCCTTTCATTTCAGATTCCATCTTCCTTGTCATCATAATTTCTCCATTGCTCATCTCCTGTATTTCAGATATCATTCTAGAATACAGCTTCAAAATAAGGGTTAATTGAACAAATTAACATATCACATAATATCCCAATATTATGACTGACCAACAAATAAGCTTAGGTAGGACACACTAGCGAAGAATTTACTCATCTCTCCCCTCCTAGTTATATTCCCCGATCTCCGCCAAAGATCATATCCCTAAGCTCTGATACCACCTGTGACAACCCCAAAATAGGTCCATTCCATCCAACCCATTTGAGTCGCCAAATACATGGTACAGAAAATAACTACAACTTTATTACAACAATTGTCGTGCAAAATACAACAACACATATGCTGTGAGTTTGGATACAAATATATACCAAATGTGACTCATGTTCCAACCATGGACATCACCTCACAATGACACCTTACATAAAGGTATAGTCAAAAACTGTTTTGGAAATTAGAATCTTTGGGAAGTGCTTAAGGAAACCTTCGTACATGGGAGGCCATGCTTCTAGGTTATGATAGATATCATATGGCCACAGAATTATCCTTGGTTTACCCAATAGACCCCAAAGAAAAACGAGAAGATTACTATCATATTCTTCCCAATGGTGAGTCTTCTCTTGACTTATCATTATCTCCACTGTCTCTAATTGAGAATTATACTTCAAACAAACACCAAGATTATATAGGTAGTGCCCATAGATATACTCAGCAAGTGGATGAGCACAACCCTGTCTTATGATGACACGAGGTTGTATGTCATTAGACATCTTGTATGACAGTGGCAAAACACCCTTCCAACGTTAGGTTCGCCTCACCCTATTGGATTCACCAAATATAACTACTAAATGAACTTTTCTATACTGTTTCGGGAGAACATCCACAGCTAGAGACCACCGTTCTATTTCCCCGTTACCCTCGCTCGACCCAGCTACACTCTTATTACCTGAAAGGAATTGTGAAGCAAAAGGGTGAGCACAACTAGCTCAGTAAAGAATATCATGACTAAAGATAATTAAATTATCAATAGCCTTCATCAATAATAAATCAGAGATTTAGAACATATGGTAAATGATGAAAATTTCAACCATAGTTGCAGCGGAACGAGCAATCCATTAGAAGAGTCAAATAGACTATAAAGTCTATTATTTTCTCCATGTTAAAAATCCACCAACAATGTTTTATCCCTGTAACATCAATCAACAATTCTGGTCCACAATCATATGAATAACTCATAATCATAACTGTAGTTCTAAATTCCTCTTCTCATCTAGGACGAAGATAATTTTCATCACCTGAAACATCAAACATCATGGTTATACCAAATCACAGTTCCTGTTCATAATCATACTAATAACTTCATCTTTGCACTACGGGCCAAAGATATTCATCAACAAGTCATCTTTGCACTACAGGCCAAAGATATTCATCAACAGTTCATCTTTGCATTACTGGCCAAAGATATTCATCTACAATTCATCTTTGCACTACAGGCCAAAGATATTCCTCAACAATTAATATTTGCACTACAGGCCAAATATATTCATATCTCAAAGAAATATATAATCATTTCAGAATTTATATACACCATAATTATAACCATGTTAATCAATTCATCTTTACACTTAAGCTAAAGATATTCAATTGTAAATTCAATGGTCATGATCATACCAGTCACAATTCAACTTTGCACTACAGGCCAAAGAGAACCCTAGTCATGATCATACCAATAATCTACCCATCTTTACACTTCAGTGAAAGAGAAATATCATCATTAGGGTTATAAAAATGTTATATATGATAATAAAATCAATATAATCAACATATAGATTTAATCTCAAGAGTAATATTCATAAACCAACTATAATTTGGTCAGAAAAAGAAACCAATGTTGTCGTGAATAGTAACTCGTGAATAGTAACTCATGAATAGTAACTTGTGAATAGTAACTCATGAATAGTAACTTATGAATAGTAAACTCGACACAAAAGGTAGAAATTCCACAATAATATACATACCAATATTTCGGTATAATGATATTGAAAGAATAACATTACTTAAATTTATAAACAATTTATTTAAATTGTTTACACTTTACTAATTAATGCATTTAATCATCATAAAATGCCAACTCTTACAATTTCATCATCAATAATCAAAACCCTCATAAAAAATCTGCATATACCTCATATAGGATTCTCAAGCCATAAAATCCTATTTTTCAATTTTCTTTCTTCACAAAACATATTTAATTCATTTACTCATAACTAGACCATTTTCATGAAAAATACCAAATCAGTTTCAAAAATATTTCTTTTCTGAGATTTAGCATAATATAGTCCCATAGTGAACATATATTTTTCTCAGAATTTTTTAAAAGTCATTTACTATTTTTCATATGGCCAAAATAGTCGGATATTTAGACATTTATCAAAAATTATACTATTATCTAAAAATTTTGAAATTTACAGAGTATACTTCTATCATATACATGTACTCCCAATAAAAATTTCATCAATTTTGGAGTTAACCACAAGGAATTATAAGCTGTTACTTCTAAAATAGTCTTTTCTCATAAAATTCATAACTCTCAATCTATACATCCAAAAATCACCATTTTTGGACACAATCAAGAAAACTCATCAAAATATCATTCAAATTTTTCCAGAATTTTTAAAGATCAGAAAAATTATGAAACTGAAAATCATAACAACCCTTAAAATCCCTTATTATCCCTTACTATCCCTTACTATCCCTTACCTCAAAAGAGCAGTACTTCTGATCGGTATAAGGCTGAAGGAAACTTGCACTGATGAATAGAAACTCACAGAGTATCTAAATACTCACAAAATACACTCAATAATCTAGAGAGAGAAAGAGAGAAAACTTATGTTTTTGGTGTGATTTTCAATTCTAACTTAGCCCTCTATTTATAGGAAAATTTTGGTAGGTTTGACCTGCAACCTGATGGCTTTACCTGCTACTATTCCCACCCACCACATTTGAAATATAATTCAGCACATTTCTTCACCAACCACAAGTGGGGCCCACCAATTCTAGAATTTTCCACCAAAAATAATTTAAACCTGATTTCCGAATCAGCCACCTCTTAAAATTCATAACAAATCATACGTTCATTTTTAACGGTTCAAAATTTGTGGTCATATACTCAACTTATATATGTATAACATATCTAAAAATTACCACGATCCAACGGTCGGATTAAAAATTATAACCCCCGCAAAATATCTCAAAAACCCTGATTTTTAATACCTCCATTCCGACAAAAATACGGATAAAAACCTCAACATTAACTCCTTCATTTTTAACCACAAAAATATGTCCCTCGTTTATATCCACATAAAATAAATATTTCCTTATCATACGAATCAATAATTAATTATTCACAAATAATATTACAGAATCACATTTATGACAACCAGGCCGTTCCCAGGAAAGAGGGGGCTTTCCAATAAGGATTTTTCCTTACTGGCGCGCAATTAGATGACCAAACCTCTCCTTAGACAGAACTTTCTAGTCATTGCCAATAATGTTATCTAATAATATTATTCAAATAATATGAATTATTGATCTGATAATGGGAAATACTGTGCAACAACAATTATTGAAACAACAATAATATAAAATATCAACGCAGGAATTATTGAATCAATAAAATAAAATATTGAACAGTAATTACTGTAACAATTATTGAGTAGTGCCTTCTTACGTAAGAATCAATAATTTCAAAAATACTGTGCAATACCGTGTGCTACTGTGCAATAACGCGTATTACTGTATTTTAACCACCGGGTATTCCAACAGTGTTAACGGTAACAACTACGCCGTTATTTGTAAAAACTCAAATTTGTCGTTTTCCTTCACCCGACAGTTATTCGTTATGGGGCCCACAAATAGCTGCGCCGTCGTACGAATATTCCCCGACAGAAAGAATATTCCACGACCAAACGAATATTTCCCGACAACAATGATTATTTTATAACCACTTGTGTATTTTGAAAAAAAATCACATTTCACCCATAACTTTAAATTTTTATCAATTTAACCATTTACTGAATAGTAATTATAAGAAAAATTGAATACTTTTATTTCATAAAATTCGGGGTCTTACAGTACTGACAATGTAGCTACTGAAAATACTTTCGAAGCCTGCCTGCATGCCAAGTATTCTTGATCTCTAATCCGTCCAGAGCCCTCAACCGATAAGTCCCCCGCCTTCGGTACTTCTATGACTTCATATGGCCCTTCCCAATTCGGCATCAGCTTTCCCACATTCTGAGGCGTAGATGCTTCGACTTCTCTGAGAACGAAATCCCCTACTTCGAACCTGCGAAGCTTTACCCCCTTGTTATAATGCTTAGCTACTCTTCGCTGATAGGCGGCTATTTGACCAAGGCTGTTTCCCTGACTTCTTCAAGTAAATAAAGGTTGGCTTTCAGCCCTTTATCGTTGTATATTTCTCTGAACTGGCCAACTCGAAGACTTGGAGATCCAATTTCAACTGGGACTAAGGCATCAGTACCATAGGCCAGTCTGAAGGGTGAATCCCCCATTGTGGTCCTCGGAGTGGTCCGATAGGCCCATAATACGCTGAGCAACTCTTCTGGCCATCTTCCTTTAGCTTCGTCCAATCTGCGCTTGATCCCATTCAGCAGCGTTCTGTTTGTAAGACCCCGAATTTTATGAAATAAAAGTATTCAATTTTTCTTATAATTACTATTCAGTAAATGGTTAAATTGATAAAAATTTAAAGTTATGGGTGAAATGTGATTTTTTTTCAAAATACACAAGTGGTTATAAAATAATCATTGTTGTCGGGGAATATTCGTTTGGTCGTGGAATATTCTTTCTGTCGGGGAATATTCGTACGACGGCGCAGCTATTTGTGGGCCCCATAACGAATAACTGTCGAGTGAAGAAAACGACATATTTGAGTTTTTACAAATAACGGCGTAGTTGTTACCGTTAACACTGTTGGAATACCCGGTGGTTAAAATACAGTAATACGCGTTATTGCACAGTAGCACACGGTATTGCACAGTATTTTTGAAATTATTGATTCTTACGTAAGAAGGCACTACTCAATAATTGTTACAGTAATTACTGTTCAATATTTTATTTTATTGATTCAATAATTGCTGCGTTGATATTTTATATTATTGTTGTTTCAATAATTGTTGTTGCACAGTATTTTCTATTATCAGATCAATAATTCATATTATTTGAATAATATTATTAGATAACATTATTGGCAATGTCTAGAAAGTTCTGTCTAAGGAGAGGTTTGGTCATCTAATTGCGCGCTAGTAAGGAGAAATCCTTATTGGAAAGCCCCCTCTTTCCTGGGAACGGCCTGGTTGTCATAAATGTGATTCTGTAATATTATTTGTGAATAATTAATTATTGATTCATATGATAAGGAAATATTTATTTTATGTGGATATAAATGAGGGATATATTTTTGTGGTTAAAAATGAAGGAGTTAATGTTGAGGTTTTTATCCGTATTTTTGTCGGAATGGAGGTATTAAAAATCAGGGTTTTTGAGATATTTTGCGGGGGTTATAATTTTTAATCCGACCGTTGGATCGTGGTAATTTTTGGATATGTTATACATATATAAGTTGAGTATATGCCCACAAATTTTGAACCGTTAAAAATGAACGTATGATTTATTATGAATTTTACGAGATGACTGGTTCAGAAATTGTTGAATTTTCGGAGTTTATCATTTTGGTGGAAAATTCTAGAATTGGTGGGCCCCACTTGTGGTTGGTGAAGAAATGTGCTGAATTATATTTCAAATGTGGTGGGTGGGAATAGTAGCAGGTAAAGCCATCAGGTTGCAGGTCAAACCTACCAAAAATTTCCTATAAATAGAGGGCTAAGTTAGAATTGAAAATCACACCAGAAACATAAGCTTTCTCTCTTTCTCTCTCTATATTATGAAGCATATTTTGTGAGTTTTTAGATACTTGGTGAGTTGCTATTCATCAGTGCAAGTTTCCTTCAGCATCATATCCGATATCCAGTCAGAAGTACTGCTCTTTTGAGGTAAGGGATTGTAAGGGATTGTAAGGGATAGTAAGGGATATTAAGGGATTTTAAGGGTTGTTATGATTTTTCAGTTTCGTAATTTTCTGATCTTCAAAAATTCTGGAAAAATTTGAAATGATATTTTGATGAGTTTTCTTGATTGTGTCCAAAAATGGTGATTTTTGGATGTATAGATTGAGAGTTATGAATTTTATGAGAAAATACTATTTTAAAAGTAACCGCTTATAACTTCTTGTGGTTAACTCCAAAATTGATGAAATTTTTATTGGGAGTACATGTATATGATAGAAGTATACTCTGTAAATTTCAGAATTTTTAGATAAAAGTATAATTTTTGATAAATGTCTAAATATTCGGCTATTTTGGCCATATGAAAAATAGTAAATGACTTTTAAAAATTCTGAGAAAAATATATGTTCACTATGGGACTATATTATGCTAAATCTCAGAAAAGAAATATTTTTGGAACTGATTTGGTATTTTTCATGAAAATGGTCTAGTTATGAGTAAATGAATTAAATATGTTTTGTGAAGAAAGAAAATTGAAAAATAGGATTTTATGGCTTGAGAATCCTATATGAGGTATATGCAGATTTTTGATGAGGGTTTTGGTTATTGATGATGAAATTGTAAGAGTTGGCATTTTATGATGATTAAATGCATTAATTAGTAAAGTGTAAACAATTAAAATAAATTGTTTATAAATTTAAGTAATGTTATTCTTTCAATATCATTATACCGAAATATTGGTATGGATTTTATTGTGGAATTTCTATCTTTTGTGTCGGGGTTACTATTCATGAGTTACTATTCACGATTTACTATTCATGAGTTACGAATATTACTCTTGAGATTAAAACTATATGTTGATCATATTATTTTTATCATCATATATAACATTTTTATAACCCTGATGTTGAAATTCTCTTTCACTGGAGTGTAAAGATGGGTAGATTATTGGTATGATCATGACTAGGGTTCTCTTTGGCCTGTAGTGCAAAGTTGAATTGTGACTGGTATGATCATGACCATTGAATTTATAATTGAATATCTTAAGCTTAAGTGCAAAGGTGAATTGATCAACATGGTTATAATTATTGTTTATATAAATTCTGAAATGATTATATATTTCTTTGAGATATGAATATATTTGGCCTGTAGTGCAAATATGAATTGTTGATGAATATCTTTGGCATGTAGTGCAAAGATGGCATGTTGATGAATATCTTTGGCCTGTAGTGCAAAGATGAACTGTTGTTGAATATCTTTGGCCCGTAGTGCAAAGATGGTTTGTTGATGAATATCTTTGGCCCGTAGTGCAAAGATGGATTTGTTAGTATGATTATAAACAGGAACTGTGATTTGGTATAACCATGATCTTTGATGTTTCAGGTAAAGACAGGTGATGAAAATATTCTTCGTCCTGGGTGCGAAGAAAAATTTATAGTCACAATTATGATTATGAGTTATTCATATGATTGTGGAAAGGAACTGTTGAGTGATGTTACATGGATAAAATATTGTTGGTGGATTTTTAACATGGAGAAGATAATAGACTTTATAGTCTATTTGACTCTTCTAATGGATTGCTCGTTCCGCTGCAACTATGGTTGAAATTTTTATCATTTACCATATGTTCTAAATCTCTGATTTATTGTTGATGAAGGCTATTGATAATTGAATTATCTTTAGTCATGATATTCTTTACTGAGCTAGTTGTGCTCACCCTTTTGCTTCACAATTCCTTTCAGGTAATAAGAGTGTAGCTGGGTCGAGCGGGGGTAACAAGGGAATAGAACGGTGGTCATCATTTAGTAGTTATATTTGGTGAAGAAAATAGGGTGAGGCGAACCCAACGTTGGAAGGGTGTTTTGTCACTATCATACAAGATGTCTAATGACATACAACCTCGTGTCATCATAGGACAGGGTTGTGCTCATCCACTTGCTGAGTATATCTATGGGCACTACCTATATAATCTTGGTGTTTGTTTGAAGTATAATTCTCAATTAGAGACAGTGGAGATAATGATAAGTCAAGAGAAGACTCACCATTGGGAAGAATATGATAGTAATCTTCTCGTTTTTCTTTGGGGTCTATTGGGTCAACCAAGGATAATTCTGTGGCCATATGATATCTATCATAACCTAGACGCGTGGCCTCCCATGTACGAAGGTTTCCTTGAGCACTTCCCAAAGATTCTAATTTCTAAAACAATTTTTGACTATACCTTTATGTAAGGTGTCATGGTGAGGTGATGTCCACGGTTGGAACATGAGTCACATTTGGTATATATTTGTATCCAAACTCACAGCATATGTGTTGTTGTATTTTGCACGACAATTGTTGTAATAAAGTTATAGTTGTTTTCTGTACCATGTATTTGGCGACTCAGAATAGGTTGGATGGAATGGACCTATTTTGGGGTCGTTACATTTGGTATCAGAGCTTAGGGATATGATCTCTGGCGGAGATCGGGGAATACAACTAGGAGGGGAGAGATGAGTAAATCCTTCGCTAGTGTGTCCTACCTAAGCTTATTTGTTGGTCAGTCATAATATCGGGATATTATGTGATATGTTAATTTGTTAAATTAACACTTGTTTTGAAGCTGTATTCTAGAATGATATTTGAAATACAGGAGATGAGCAATGGAGAAATTATGATGACAGAGAAGATGGAATTTGAAATGAAAGGAAGGTATTCTCAACTCTTTGAAATACCAGGTACGTAAATTTCGAGGACGAAATTTCATAAGGAGGGGAGATTGTAAGACCCCGAATTTTATGAAATAAAAGTATTCAATTTTTCTTATAATTACTATTCAGTAAATGGTTAAATTGATAAAAATTTAAAGTTATGGGTGAAATGTGATTTTTTTTCAAAATACACAAGTGGTTATAAAATAATCATTGTTGTCGGGGAATATTCGTTTGGTCATGGAATATTCTTTCTGTCGGGGAATATTCGTACGACGGCGCAGCTATTTGTGGGCCCCATAACGAATAACTGTCGGGTGAAGAAAACGACAAATTTGAGTTTTTACAAATAACGGCGTAGTTGTTACCGTTAACACTGTTGGAATACCCGGTGGTTAAAATACAGTAATACGCGTTATTGCACAGTAGCACACGGTATTGCACAGTATTTTTGAAATTATTGATTCTTACGTAAGAAGGCACTACTCAATAATTGTTACAGTAATTACTGTTCAATATTTTATTTTATTGATTCAATAATTGCTGCGTTGATATTTTATATTATTGTTGTTTCAATAATTGTTGTTGCACAGTATTTTCTATTATCAGATCAATAATTCATATTATTTGAATAATATTATTAGATAACATTATTGGCAATGTCTAGAAAGTTCTGTCTAAGGAGAGGTTTGGTCATCTAATTGCGCGCTAGTAAGGAGAAATCCTTATTGGAAAGCCCCCTCTTTCCTGGGAACGGCCTGGTTGTCATAAATGTGATTCTGTAATATTATTTGTGAATAATTAATTATTGATTCATATGATAAGGAAATATTTATTTTATGTGGATATAAATGAGGGATATATTTTTGTGGTTAAAAATGAAGGAGTTAATGTTGAGGTTTTTATCCGTATTTTTGTCGGAATGGAGGTATTAAAAATCAGGGTTTTTGAGATATTTTGCGGGGGTTATAATTTTTAATCCGACCGTTGGATCGTGGTAATTTTTGGATATGTTATACATATATAAGTTGAGTATATGCCCACAAATTTTGAACCGTTAAAAATGAACGTATGATTTATTATGAATTTTACGAGATGACTGGTTCAGAAATTGTTGAATTTTCGGAGTTTATCATTTTGGTGGAAAATTCTAGAATTGGTGGGCCCCACTTGTGGTTGGTGAAGAAATGTGCTGAATTATATTTCAAATGTGGTGGGTGGGAATAGTAGCAGGTAAAGCCATCAGGTTGCAGGTCAAACCTACCAAAATTTTCCTATAAATAGAGGGCTAAGTTAGAATTGAAAATCACACCAGAAACATAAGCTTTCTCTCTTTCTCTCTCTATATTATGAAGCATATTTTGTGAGTTTTTAGATACTTGGTGAGTTGCTATTCATCAGTGCAAGTTTCCTTCAGCATCATATCCGATATCCAGTCAGAAGTACTGCTCTTTTGAGGTAAGGGATTGTAAGGGATTGTAAGGGATAGTAAGGGATATTAAGGGATTTTAAGGGTTGTTATGATTTTCAGTTTCGTAATTTTTCTGATCTTCAAAAATTCTGGAAAAATTTGAAATGATATTTTGATGAGTTTTCTTGATTGTGTCCAAAAATGGTGATTTTTGGATGTATAGATTGAGAGTTATGAATTTTATGAGAAAAGACTATTTTAAAAGTAACCGCTTATAATTCCTTGTGGTTAACTCCAAAATTGATGAAATTTTTATTGGGAGTACATGTATATGATAGAAGTATACTCTGTAAATTTCAGAATTTTTAGACAAAAGTATAATTTTTGATAAATGTCTAAATATTCGGCTATTTTGGCCATATGAAAAATAGTAAATGACTTTTAAAAATTCTGAGAAAAATATATGTTCACTATGGGACTATATTATGCTAAATCCCAGAAAAGAAATATTTTTGGAACTGATTTGGTATTTTTCATGAAAATGGTCTAGTTATGAGTAAATGAATTAAATATGTTTTGTGAAGAAAGAAAATTAAAATAGGATTTTATGGCTTGAGAATCCTATATGAGGTATATGCAGATTTTTGATGAGGGTTTTGGTTATTGATGATGAAATTGTAAGAGTTGGCATTTTATGATGATTAAATGCATTAATTAGTAAAGTGTAAACAATTAAAATAAATTGTTTATAAATTTAAGTAATGTTATTCTTTCAATATCATTATACCGAAATATTGGTATGGATTTTATTGTGGAATTTCTATCTTTTGTGTCGGGGTTACTATTCATGAGTTACTATTCACGATTTACTATTCATGAGTTACGAATATTACTCTTGAGATTAAAACTATATGTTGATCATATTATTTTTATCATCATATATAACATTTTTATAACCCTGATGTTGAAATTCTCTTTCACTGGAGTGTAAAGATGGGTAGATTATTGGTATGATCATGACTAGGGTTCTCTTTGGCCTGTAGTGCAAAGTTGAATTGTGACTGGTATGATCATGACCATTGAATTTATAATTGAATATCTTAAGCTTAAGTGCAAAGGTGAATTGATCAACATGGTTATAATTATTGTTTATATAAATTCTGAAATGATTATATATTTCTTTGAGATATGAATATATTTGGCCTGTAGTGCAAATATGAATTGTTGATGAATATCTTTGGCATGTAGTGCAAAGATGGCCTGTTGATGAATATCTTTGGCCTGTAGTGCAAAGATGAACTGTTGTTGAATATCTTTGGCCCGTAGTGCAAAGATGGTTTGTTGATGAATATCTTTGGCCCGTAGTGCAAAGATGGATTTGTTAGTATGATTATAAACAGGAACTGTGATTTGGTATAACCATGATCTTTGATGTTTCAGGTAAAGACAGGTGATGAAAATATTCTTCGTCCTGGGTGCGAAGAAAAATTTATAGTCACAATTATGATTATGAGTTATTCATATGATTGTGGAAAGGAACTGTTGAGTGATGTTACATGGATAAAATATTGTTGGTGAATTTTTAACATGGAGAAGATAATAGACTTTATAGTCTATTTGACTCTTCTAATGGATTGCTCGTTCCGCTGCAACTATGGTTGAAATTTTTATCATTTACCATATGTTCTAAATCTCTGATTTATTGTTGATGAAGGCTATTGATAATTGAATTATCTTTAGTCATGATATTCTTTACTGAGCTAGTTGTGCTCACCCTTTTGCTTCACAATTCCTTTCAGGTAATAAGAGTGTAGCTGGGTCGAGCGGGGGTAACAAGGGAATAGAATGGTGGTCATCATTTAGTAGTTATATTTGGTGAAGAAAATAGGGTGAGGCGAACCCAACGTTGGAAGGGTGTTTTGTCACTATCATACAAGATGTCTAATGACATACAACCTCGTGTCATCATAGGACAGGGTTGTGCTCATCCACTTGATGAGTATATCTATGGGCACTACCTATATAATCTTGGTGTTTGTTTGAAGTATAATTCTCAATTAGAGACAGTGGAGATAATGATAAGTCAAGAGAAGACTCACCATTGGGAAGAATATGATAGTAATCTTCTCGTTTTTCTTTGGGGTCTATTGGGTCAACCAAGGATAATTCTGTGGCCATATGATATCTATCATAACCTAGACGCGTGGCCTCCCATGTACGAAGGTTTCCTTGAGCACTTCCCAAAGATTCTAATTTCTAAAACAATTTTTGACTATACCTTTATGTAAGGTGTCATGGTGAGGTGATGTCCACGGTTGGAACATGAGTCACATTTGGTATATATTTGTATCCAAACTCACAGCATATGTGTTGTTGTATTTTGCACGACAATTGTTGTAATAAAGTTATAGTTGTTTTCTGTACCATGTATTTGGCGACTCAGAATAGGTTGGATGGAATGGATCTATTTTGGGGTCGTTACACTGTTGGTCACTTCGACTTGTCCATTAGACTGAGGATGAGCTACCGAAGTCTTTCTATGCTGGACCCCCAGTTCTTTCAAAAATGCTTCAAATTTTGCTCCTACGAACTGGCGTCCATTGTCTGAAATCACCACCTTAGGAATTACGAACCGAAATACTACCGACTCCTTGATGAACTTTAAGCATTCCTGTTCCGTTATTAACCTGAGCGACTTTGCTTCTACCCACTTGGTCATGTAGTCGATGGCAACTATAACAAAGCTGACCTGACCTTTTGCCTTTGGTAGCGGACCTAGTATATCAACCCCCCAGACAGCGAAGGGTATGGGAGATAGGATCGAGTATAACTCTTCTGGTGGCTGATGTGGGATCGGACTGTTGAGCTGACACTTCTCGCACTTCTTGACGTATTCAGTCGCTTCTTTGAAGATGGTAGGCCAGTAGTATCCCTGACGAAGTACTTTGTAGGCTAATGACTTAGCAGCCATATGGTCGCCGCAGATGCCCTCATGAACTTCCGAAGAGCATAATCAGCTTCGGACGGAGTCAAACACTTTAACAGTGGAGACGAGAAAGCCCTTCGAAACAGATCCCCATCTATCAGAACGAAATTAGCACTCTTGTACTTGATTTTCTTGGCCAGCATCTGATCCGAAGGCAGAACGCCATCTGCCAGATACACCAGATACGGAGTTAACCAGCAGTTGGTTTCGGTCAACGCACATTATCGATTCATGATGAACACTAGGATGTTGCAAAATTTCTAAGTAAACCGATCCATCAAAAACGTTAACATCCGTAGTGGCTAATTTGGAGAGTGCATCGGCAATGGAATTGTCGTTACGTTCGACCCCCTGAAATTCGTAGAATTGGAAATACTGAAGTCGTTCTTTCATTTCCGCCAAATACTTGATCATTCTGTGACCTCGAGCTTCGTATTCCCCGGAGACTTGTTTAACGACTAACTGAGAGTCGCTGAAGATAATTATTCTTTGCACTTTGAGACTCTTAGCTAGTCGCAAACCTGCCAACACTGCCTCGTACTCCGCTTCGTTGTTCGTCGCTTTAAACTGGAATCTGATGGTCTGCTGCACCTTGAATCCCTCCGGGCTGGTCAGAATAATCCCTGCTCCGCTGACGTCCGCGGTAGAAGACTCATCTGCATACAGTGTCCACGAACTCTGCTCCTGCTGAAGAATCGCAACAATGCTGTTAGATCCTCCAGCTTCTGCTACAGCTTCATCAGCTTCAGAAAACGAACATTCGACCACAAAATCTGCCAAGGCCTGCCCCTTGATGGCAGTTCGGGGATGATATTCAACGAAGAACTGAGACAACTCCATCGTCCATGCAGTTAATCTCCCCGATACCTCAGGTTTGCCCATAATTTTCTTCAAAGGTTGATTTGTATAGACTATTACCAACCTACCCTGGAAGTATTGCCTAAGCTTCCGACTAGCAGTTATTAAAGCAAAAGCAAACTTTTTAATATTTGGGTACCTTGTTTCGGCATCCCGAAGGACATAGCTTACATAATAAACCGGATGCTGCTTACCCCCAACTTCTCGCACCAAAACTGCTCTTACTGCCAACGAACTAGCTGCTAAGTACAAATACAAAGGCTCAGCAGGAGCGGGCTTCACCAACAAAGGCGCCAAAGATAAGTAGGACTTGATGCTCTGAAAGGCGCTTCGTATTCTGAAGTCCATTGGAACGTCTTGGCATTCTTCGGCCCTTTCAACGTGTCAAAAAACGGCAAACACCTTTCTGCCGATCTGGACATAAACCTCCTCAAAGCTGCAATCCTTCCAGTCAGACGCTGAACGTCTTTAAACGACTGAGGAGTCTTCATGTCCAGGATCGCTTGAATCTTCTCTGGATTGGCTTCAATTCCCCTCTGGCTGACCAGATAACCTAGAAACTTGTCAGCCCCTAATCCGAAGGTGCACTTGGCAGGATTCAGTCTCAATTTGTGGTGACGAACTGTTTGAAAGCATTCCTCCAGGTCATCCAAATGTTTGTGCACTAACATGCTCTTAACAATCATGTCATCCACATATACTTCCATATTCTTGCCCAACTGACGCCTGAAGACATGGTTCATCATCCTCTGGTAAGTGGCCCCGGCGTTGATGTAAGACCCCGAATTTTATGAAATAAAAGTATTCAATTTTTCTTATAATTACTATTCAGTAAATGGTTAAATTGATAAAAATTTAAAGTTATGAGTGAAATAAGATTTTTTTTCAAAATAAGCAAGTGGTTATAAAATAATCATTGTTGTCGGGGAATATTCGTTTGGTCGTGGAATATTCTTTCAGTCGGGGAATATTCGTACGACGGCGCAGCCATTTGTGGGCCCCATAACAGAATAACTGTCGGATGAAGATAACGACAAAAATTGAGTTTTTATAATTAACGGCGTAGTTGTTATCGTTAACACTGTTGGAATACCCGGTGGTTAAAATACAGTAATACGCGTGTTTGCACAGTAGCACACGGTTTTACACAGTATTTTTGAATTATTGATCCTTACGTAAGAAGGCACTACTCAATAATTGTTACAGTAATTACTGTTTAATATTTTATTTTATTGATTCAATAATTGCTACGTTAAAATTTTATATTATTGTTGTGCAATAATTGTCACTGCACAGTATTTCTCCATTATCAGATCAATAATTCATATTATTTAAATAATATTATTAGATAGCATTATTGACAATGTCTAGAAAGTTCTGTCTAAGGAGAGGTTTGGTCATTTAATTGCGCTCCAGTAAGGAGAAATTCTTATTGGAAAGCCCCCTCTTTCCTGGGAACGGCCTGGTTGTCGTAAATGTGATTCTGTAATATTATTTGTGAATAATTAATTATTGATTCATATGATAAGGAAATATTTATTTTATGTGGATATAAATGAGGGATATATTTTTGTGGTTAAAAAAATGAAGGAGTTAATGTTGAGATTTTTATCCGTATTTTTGTCGGAATGGAGGTATTAAAAATCAAGGTTTTTGAGATATTTTGCGGGGGTTATAATTTTTAATCCGACCGTTGGATCGTGATAATTTTTGGATATGTTATACATATATAAGTTGAGTATATGTCCACAAATTTTGAACCGTTAAAAATGAACGTATATTTTGTTATGAATTTTACAAGATGACTGGTTCAGAAATTGTTGAATTTTCGAATTTTATCATTTTGGTGGAAAATTCTAGAATTGGTGGGCCCCACTTGTGGTTGGTGAAGAAATGTGCTGAATTATATTTCAAATGTGGTGGGTGGGAATAGTAGCAGGTAAAGCCATCAGGTTGCAGGTCAAACCTACCAAAATTTTCCTATAAATAGAGGGCTAAGTTAGAATTGAAAATCACACCAGAAACATAAGCTTTCTCTCTTTTTCTCTCTAGATTATTGAGTGTATTTTGTGAGTATTTAGATACTTGGTGAGTTGCTATTCATCAGTGCAAGTTTCCTTCAACCTTATACCTATCAGAAGTACTACTCTTTTGAGGTAAGGGATAGTAAGGGATAGTAAGGGATGTTATTTTATTCGAAAATGATATTATTTTTTAATATCATTATACCGAAATATTGGTATGCATATTATTGTGGAATTTCTACCTTTTTCATGTCGGGGTTACTATTCACGAGTTACTATTCATGAGTTACTATTCACGAGTTACTATTCATGAGTTACTATTCACGATTTACTATTCATGAGTTACGAATATTACTCTTGAGATTAAAACTATATGTTGATCATATTATTTTTATCATCATATATAACATTTTTATAACCCTGATGTTGAAATTCTCTTTCACTGGAGTGTAAAGATGGGTAGATTATTGGTATGATCATGACTAGGGTTCTCTTTGGCCTGTAGTGCAAAGTTGAATTGTGACTGGTATGATCATGACCATTGAATTTATAATTGAATATCTTAAGCTTAAGTGCAAAGGTGAATTGATCAACATGGTTATAATTATTGTTTATATAAATTTTGAAATGATTATATATTTCTTTGAGATATGAATATATTTGGCCTGTAGTGCAAATATGAATTGTTGATGAATATCTTTGGCATGTAGTGCAAAGATGACATGTTGATGAATATCTTTGGCCTGTAGTGCAAAGATGAACTGTTGTTGAATATCTTTGGCCCGTAGTGCAAAGATGGTTTGTTGATGAATATCTTTGGCCCGTAGTGCAAAGATGGTTTGTTGATGAATATCTTTGGCCCGTAGTGCAAAGATGGATTTGTTAGTACGATTATAAACAGGAATTGTGATTTGGTATAACCATGATCTTTGATGTTTCAGGTAAAGACAGGTGATGAAAATATTCTTCGTCCTGGGTGCGAAGAAAAATTTATAGTCACAATTATGATTATGAGTTATTCATATGATTGTGGAAAGGAACTGTTGAGTGATGTTACATGGATAAAACATTGTTGGTGGATTTTTAACATGGAGAAGATAATAGACTTTATAGTCTATTTGACTCTTCTAATGGATTGCTCGTTCCGCTGCAACTATGGTTGAAATTTTTATCATTTACCATATGTTCTAAATCTCTGATTTATTGTTGATGAAGGCTATTGATAATTGAATTATCTTTAGTCATGATATTCTTTACTGAGCTAGTTGTGCTCACCCTTTTGCTTCACAATTCCTTTCAGGTAATAAGAGTGTAGCTGGGTCGAGCGGGGGTAACAAGGGAATAGAACGGTGGTCATCATTTAGTAGTTATATTTGGTGAAGAAAATAGGGTGAGGCGAACCCAACGTTGGAAGGGTGTTTTGTCACTATCATACAAGATGTCTAATGACATACAACCTCGTGTCATCATAAGACAGGGTTGTGCTCATCCACTTGCTGAGTATATCTATGGGCACTACCTATATAATCTTGGTGTTTGTTTGAAGTATAATTCTCAATTTGAGACAGTGGAGATAATGATAAGTCAAGAGAAGACTCACCATTGGGAAGAATATGATAGTAATCTTCTCGTTTTTCTTTGGGGTCTATTGGGTCAACCAAGGATAATTCTGTGGCCATATGATATCTATCATAACCTAGACGCGTGGCCTCCCATGTACGAAGGTTTCCTTGAGCATTTTCCAAATATTCTAATTTCTAAAACAGTTTTTGACTATACCTTTATGTAAGGTACCTTTGTGAAGTGCTGATACATGATGGTGTCCAACGTCACAGTTGGTATATATTTGTATCCAAACTCACAGCATATGTGTTGTTGTATTTTGCACGACAATTGTTGTAATAAAGTTGTAGTTGTTTTCTGTACCATGTATTTGACGACTCAGAATGGGTTGGATGGAATGGACCTATTTTGGGGTCGTTACATTTGGTATCAGAGCTTAGGGATATGATCTCTGGCGGAGATCGGGAAATATAACTAGGAGGGGAGAGATGAGTAAATCCTTCGCTAGTGTGTCCTACCTAAGCTTATTTGTTGGTCAGTCATAATATTGGGATATTATGTGATATGTTAATTTGTTCAATTAACCCTTATTTTGAAGCTGTATTCTAGAATGATATCTGAAATACAGGAGATGAGCAATGGAGAAATCATGATGATAGGGAAGATGGAATCTGAAATGAAAGCAAGGTATTCTCAACTCTTTGAAATACCAGGTACGTAAATTTCGGGGACGAAATTTCATAAGGAGGGGAGATTGTAAGACCCCGAATTTTATGAAATAAAAGTATTCAATTTTTCTTATAATTACTATTCAGTAAATGGTTAAATTGATAAAAATTTAAAGTTATGAGTGAAATAAGATTTTTTTTCAAAATAAGCAAGTGGTTATAAAATAATCATTGTTGTCGGGGAATATTCGTTTGGTCGTGGAATATTCTTTCAGTCGGGGAATATTCGTACGACGGCGCAGCCATTTGTGGGCCCCATAACAGAATAACTGTCGGATGAAGATAACGACAAAAATTGAGTTTTTATAACTAACGGCGTAGTTGTTATCGTTAACACTGTTGGAATACCCGGTGGTTAAAATACAGTAATACGCGTGTTTGCACAGTAGCACACGGTTTTACACAGTATTTTTGAATTATTGATCCTTACGTAAGAAGGCACTACTCAATAATTGTTACAGTAATTACTGTTTAATATTTTATTTTATTGATTCAATAATTGCTACGTTGAAATTTTATATTATTGTTGTGCAATAATTGTCACTGCACAGTATTTCTCCATTATCAGATCAATAATTCATATTATTTAAATAATATTATTAGATAGCATTATTGACAATGTCTAGAAAGTTCTGTCTAAGGAGAGGTTTGGTCATTTAATTGCGCTCCAGTAAGGAGAAATTCTTATTGGAAAGCCCCCTCTTTCCTGGGAACGGCCTGGTTGTCGTAAATGTGATTCTGTAATATTATTTGTGAATAATTAATTATTGATTCATATGATAAGGAAATATTTATTTTATGTGGATATAAATGAGGGATATATTTTTGTGGTTAAAAAAATGAAGGAGTTAATGTTGAGATTTTTATCCGTATTTTTGTCGGAATGGAGGTATTAAAAATCAAGGTTTTTGAGATATTTTGCGGGGGTTATAATTTTTAATCCGACCGTTGGATCGTGATAATTTTTGGATATGTTATACATATATAAGTTGAGTATATGTCCACAAATTTTGAACCGTTAAAAATGAACGTATATTTTGTTATGAATTTTACAAGATGACTGGTTCAGAAATTGTTGAATTTTCGAATTTTATCATTTTGGTGGAAAATTCTAGAATTGGTGGGCCCCACTTGTGGTTGGTGAAGAAATGTGCTGAATTATATTTCAAATGTGGTGGGTGGGAATAGTAGCAGGTAAAGCCATCAGGTTGCAGGTCAAACCTACCAAAATTTTCCTATAAATAGAGGGCTAAGTTAGAATTGAAAATCACACCAGAAACATAAGCTTTCTCTCTTTTTCTCTCTAGATTATTGAGTGTATTTTGTGAGTATTTAGATACTTGGTGAGTTGCTATTCATCAGTGCAAGTTTCCTTCAACCTTATACCTATCAGAAGTACTACTCTTTTGAGGTAAGGGATAGTAAGGGATAGTAAGGGATGTTATTTTATTCGAAAATGATATTATTTTTTAATATCATTATACCGAAATATTGGTATGCATATTATTGTGGAATTTCTACCTTTTTCATGTCGGGGTTACTATTCACGAGTTACTATTCATGAGTTACTATTCACGAGTTACTATTCATGAGTTACTATTCACGATTTACTATTCATGAGTTACGAATATTACTCTTGAGATTAAAACTATATGTTGATCATATTATTTTTATCATCATATATAACATTTTTATAACCCTGATGTTGAAATTCTCTTTCACTGGAGTGTAAAGATGGGTAGATTATTGGTATGATCATGACTAGGGTTCTCTTTGGCCTGTAGTGCAAAGTTGAATTGTGACTGGTATGATCATGACCATTGAATTTATAATTGAATATCTTAAGCTTAAGTGCAAAGGTGAATTGATCAACATGGTTATAATTATTGTTTATATAAATTTTGAAATGATTATATATTTCTTTGAGATATGAATATATTTGGCCTGTAGTGCAAATATGAATTGTTGATGAATATCTTTGGCATGTAGTGCAAAGATGACATGTTGATGAATATCTTTGGCCTGTAGTGCAAAGATGAACTGTTGTTGAATATCTTTGGCCCGTAGTGCAAAGATGGTTTGTTGATGAATATCTTTGGCCCGTAGTGCAAAGATGGTTTGTTGATGAATATCTTTGGCCCGTAGTGCAAAGATGGATTTGTTAGTACGATTATAAACAGGAATTGTGATTTGGTATAACCATGATCTTTGATGTTTCAGGTAAAGACAGGTGATGAAAATATTCTTCGTCCTGGGTGCGAAGAAAAATTTATAGTCACAATTATGATTATGAGTTATTCATATGATTGTGGAAAGGAACTGTTGAGTGATGTTACATGGATAAAACATTGTTGGTGGATTTTTAACATGGAGAAGATAATAGACTTTATAGTCTATTTGACTCTTCTAATGGATTGCTCGTTCCGCTGCAACTATGGTTGAAATTTTTATCATTTACCATATGTTCTAAATCTCTGATTTATTGTTGATGAAGGCTATTGATAATTGAATTATCTTTAGTCATGATATTCTTTACTGAGCTAGTTGTGCTCACCCTTTTGCTTCACAATTCCTTTCAGGTAATAAGAGTGTAGCTGGGTCGAGCGGGGGTAACAAGGGAATAGAACGGTGGTCATCATTTAGTAGTTATATTTGGTGAAGAAAATAGGGTGAGGCGAACCCAACGTTGGAAGGGTGTTTTGTCACTATCATACAAGATGTCTAATGACATACAACCTCGTGTCATCATAAGACAGGGTTGTGCTCATCCACTTGCTGAGTATATCTATGGGCACTACCTATATAATCTTGGTGTTTGTTTGAAGTATAATTCTCAATTTGAGTCAGTGGAGATAATGATAAGTCAAGAGAAGACTCACCATTGGGAAGAATATGATAGTAATCTTCTCGTTTTTCTTTGGGGTCTATTGGGTCAACCAAGGATAATTCTGTGGACATATGATATCTATCATAACCTAGACGCGTGGCCTCCCATGTACGAAGGTTTCCTTGAGCATTTTCCAAATATTCTAATTTCTAAAACAGTTTTTGACTATACCTTTATGTAAGGTACCTTTGTGAAGTGCTGATACATGATGGTGTCCAACGTCACAGTTGGTATATATTTGTATCCAAACTCACAGCATATGTGTTGTTGTATTTTGCACGACAATTGTTGTAATAAAGTTGTAGTTGTTTTCTGTACCATGTATTTGACGACTCAGAATGGGTTGGATGGAATGGACCTATTTTGGGGTCGTTACAGTTGATGAGGCCGAAGGTCATTTTCTTGTAGGCATATACCGAACGATGCGTAATGAACGCCGTCTTCGGTATATCCTCTTTACACATGGAGATTTGATGATAGCCAGAGAATGCATCCATGAAGCTTAACAAGGCATACCCCGAAGTTGCATCGATGAGCTAGTCAATGTGGGGTAATGGATAAAAATTCTTCGGACAAGTTTTATTCAGGTCTGTATAGTCGATGCAGACCCGCCATTTCCCGTTCTGCTTCTGGACCAGTACCACGTTTGCCATCCACTACGGATAATCGATCTCGAAGATGAAGTCAGCAGCTAGCAGCTTCGCAATCTCTTCATCGATGATTCTCTGGCGCTCGGGCGCGAAGATCCTCCTCTTTTGCCGAACTGGCTTCTTCGACGGGTCCACTTCTAGCCGATGCTCTGCGATATCCCTACTCACTCCCGGCATATCTCGAGGTTCCCAGGCGAAGATGTCAGCATAGCACTGCAGGAGTTCAATGAGGTTCTTTCTGAGTGGTTCTGGTAGACCCGAACCTATTTTCACCGTCTTGCTAGCCTTTCCCGGGATGAGCTCTATCTCTTCTGTTTCTACGGCTGGCATGACCAACGGTTCTGAGCTACTTTCCGTAAAGGGTTCGATCTCTATTGCCATGGTCTGTTTTTGCTTCGACACCCCTACTCCCGAAGTGATCACGGCATTCCTATAACATCTTCTGGCCAGATCCAGATCTCCTTTTACCTCCCCAACCCCATGAGTCGTAGGAAATTTGATTTTGAAATGAGGGATAGAGGTTACAACTTGCAAAGCAGTTAAAGTGGGCCTCCCTAAAATAGCGTTATAAGCGGAATCGACATGCACAACATAAAACTTGCAAATAATTTCTACCTGTTGGGGGGCCGTTCCGAAGATAACCGGAAGTTCAATGGTTCCTACCACTTTGACCGGATCGTTGCTGAAGCCGTATAAAGAGGCCTCCTGTCCGATCTCCATCTTCTGCCCATCAAGATGCATCCTCTGATAAGTATGAGCATATAGGATATCCACAGAAGACCCGTTGTCGATCATCATACGCTTCATATCCATCGAACCCACTTGTGCTGTCACGACCAATGATCCCTCGTGCGGTTCGATCGTTTCCGAAGGGTAATCCTCATCTGTAAAGGAAATTACCGTACCCGAGAATGGTCTGTCAGTCTTCGGAAGGGTACCCGCCACCGACATGACCGAATCCAGATATCTTCGGTGCTTCCTCCCAACAAGCTTGCCCGAAGTATCCCCAGTGATAACATCTATCACTTGCCTTGCGGGCAGTTCAGGAGCGGGGAACACCTGCTGAACTGGTTGGGCTGCCTGAACGGGTCCTCTATTCTGCTGCTGGTTCGTTCGGGCGGCCACATAGTGAACTAAAACCCCGTCTTGCACCTTTCTCTCAATAAAATCTTTCAGACTAGCACTTCGTATCGTGACCCGAGGCTTGATGATAGTCACAATACTTACGAGAATTTCCTTTCCCGGACTTAAAGTTATCTCGAGGTGGCTCGAAAATAGGTTGATTCTTGATCTGCTCCAAGATAACAGCCCTGTCGGCGTTGAGTGCCGTATATGTCCTGTTTACCCTTTGAGCGGGAGTGGACGAGCGTTCTCCACTTTACCTCCAATTATTGTTGTATTTCTTTGATCGGCCGTCATAACGACCTTTGTTTCCGTCATTCTTACTCTGGTCTCCCTCTGTTCTGTCCCGATCTGTCTCCTTAAGCCGATCCGAAGAGGGACACTTGAGGCTATTCATGGCCTCCTCTACCACAATATAGCCTTCTGCTTTGTCGAAGGCTTCGGCGAGACTCTTCGGGTGGTGAAACATCAACTTTTTCACCAATTTTTCCGATTTGACCAGATCTAAACCATTCTAAAATAGTCCCACGGCTTGTAGATCGTTCAGGTCTGTCACTTGGCCGACTGCTTCACGGAATCGCTTCACATACTGGCCCAAAGACTCATTCGAGAACTGCTGAACCTGAGCCAGTGAGCCCGTTGGTTTCCCTCTTCTTCTGTTGCTCCCGAAGCGGGCGTGGAACTTACTGCACATATCCGCCCAAGATGAAATCGAATCCGAGGGCAAAGTTCTCATCCATTGCCTGGCATCCTTTCGGAGTGTCGTGACAAAAGTATAACACTTAGCAGCATCGCTAAAGTCGTAATAATCCATCAGTCGGTCGAACGCCTGGCTATGGTCATAGGGATCCCCCGATCCGTCATAACTTTTAATGTGAGGCAACCTTTTGGTGGGGTCAGCTTTCTCTCTCAGAATCTCCGCGAAAAAAGGGGATGCCTTCTTTCCCGAAGTATCTTTCACTTTCTGTACCTCGGCGAGCTGCCTCCGAAGCTCCTTCACCTCTTTTACCAGATACTCCACGCCCTCGGGTTGGGACGATGCTTCTTTTTCCGGTGACCCCTCCCTCTTCTGAGTGGACCGGTTCCTTATAATAGAACCCCCAACTTTCGAGGGGCTTTTCTGATGATGATGGTCCACAAAGCGGAATGCCCTCGGTGGACTTTCGGGTGTACGGCCTCTAGATCTGCTTCGTCTCAGTACCCGGCTGCCGTGGTGGGAATGCGCAACAATGAGCGCCCCCTTAGTATTCTCCGGAGTACGTTCTCTGGATCGACCTCTTCGTTCGCTTCGACCCAGCTCCTTAGAACCGACAGGGTGATGTGCCCTCTTCGATCTTTGAGGAGTAGGGCTTCTGGACCTTCTTCTTTCCCGAGGTCGATCCTGATATTCACGCCCGGAATGAGCAGGCTCTTTCCCGCTCCGATGCCCTCGTTCTTCAGATTGGACATAGCTGGAAGCTTCGTCCCTCAACTCTGCCATTTGAGACATCTGCTCAGCTATATCCCGTCGTTGTTTCACAAGCGCCTCCATGGCCCTATCAGCTTCATCTGCCATCTTAGCCAAGCGGGCAGCCTTTTCGTCTTGGTCGTCCCGGTATCGAGTTCTAGGCGAGGTGCCTTCTACTCGTTTCCGGCCATGAACGGACCCTTTCTCCGCTGTAAAAATTAGCTGTCGCTTGGCTTTGCTCACAACTCTCGGACGAGAATCTCCATGCGATCGTTTGGACGCCGTGCTGGCATGAACGCTTAGTGCAGGTCCCAAACGGTCCTTCACAGATACTCGCGATATTGATTCACTGGCAGCCATCGGCTGCCCCTCAGGTGTAGGTGTCATACTCTTCCCCATGAACACCGACGTAAAACGAACAAGGTTTGTGATTGAAAAATACTCAGGACACTAGAACTCAGCCCTCCTTCTAGCGCCAATGTTAACGCCAAGATCTTCTCCCACGTCCCAATCACGTAAGACGCTCTGATCCTGCACAGTTCAACAAGTCAACACCAAAAGCTTGACGGCCTGACCGTCGGGGGATAGCTCCGGCGTGAGAGTCAGTACAGGCGATCACAAGGTTAACAATGGAGAAAAATATTGACTAGTGTCTGAGTGAGTATGAAATGATAATGTTGTGTGTAGTGTTTTGTTACCTCTTTTCCTTTTGTTATCCTTGCCCCATACGTTCCCAAGACCCGGTTCACTGTGCCACCCACTATCTCCTGACACCTTCTCTCCACCCCGGTCATCTCAGCCGAAAGTGTACAGCTTATTTTCCTACCTGCTACCACTGTTACCTCCCGCCGGCAATCGGAGTCTCATCCTCATTAATGTCATGCAAAAAGGTGGCAGATATAACAGTCAACTGCTGCCTTTTGTGATGATTACCGGTCAAAGATAGGATAAGTAACACCTTACGCAATGGGCCGATCCAATGACTAAGCCCAATAGTGTAGTCAAGTAGCGGGGCCCAATTCATTTGACCCAACATGACCAAAGTGACATAGCCCAAAGGACAAGCCCATTCGGCCTGGCCCAGTATGAAAAGTATTATGGCCCAACAACACACATAAATGTATCTACCTTTTACACCTCAAAATGGTTAATCCTATAAAAACACATAAGTACATATTTCAACAACACTAGCGCTAAGTCAAGAAAAATAAAACAAATATAAACTAAATTATGATGTATAACAAATATATATAAGTTTAACTAAAATTGTAATCAATAATGATGTATAACGTAAAGTAAGTCTAACTACAATTAATAATATAACTAAGTATAGTTGTAACTATTTATTCCATCGGGAATCATTTCGTCGAACAAAACTTATTTCTAACGGAAAATTTCATCGAGAATGTGATTCGTGCTGGCAGGAGAGATGGCGTCTGTTGAGAATAGCTTGTAATTTACGACCAAATTTATTCCGTTGAAAATAAGTGTTTTTTTTGGTAGTGCTATTAAAAAAATTAAATAAAAAACTGTCATGCAAAAGACTCGTATTTGTTTAACGATGAATCAGACATGCATGTCTTTCATTCAAATGTTCAACAAGACGATGCTGCCATAAATTAGTAGAAGAACTCATATTTTTCATCGAATTTTGCTTTCTAAATTAGACAGATAATGGGTCGTATTTTAATTCATTTCCCAAAAACTGGAATATGATTTACAATCCATATTTCTTGTAACAGATATTGAATGTTAGGGAAAACATTTTGGGAAACTTTTCTAGCCAACTATGAGCTACCTTGCAGCAGCATGCCATGCAAAAGTAGTCGTATTTGTCAATCGTGTTGTGTTGTTAAGGGCTCGTCATCTTTCACAAAATAGTGCATTCAAGCTATGTACTATATTTTAGGTACTACCAAATTACAAATAGTAGAATGGAATATTTTTTAAAGTACGGTTATCGGTCCCAAAAATCAAAATTAATTAGCTGAAAAAAGTTGTTGAGGAATTAAGATCATTTCCAATTAGACCAACAAATGAATGTAATTGTTCAGTACTTGCAAACATTTTCAGTATTAAGCAATAAAATTAGGTTCCAAAACTAACTAGAGATACATTTTTTTTCTAGTCCGCTCAAAGAAAAAGAAAAAAGAAATAGATACTTTTCTAAGTCTAATTAATTTACCATTACTTTGTTGGTATCATTTTTAACGTTACACACCACTGCTACAACTAAATTCCTATCTAAATAAGAGTACATTATTTAGGCACATAAAAATATGTGAATTAATAGTCATCCGTTTAGACATATATCCCTAATTTTAGATAAGAGGGAATATTAATTAATTAAGTGTTCGTACGTATGAGAGGTCTAGAGCATGGATCCGATAGTTACCATGAAGTTAACTTCATAGTAAGTTGGTCATGTGATTAATACATTGTTAACACGCAGATAGAGAGATCACCTCCCGCCTGCGTGTCGATAATGTATTAATTAATTGACCAGAATTAATTTCATGCTAACCAATTCCCTTGAGCATCTACGAATTACATGTATATATAAAGGAAACTGATATTTTCACATATTCAAATGCTATTTCTACACGAGTCTCTCTCACATAGAGGTGAGACTCGCTTACTATTAGTGTGAGAGGGATCATATGAAAATACCAATTTTTTGATGTTGAAATATCGGTTCCTATATAAATGGACCTATCTCTTACAAAACTTTATTTCTATGGCTTCAATGGGATACAATGATGTCCTAGTGGCAATAACAATTTGCTTAGGCTTTCTTTTCTATCTTTCCATGAGAAAGGCACAACCATTGAACTGGCCACTATTAGGAATGCTCCCTATTTTGTTCTTCCAATTCAATGGCATTTTTGAGACACTCACCAAATATCTAGATCTCAACAATGGCACTTTCGTACTCAAAGGCTCATGGTTTGCAAACATGGACATGATAATCACAAGCAACCCTTCAAATGTTCATCATATCATGAGCACAAACTTCTCAAATTATCCCAAGGGAGCCGAGTCCAAGAGAATTTTTGAAGTTCTTGGAGACATGCTATTCAACTCCGACCTTGATGAATGGAAAAAAGATAGGAAACTAACTCATGCTCTTTTCAACGACAAGCGTTTTCATCAGTGTACTCCAAAGATTACTCGAAATTCTATGGAGAAAGGGCTAATTCCGGTCCTTGAACATTTTTCCGAGCAAGGCCTAATTCTCGACTTGCAAGATTTGTTCGAAAGGTTTATGTTTGATACAACTTGCATGTCAATCACTGGTTATGATCCCACCTCGCTCAGAATTGGATTCCCTGATGTCGCTTTTTCGAGGGCTATGGATGAGGCTAGTAGAGCAATTTTGGTGCGCCATCTTTTGCCAGAAAGAGTTTGGATGTTACAAAAGTGGCTAGGGCTAGGGCAGGAGAAAATATTAAGTAAAGCTCATACAACCCTAGATGATATTGCCGATAAATATATTACAATGAGGCAAGAAGCACTAAATGTAGAGGATGATGAAGAGAGTTTTGATGCATTGAAGTGTTTCTTAACTAAAGATGGGGCTTTTGGATCTGTATCAAACCCCTATAATGCAATGAGGGACGCAATCATAGGCCTAATGTTCGCGGGGCGAGACACGGCTAGCGTTGCTCTAACTTGGTTTTTTTGGCTAATATCGAAAAACCCTAATGTGAAGTCACAAATTAGGAAAGAAATGGAAGAAAATTTTCCAACAAATGCGGCTGAAAAATGTAAGGTAATTTTGGACAAAGAAGTGCTAAATAAGCTAGTTTATCTACATGGAGCCTTTTGTGAGACGCTTAGGCTATTTCCTCCTGTTCCACTTCAACGTCGAGTGGCTGTGCAAGGTGACATTCTTCCGAGTGGCCATCATGTTAGTCCGGAGGGAAAGGTTGTGATTTCTTCTTACGCGATGGGCAGGACGAAGTCGATATGGGGAGAAGATTGCCTCGAGTTCAAGCCGGAGCGATGGCTTACGGAAAAAGGAGGTATAAAGCTTGAGCCACCAAATAAATTTCAGGTATTCAGTTCAGGACCTAGGGTTTGTCCAGGGAGAGATTTGGCTTTTGCTAGAATGAAAGCAGCTGCGGCTACGATTATCTATAACTATGATGTTCAAGTAGTGAAAGCCCAACCTGCAGCTCCTGTCACTTCTATTGTTATGCACATGAAGGACGGATTAAAGGTTAAGCTCACAAAAAGATGGACTTGATCTAGCTAATATTTATGCAATAAGATGCATGCATGTTTATATGCATGCATGCTTGCAGTTTCCATTAAAGTTGGTGACAATAAATAAAGGCTAGGATCCATCTACATGTTGCTAGATATATATATATATATATATATATATATATATATATATATATATATATATATATATATATATATATATATAGCTTGATAAGAGTTTGATATGTTTGTTATTTGTATTGTAAGTTCGATCCTTACAGAAATTAAATGTGTTCAATTAATTGTTCTTTAATTAATCTTAATTGACTTATTAGTTGAAGCTGAACTTCCATTGAATTGCTAAAGCTACAAGAGAAGAATTTGAGAAGGGAACAAATGAATAATTTAGTGGTAGATAAATATCGGCTGTAATTAATGCTAGAGGATCCAAACATTGTGAAAAAAAAATCGCTGAAAATATTCTTGTTATTGTTTCAATTCATATTCTTCAAAAAGTGGCTTTAATAGTTTCAAATTAATTAAATACACACATTAAGATACAAATACCTCCTATTTCACAACAACGAAAACACTTTTTTACGGTTTCATATAAGTGTCTGGTTAAAATGACTTGGGAGTCAAATTTATTGAGGAGAAGTCTTAATTGCAATATTTTCTTATCTTATTCACATCCACCTCACCAATCTATTGAAAGAATTATTCAAATAAAATTCTGGACATTGTAAGTTCGGCTGATAGTGTGACAGATTTGATGGGCCATCGTCATTTATATTTAGTGTGAGGATAATAATATAATAAATATTAAATAATTAATTCAAATAAAATTACCTATTAGTAAAATATTTCAAGCAGTGACGGAATCTCAACATATTTTGAGGGGGGCAAAATATATCAATAAAAAAAATTTATTTATTGACGCTTAAAGAGCTTCTTTCGATTGTACGAGTGAGAGCAGACAACTGAATCCTGCGAGTCTGCATAGTTTGAAAACGTCTCAAAATTTGTTCGTTTTCAATTGTTGAAAAAATATCATTCTCAATATAAACTATCAGGCTGTCATTCATCCACTCGTCTCCCATTTTGTTACGCAAGTCAGTCTTGACAATTTTCATCGCAGAGAATACTATTTCAATAGTAGCAATTGCAACTGGTAAAACCAAAGCCAACTCGATCAATCGATATACCAATGTAAAAGTCATGTTTTCTTGTTTCAATCAGCTTCTTAGCAAGACTTCCCAAACCCAAATTTTCGATCCCAAAAAATTGACTATCGCATCGCATATCATAAATGTAATTTTTAAGTTGATCCCCAAGTATCATGCGATCAGTCAATGAGAAGTTGTAAGACCCCAAATTATTAATAAATGAAATTTAATTTTCTCTATTTATTATTTGAAATAGTAAGGGTTAAATTGATTAATGAGGTTAGTTATGGGTAAAATGCGCAAATATTTTAAATAAGCAGGTTGTTATAAAATATTCATTGTTGTCGGGAAATATTCGTACGACGGCGCAGTCTTTTGTGGGCCCCATAACGGAAAGCGATTGGATGAAGAAAACGACAAGTATAAGTTGTTTATAAATAACGGCGTAGTTGTTACCGTTAATACTGTTGGAATACCCGGTGGTTAAAATACAGTAATACGCGTTGTTGCACAGTAGCACACTATATTGCACCAATTATTGATTCTTACGTAAGAAGGCACTACTCAATAATGGTTACAGTAATTACTGTTCAGTATTTTATTTTATTGATTCAATAATTGCTGCGTTGATATTTTATATTACTGTTGTTTCAATAATTGTCACTACACATTATTTTTCATTATCGGAGCAATAATTCATATTATCTGAATAATATTATTAGATAACATTATTGGCAATGTCTAGAAAGTTCTGTCTAATGAGAGGTTTGGTCACCTAATTGCGCGCCAGTAAGGAGAAATCCTTATTGGAAAGTCCCCTCTTTCTTGGGAACGGCCTGGTTGCCAGTACTGTGATTCTGTAATATTATTTGTGAATAATTAATTATTGATTTATATGATGAGAAAAATATTCATTTTATGTGGATATAGATGGAGAAAATTTTTAGAGTGACAATTGTTAAAAATCGATATTTTATCTTTTCTGATAAAATAATATTTTATTATATTATTATAATATAATAATGATGATAGTTTTACTGTAAGACCCCAACTTTTATAAATAAAGATGAATTTTCTATAAATATTACTTTTGAATATTATGGAGTTAATTTGATATAATGTTATAGTTGTGGGTAATATTTATAAATTTTACAAAGTACGCAAGTTGTTATATAATATTCGATTGGTCGGAGAATATTCGTTTTAACAGGGAATATTCGTACAACGGCACAATCATTGGTGGATCCCACAACGGAATTATTGTCGGATTAAAAAAATGACAAAAATATTTTATTAAAAATAACAGCGGAAGTTTTACCATTGATACTGTTGAACTACTTGGTAGTAAAAGTACAGTAATACGTGTGGTTGCATAGTAGCACACGGTATTGATTATTAATGCTTATGTGAGAAGTCACTCAGTTTGATTCAATTATTGTCAGTTAATAATATGAATTATTTAGCGATAATGACGTTTTGTTTTATTCGTATTGTTAACGTAATAAAACAGAAACATCTTTTTATATAAAACAGAATACTTTATTAAAGTTATTCTATAAATAGAATATATTATATTTTATTTAAAAGATTTTTCTTTAAATATGGACCGTCAGATTAAAGTAATCAATCTGGACCGTTCATGGATTAGTTACTATGCATTCTATTTTTTTATAAATAGCAGCTCATTCCTTCATTATTTCTTACGAATTCACTGAACTCTAGAGAGAGAAACTATAGAGAGAGAAGAAGAGTATTCTGCTACTTAACTACTTCCTTATTTCAGCTCTTCTTTAAAACGGTAAGGGGTGTTTCTGATCGAGACCCAAGATTCACTTCACGATTTTCGGTTAGTTTACAAAAAGCTATGGGCACAGATTTACAATTTAGTTCGGCATATCATCCTCAGACGAACGGACAATCAGAGAGGACTATTCAAACTCTAGAAGATTTATTAAGACTCTGTGTCTTTGACTTCAAGGGGAGTTGGGACAAGTTCTTACCATTGGTGGAGTTTTCCTATAACAACAGTTATCAAGCAAGTATTGGCATGGCTCCATTCGAAGCATTGTATAGAAGAAAATGTCGTTCTCCAGTATGCTGGGATGAGGTGGGTGAAGCAACGTTGTTGGGACCGGAGTTGGTACGTATGACTACAGAAAAGATTCAAACGATCCGACAACGTATAAAAACCTCACAAGATCGACAAAAGAGTTATGTTGATCTTCATCGAAAGGACGTGGAATTTGATATAGGAGATCATGTGTTCTTACGTGTTGCTCCATGGAAAGGAGTTACGAGATTTGGAAAAAGAGGAAAGCTCAATCCTCGATTCATCGGTCCATTTTTAATCCTCGATCGAGTAGGAACTGTGGCTTATAGACTCGCTTTACCGCCAAGTATGTCTCGTGTTCATAACGTTTTTCACATATCCATGTTACGCAAATATGTGGAAGACCCGAATCACATTATTGAGTTAGAACCGGACGAAATAGCGGAGGATTTGACGTATGAAGAAGTTCATGTTCAAATCTTGGATAAGAAGGAACATATTCTACGCTCCAAGGTTATACCTCAAGTCAAAGTTTTGTGGAGAAACCACGATGTTGAGGAAATGACTTGGGAGTTAGAATCTGAAATGAAATCAAGGTATCCTTACCTCTTCGACATACCAGGTACGTACCCTAATTTCGAGGGCGAAATTTCATAAGAAGGGGAGGTTGTAAGACCCCAACTTTTATAAATAAAGATGAATTTTCTATAAATATCATTTTTGAATATTATGGAGTTAATTTGATATAATGTTATAGTTGTGGGTAATATTTATAAATTTTGCAAAGTACGCAAGTTGTTATATAATATTCGATTGGTCGGAGAATATTCGTTTTAACAGGGAATATTCGTACAACGGCACAATCATTGGTGGACCCCACAACGGAATTATTGTCGGATTGAAAAAACGACAAAAATATTTTATTAAAAATAACGACGAAAGTTTTACCATTGATACTGTTGAACTACTCGGTAGTAAAAGTACAGTAATACGTGTGGTTGCATAGTAGCACACGGTATTGATTATTAATGCTTATGTGAGAAGTCACTCAGTTTGATTCCATTATTGTCAGTTAATAATATGAATTATTTAGCGATAATGACGTTTTGTTTTATTCGTATTATTAACGTAATAAAACAGAAACATCTTTTTATATAAAACAAAATACTTTATTAAAGTTATTCTATAAATAGAATATATTTTATTTTATTTAAAAGATTTTTCTTTAAATATGGACCGTCAGATTAAAGTAATCAATCTGGACCGTTCATAGATTAGTTACTATGCATTCTATTTTTCTATAAATAGCAGCTCATTCCTTCATTATTTCTTATGAATTCACTGAACTCTAGAGAGAGAAACTATAGAGAGAGAGAAGAAGAGTATTCTGCTACTTAACTACTTCCTTATTTCAGCTCTTCTTTAAAACGGTAAGGGGTGTTATTCTTTCTTATTCATGAAGAGAACTTTTGTTATTCTATTTCTTATTATTCTGTTGGAATAACCTGTATACGCGGTCTACCCTATACTTGGTGATATTCTTCTATTATTCTGTTGGAACATCCTGTCTGTGTGTTTTACACCGGACCTGGTTCCGTTTTTATTATTATTCTGTTGCAACATCTTGTCTGTGTGTTTTACACCGGACCTGGTTCCGTCTTGTTATTATTCTGTTGGAACATCCTGTCTGTGTGTTTTATACCGGACATGGTTCCATTATTTATTCTGTCGGAATATCCTGTCTGTGCGTTTACGTCGGACCTGGTTCCATTATTTATTATTCTGTCGGAATATCCTGTCTGTGCGTTTACGCCGGACCTGGTTCTATTATTTATTATTCTGTTGGAATAACCTGTCTGTGCGGTCTATCGCATGTATGGTGATTTCTTTTGTTATTTCATTCTTTATTATACTCGGTTGGTTAAGTTTTGACTTCTATACTCCATGAAATTTGTGAAATATCCTTGATAGTTGCGTTTCATCCAGTATCTTTTCAAGAAAATATTCTTCTAAGCATTCTTGAATTTTATTCCACAAAGCAGTATCATGTTGACAATTTGGACGTTGTTAATTCTTGGATAAATTAATTCTTGAACTTGTTTTATTGAATTCTTATATCATTGTCATCATCCTCATGTTTATAAAATGTTAAAAGTCATCTGTGGCCTGTAGTGCATAGATGGACTTGATATGATTATGACCAGGGATTATTCGGTATAATCATGACCGTAATGTTATAAATGATGTGGTAAAAGTCCTCATTGACCCGTAGTGCGTTGATGGACAGTTGTTGGCATGATCATGACCATTAATGAATACACGAATATCCTTGGCCGTAGTGCAGGGGTGATTCGATGATGTGGATTATTTTATTAAGCTGAGTCTCAGCGATCACAGTTTTGAAAAATCTTTTAAATCATAAAAGATAGTAGAGTTTATTTTCTACTTGACTCTTTTAATGGATTGCTTGTTCCGCTGCTAGATACTGGTGCTACCCATTCATTTATTTCTCCTGCTTGTGCTCAACGTTTAAACTTGACTCCGGAGAAGTTAGACTTTGATTTATCTGTGGAGACTCCGTTAAGAAAAACTTTCATCACATACACCGTTTATAAATCTTGTTTGATCCAAGTTGGCACCATCACATTACCTGTTGACCTTATCTCTTTAAAGATACTTGCTTTTGATGTGATTTTAGGGATTGATTGGTTAACTACTCATCATGCCAAAATTGATTGTTTTCGTAAGGTTGTTAGTTTTCATATTCCTAACCAACCTGTTATACAAATTCAAGCAACTAAGCCATTAAAATCGATCACTGTTATATCAAGCCATAAAGCCATTCGTTTATTAAAAAACGGATGTCAAGCTTTCTTAGCCCATGTTATGGATTTGAATAAAGACACGTCAAATTTGAATAATATTCATGTTGTTATTGACTTTCCTGACGTATTTTCTGAAGAACTTCCCGGTCTACCCCCGGAACGTGAAGTTGAATTCTTTATTGATCTTGAACCTGGTACAAAGCCCATTTCTAAAACTCCATATCGAATAGCTCTTATTGAACTTCAGGAGTTAAAGGTCTAACTATAAGAGTTGTTGGACATCGGTTTCATTCGTCCTAGTACATCTCCTTGGGGTGCTCCTGTTTTATTTGTAAAGAAGAAAGACGGGACTATGCGACTTTGTATTGATTATCGAGAATTAAACCATGTCACTATCAAGAATAGGTATCCGCTACCTCGTATTGATGACTTGTTTGACCAGTTACTAGGAGCACAATTCTTTTTAAAGATCGATCTTCGTTCTAGATATCATCAGCTGAAGGTTAAAACTGAGGATATTCCAAAGACTGCCTTCAGAACTCGGTATGGGCATTATGAATTTCTAGTCATGTCTTTTGGATTGACTAATGCTCCTACGGCTTTCATGGATATGATGAACCGAGTATTTAAGGATTATTTGGATCAGTTCGTTGTTGTCTTTATTGATGACATCCTCATATATTCCAAAAGTCGTGAAGATCATGAGCACCATTTGAAGCTGGTACTCCAAAGGCTGCGTGAAAATAAGTTATATGCTAAATTGAAGAAATGCGAGTTCTGTCTTGAGGAAGTAGCATTCCTAGGGCACGTGGTGTCAAAACATGGAGTATCTGTTGACCCGGCGAAGATTAAAGCAATACAAAATTGGGAGCAACCAAAGACGGTGACCGAAGTACGTAGCTTTCTGGGCTTAGCTGGTTATTATCGGAGATTCGTGGAAGGATTTTCTCGAATCGCTATCCCGTTAACTCAGCTGACTCGGAAAGATATCAAATTCGTATGGAGCGAGGAATGCGAGAAGAGTTTTCAAGAGCTTAAGAGGAGACTTATTTTGGCACCTGTTTTGACCATACCATCTGGTTCGGATGGATTTGTTATCTACAGTGATGCTTCAAGCAAAGGACTAGGATGTGTACTCATGCAACGTGGAAAAGTTATAGCCTATGCCTCGTGACAACTTAAAGAATATGAGAGAAATTATCCTACTCATGATCTAGAGTTGTCAGCAGTCATTTTCGCGCTAAAGATCTGGAGGCACTATCTATATGGTGAGAAAGTGGAGATTTATTCAGACCATAAAAGCCTCAAATATTTCTTCACTCAAAAAGAACTCAACATGCGGCAACGACGTTGGCTCGAGCTGTTGAAAGATTACGACCACACTATTCAATACCATCCTGAAAAAGCAAACGTGGTAGCTGACGCGTTGAGTAGAAGATCATATGCAGGAACGAGTACGATGATGTCAAGTAAACGCATAGAACCAACTTTAATCGATAAAGTTAAAGTTGCTCAAACCACAGACCCGGAGCTGATGCGTATGAAGAAGAAAGTGCAAGAAGGTGCTATTCCAGAAGCAAGAATCGATGAAGAAGGAATACTTCGAGTCCACTCCAAACTTTGTGTTCCTAAATATTCTGATTTGAAGTACAAGATCATGATGGAAGCACACAATACACCATTTGCAATTCATCCTGAAAGTACCAAAATGTATCGTGATCTTCGACATACATTTTGGTGGAACAATATGAAGAGAGAGATTGCAAAGTTTATCTCGAGGTGTTTAACTTGTCAACGTGTAAAGGCGGAACATCAAGTGCCAAAAGGTCCATTGCAACCACTTGAGATTCTGAAATGAAAGTGGGAACACATTACCATGGATTTCGTTACAGGTCTTCCCACGGTTGCTCAAGGCATAAATGTTATTTGGGTTATTGTTGATAGATTAACCAAGTCTGCTCATTTCTTGCCGATACGGGAGACTTATTCCCTTGAACGTCTTGCTCGTATATACGTAGATGAGATTGTGAGACTGCATGGTATGCCAGTATCCATAGTTTCGGATCGTGACCCAAGATTCACTTCAAGATTTTGGGTTAGATTGCAAAAAGCTATGGGCACAGATTTACGATTTAGTTCGGCATACCATCCTCAAACGGACGGACAATCAGAGAGGACTATTCAAACTCTTGAAGATCTATTAAGACTTTGTGTCCTAGATTTCAAAGAAAGTTGGGATAAGTACCTACCATTGGTGGAATTCTCCTACAATAACAGTTATCAGGCAAGTATAGGTGTGGCTCCATTTGAAGCATTATATGGACGAAAGTGTCGCTCCCCAGTATGTTGGGATGAGGTGGGAGAAGCAACGTTGTTGGGACCAGAGTTGGTATGAATGACTACAGAGAAGATCCAAACGATTCGACAACGTATACAAACGGCACAGGATCGACAAAAGAGTTATGCGGATCTTCATCGAAAGGACGTGGAATTTGACATTGGGGATCATGTATTATTGCGTGTGGCTCCATGGAAATGAGTTACAAGATTTGGGAAAAGAGGAAAGCTCAATCCACGATTTATTAATCCATTTCAGATTCTTGACCGAGTAGGAAATGTGGCCTATAGACTCGCGTTACCTCCAAGTATGTCTCGTGTTCATAATATTTTTCATATATCTGTGTTACGTAAATATGTGAAAGACCCAAACCACATTATTGAGCTAGAACCGGACGAGATAGCTGAAGACTTAACGTACGAAGAGGTACATGTCAAGATCTTGGATAGGAAGGAGCATGTCTTACGCACGAAGGTCATACCACAAGTTAAAGTTTTGTGAAGAAACCATGCTATTGAGGAAATGACCTGGGAGTTGGAAACGGAAATGAAAGCGAGGTATCCTCATCTTTTCGAAACACCAGGTACGTACGTCAATTTTGAGGACGAAATTTCATAAGGAGGGAGGTTGTAAGACCCCAAATTATTAATAAATGAAATTTAATTTCCTCTATTTATTATTTGAAATAGTAAGAGTTAAATTGATTAATAAGGTTAGTTATGGGTAAAATGTACAAATATTTCAAATAAGCAGGTTGTTATAAAATATTCATTATTTTCGGGGAATATTCGTTTGGTCGTGGAATATTCTTCCTGTCGGGAATATTCGTACGACGGCGCAGTCTTTTGTGGGCCCCATAACGGAAAGCGATTGGATGAAGAAAACGACAAGTATAAGTTGTTTATAAATAACAACGTAGTTGTTACCGTTAGTACTGTTGGAATACCCGGTGGTTAAAACACAGTAATACGCGTTGTTGCACAGTAGCACACTGTATTGCACCAATTATTGATTCTTTCGTAAGAAGACACTACTCAATAATGGTTACAGTAATTACTGTTCAGTATTTTATTTTATTGATTCAATAATTGCTGCGTTGATATTTTATATTACTGTTGTTTCAATAATTGTCACTACACAGTATTTTCCATTATCGGAGCAATAATTCATATTATCTGAATAATATTATTAGATAACATTATTGGCAATGTCTAGAAAGTTCTGTCTAAGGAGAGGTTTGGTCACCTAATTGCGCGCCAGTAAGGAGAAATCCTTATTGGAAAGCCCCCTCTTTCCTAGGAACGGCCTGGTTGCCAATACTGTGATTCTGTAATATTATTTGTAAATAATTAATTATTAATTTATATGATGAGGAAAATATTCATTTTATGTGGATATAGATGGAGAAAATTTTTAGAGTGACAATTGTTAAAAAATAATATTTTATCTTTTTTGATAAAATAATATTTTATTATATTATTATAATATAATAATGATGATATTTTTATAATTATTAGGGGATATATAAGTATATGAGGAGAAAAAGTATTTTGTGGCATTAAATGATTAACACATATTTTGTGTGTCGGTGGACCCCAGTAATTGACTGAAATTTGATTATAGCCTGTAAAATCGTCCGTTTATGGATTTCGGTCAATTTCTGTTTGGAATTTGGAAAAATTTTCTTCTGCAATGTTATAGAGAATTGAATTTCCTATAAAAACTCGCGAGATTCAAATTTTTTGATAAAAGGGCTATTTATTATGAATTATTGAAGTTCCGAAGTTCCGAAATAATTGATTTTTGGGAGTTTTAGTTAATTATTTTGAGAAAAACGTTTTTTGTATTTTTTTTGGACATCATTAACATGTGTGGCTGGTGTTTTTGACCAAAAGGTGGGCAAAAGAAAATTTGTATAATTATATTAATATTTTATTAAATTTTCTGCTTTGGTGTTCTAAGCATTTTCCTATAAATAGGGTGTTTAGGTTAGAATTAAAAAATACACCAGAAACTGAAATCTTCTCTCTCTTTCTCTCTCTCTATATTAGTGAGCGTATTCTTGTGAGTATTTTAATACTTTGAATATTGCTATACGGTGCAAGTTTAAGTCATAGCCTATATCCGGTGTTTCAACTAAAAGTACTGTCTTTACGAGGTAAGGGATGCTATTTTATTCAAAAATGATATTATTTCTTCAATATCATTATGCCGAAATATTAGTTAGAAATTTTTATCAATTTTGGAACTTTTCATGTCGGGGTTACTATTCATGAGTAGTAATTCACGAGTTACTATTCACCAAAAAATAAAATTTTTTTCTTTTCGTCCAAAATATCTATTCTGGATACTAGCTTTGATTGTATCCATGTTTTGATCATTCTTGAATTTTACTTCACTATGATTATTTATAAGGTATTTTTGGACATGGATAAATCGAAATACGAATCCTTAATATTTGTTATTTTGTTTCACTGGATTCGTTTCCTTTAAAATATTTTTCATCATCCTCAGTCCTAAATGATGATATAACTGAATATATTTGGCCTGTAGTGCAAAGATGAATGATTTCTGATGAATATCTTTGGCCCGTAGTGCAAAGATGAACAGGTGTTGAGATGAACATGACCAACTGATGAATATCTTTGGCTTGTAATGCAAAGATGAATATTGATTGATGTTACAGGAATAAAAAATTGATGATGGACTTTTAAATTCATAGATAATAGTAGATTTCATTCTCTACGTAACTCTTCTATGAATTATTATTTTCCGCTGCGAATATTGATTTAAAACTTGTTGTCTATTGTATTCTATTAGATTTTTTCCCTGTTGAAGGCTAACGATAATTTGTTCTGTATTATCTTAGTCATAATGTTCTTTACTGGTCTAGTTGAGCTCACCCTTTTCCTTTTTGTTCCATTTTTCTCAGGAGGCGAGAATGTAGCGAGTACTAGTCGGGGTATGGAATGATGGTTCTTGAAGTTATTTTAGTAGTTCTCACCATTTTTGTGAAATAATGTATCAATAATTGTAATGAGGACTTATTTGAGTGTGGATATTGTCTAGATGACAATATTTGTATTTAAACTCACAGTTCTTATGTTGTAATAGTAAAGATGTAGTTATTTCTGTACCATGTATTTTGGCGACTCAGAATGGGTGTTATATACCTATTTTGGGGGTGTCACAGAAGTCTTCTGGATAAAGCTCAGCAAGATAGAGTAATTTATTTTTGTCAAATTGAGAGAACGAATCCCTTTGATCAAGGCATGATATGCATAAAAGTAACTCTATGCTTGCTTCTAAAAAACGATTGTTCATCTCTTGAACAATTGAATCAACAACCTACATTGTAATAATGAAAAAAAAAAGAAGATAGATTTTCAGATAGGAATAATGAAAAAAAGAGTTATAGAGATTATACCTGACAAAAAATCTCAACACGATAATGATGAAAATTAGTAATAATTTGTCCATTGCGCCTGCTACGACCGCGGGATCTCATATTGTCTTCCATATTAATTATTGGGATCGCGTTCTTCTCCCAAAATATATTAACTCCCTTCAAAAAATTCTCCCATTCCGCCTCCCTAAAATCTTGTAGTCGAGCTTTCATTACCCCAATCAATCTCACAGCATGCACAATGTTTTGATCTTTTTGTTGCAAGGCAAGTGACAAATCATTTGTAATTCCCAATATATATTTCATCAAATGCATCACAAATACAAATTCATAATTCTCCATCTTATCAATCAAACTTATGGCTATACCGCTATTATCATCAGAAGCGTCATCATCATGCACATTTTCAAGCACTTGTAATACGGAAGTCCAAATAGACATAAGACGGATTATTGTTTGTAATGTGACCCCCAACGAGTATCTCCCGGCCGTCTTAAATTGATTTCTTGATTTTTTTCCTTTACCACTAACTATCTCTCCCTTTTCCAAACACTCCACGATCCTATCATGTTCAAGCTGTCTAAGTTTATCTTTCCTTTTACATGATGCTCCAGCCACATTCACAATCATAGTAACATATTGAAAAAAATCACTCACAATACGACTGCTCTTGGCAACAACAACAACAACTAATTGGAGTTGGTGAGAAAAATAATGGACATACCTTGCATATGGATTTTCTTTTAAAGTAAGAGCCTTCAATCCATTGAACTCGCCTCGCATATTTGAGCCCCATCATATCCTTGACCTCTCAACCTCGATAATGACAATTTATGCTTTGCAAATAATTCATCAATAGCATTCTTCAAAGAAATAGATGACGTGTCAGGCACATGTACCACTCCAAGAAACCTTTCAATCACATTTCCATGGTTGTTTACATATCTCAAAACAACTCCCATTTGCTCCTTTATTGAAACATCTCGAGACTCATCAACCATAATATAAAATATTTTGTCCCTAATATCATTGATGATGGCAAATGTAGTTTTCACGGCACAAGCACTTGTTAGTTCTTTTTGAATTTTTGGAGAAGTCATTTGATTGTTTTTAGGAGCATTCTCATTAACTACCTTGCCTACCTCTTCATTTCGTAAGTTGTACCACTCAAAAAACTCAAGAAAATTTCCCTTATTTGATGAAGTCGATGACTCATCATGTCCACAAAAAGGCAAACCTTGCTTCAAAAGAAGGCGTGTGACATCCAAAGCCGCCGTTAAACGTGTGCAATAAGCAACCTCCATCTCTTGCCCTTGTGCTAGTAGTATATGCGACACACTCTGCCTTTGATTTTTAAAACCTTGAAGTTGTATTCTAGCATCATTATGAGCACTATTCGAAATACGCAAGTGGTTATAAAATATTCATTGTTGTCGGGGAATATTCGTTTAGTCGTGGAATATTCTTTCTGTCGGAGAATATTCGTACGATGGCGTAGCCATTTGTGGTCCCCATAACAGAATAACTGTCGGATGAAGAAAACGATAAATTTGAGTTGTATAAATAACGGCGTAGTTGTTACCATTAACACTGTTGGAATACCTGGTGGTTAAAATACAGTAATACACGTAGTTGCACAGTAGCACACGGTATTATACAGTATTTTTTTCAATTATTGATTCTTACGTGAGAAGGCACTACTCAATAATTGTTACAGTAATTTCTGTTCAATATTTTATTGAATCAATAATTGATGCGTTGATATTTTATATTATTATTGTTTCAATAATTATCACTGCACAGTATCTCCATTATCAGATCAATAATTCATATTATTTGAATAATATTATTAGATAGCATTATTGGCAATGTCTAGAAAGTTCTGTCAAGGAGAGGTTTGGTTACCTAATTGCGCGCCAGTAAGGAGAAATGCTTATCGGAAAGCCCCCTCTTTCCTGGGAACTGCCTGGTTGTCATAATTATGATTCTGTAACATTATTTGCGAATAATTAATTATTGATTTATATGATAATAAAATATTTATTTGATCTGGATATAAATGATGGATTTATTTATGTGGTTATAAATGAAGGAATTAATGTTGAGATATTTTATCAGTATTTTATCAGATTGGAGGTATTAAAAGATCAAATCAGTGTTCTTACAGCTTTATTGTGTGAGTTATAATTTTTAATCTGACCGTTGGATCGTTGTGATTTTTGGATATGTTATACATATATAAGTTGAGTATATGTTCACAAATTTTGAACCGTTAAAAATGAACAAATAATTTGTTATGAATTTTAAGAGGTGACTGATTCGGAAATTAGGTTTATAAATAATTTTGGTGAAAAATTCTAGAAATGGGTGGACCCCACTTTTGGTTGTTGGGGAAGATGACTGATTTTGGTGGGTGGAATAGTAGAAGGTAAAGCCATCAGGTAGCAGGTCAAGTCTGCTTCGGCGTGCTAACATTTTCCTATAAATAGAGGGTTAAGTTAGAATTGAAAATCACACCAGAAACATAAGCTTTCTCTATTTCTCTCTCTATATTATCGAGCGTATTTTGTGAGTATTTAGATACTTGGTGAGTTGTTATTCATCGGCGCAAGTTCATTCAGCGTTATATCCGATATTCAAGTCAGAAGTACTGCTCTTTTGAGGTAAGGGATGTTATTTTTTTCGTAAATGATATTCCTTCTTTCAATATCATTATGCCGAAATATTGGTTTGAACTTTTTATCAAATTTAAAACTTTTTCATGTCGGGGTTACTATTCACGAGTTACTATTCACGACAAAATTAGTTTTTTTTCTGATCAAATTATAGTTGATTTATGAATGATTACCTGATGAATATCTTTGGCCCGTAGTGCAAATATGAACATGTGTTGAGATGAACATGACCAACTGAGTATTATTCTTGAATTTTACTCCACAAAGTAGTATCATGTTGACAATTTGGACGTTATTGATTTCAGAATAAATTAAATTATAAATCTTTAAAATTTTTCCTTGAACTTGTTTAATTGAATTATTATATCATTGTCATCATCCTCATATTTATATTCTGTTGAAAGTCATCTGTGGCCTATAGTACATAGATGGACTTGGTATGATTATGACCAGAGATTATTCAGTATAATCATGACCGTAATGTTACAAATGATGTGGTAAAAGTCATCATTGGCCCGTAGTGCATTGATGGATAATTTTTGGTATGATTATGGCCATGGATTCTCTTCGGCCAAGGGTGTAAAGATGAATTATTTTATAGCATGATCATGACCGTTGATGAAAACACGATTATCTTTGGCCTGTAGTGCAAAGATGACCTGTTGTTGAATATCTTTTGCCTGTAGTGCAAAGATGAAATGATAATGAATATCTTTAGCCCGTAGTGCAAAGATGAATTATTGATGAATATCTTTGGCTCGTAATGCAAAGATGACTTATTGTTGAATATCTTTGGCATATAGTGCAAAGATGAGTTGTTGATGAATATCTTTGGCTCGTAATGTAAAGATGACTTGTTGTTGAATATCTTTGGCCTGTAGTGCAAAGATGACTTGTTGATGAATATATTTGGGCCGTAGTACAAAGATGAATTTATTAGTATGATTATGAACATGAACTGTGATTTGGTATAACCATGATCTTTGATGTTTCAGGTGATGAAAATTATCTTTGTCCTGGATGAGAAAAGGAATTTAAAACTACAATTACGATTATGAGTTATACACATGATTATGAACAAGAATTGTTGATTGATGTTACAGAGATAAAATATTGTTGGTGGACTTTTAACATGGAGAAGATAATAGATTTTATGGTTTATTTGACTCTTCTAATGGATTGCTCGTTTCTCTGCAACTATGGTTGAAAAGTTTTATCATCTACCATATGTTCTAAATCTCTGATTTATTACTGATGAAGGCTATTGATAATTTAATTATCTTTAGTCATGATATTCTTTACTGAGCTAGTTGTGCTCACCCTTTTGCTTCACAATTCCTTTCAGGTAATAAAAGTGTAGCTGGGTCGAGCGGGGGATAACAGAGGAATAGAACGGTGGTCTATAGCTATTGAGGTTCTCCCTAAATAGTATAAAAATAATTTTATTGAGACTTTAGATAACTATGTTGTATTATATACGTCATTTGATATTTAATTTTGGTGAATCGAATAGGGTGAGGTGAACTCAACTTTGGAAGGGTGTTTTGCCACTATCATACAAGATGTCTAATGACATACAACCTCGTGTCATCATAAGACAGGATTGTGCTCATCCACTTGCTGAGTATATCTACGAACACTACCTATATAATCTTGGTGTTTATTTGGAGTATAATTCTCAATTAGAGACAGTGGAGATAATAATATGTCAAGAGAAGACTCACCATTAGGAAAGAATATGATAGTAATCTTCTCGTTTTTCTTTGGGGTCTATTGGGTCAACCAAGGATAATTCTGTGGACATATGATATCTATCATAACCTGGAAGCATGGCCTCCCATGTACGAAGGTTTCCTTGAGCACTTCCCAAAGATTCTAATTTCTAAAATAATTTTTGACTATACTTTATGTAGGTATCACTGTAAGGTGTTGTCCACTGATGGGACATTTGTCACATTACGGTTGGGACACGAGTCACAGTTGGTATATATTTGTATACAAACTCACAGCATATGTGTTGTTGTATTTTGTACGACAATTGTTGTAATAAAGTTGTAATTGTTTTCTGTACCATGTATTTGGCGACTCAAAATAAGTTGGGTGAAATTGACCTATTTTGGGGTTGTCACATTTGGTATCAGAGCTATAAGTAAAGAGCCCCGAGCCTTTATCTGGTGACATCCTGTTGATGGGGAATACACCGAAGCCAGACTCTCCGTAGGGGACGCCGTTCTGCGGTGGCAAGCTGATAGGTACCCTTGTGAGGTGCTGACACATGATGGTGTCCAATGTCACATTTGGTATCAGAGCTTAGGGATATGATCTCTGGCGGAGATCGAGAAATAGAACTAGGAGGGGAGAGATGAGTAAATCATTCGCTAGTGTGTCCTACCTAAGCTTATTTGTTGGTCAGTCATAATATCGGGATATTATGTGATATGTTAATTTGTTCAATTAACCCTTGTTTTGAAGCTGTATTCTAGAATGATATCTGAAATATAGGAGATGAGCAATGAAGAAATTATGATGACAGGAAAGATAGAATCTAAAATGGAAGCAAGGTATTCTCAACTCTTTGAATTATCAGGTACGTAAATTTCGGGGACGAAATTTTATAAGGAGGTGAGATTGTAAGACCTCGAATTTTATGAAATAAAAGTATTCAATTTTCCTATTTAGTAAATGGTTAAATTGATAAAAAAAAAGTTAAAGTTAAGGGTGATATATATAAAATTTTTAAAATACGCAAGTGGTTATAAAATATTCATTGTTGTCGGAGAATATTCGTTTAGTCGTGGAATATTCGTACGACGGCGCAACCATTTATGGGCTCCATAACAGAATAACTGTCGGATGAAGAAAACGACAAATTTGAGTTTTAATAAATAACGGCGTAGTTGTTACCGTTAACACTGTTGGAATACCTGGTGGTTAAAATATAGTAATACGCGTAGTTGCACAGTAGTACACGGTATTGCACAGTATTTTTTTTAATTATTGATTCTTACGTGAGAAGGCACTACTCAATAATTGTTACAGTAATTTCTGTTCAATATTTTATTGAATCAATAATTGTTGTGTTGATATTTTATATTATTGTTGTTTCAATAATTGTCACTGCACAGTATCTCCATTATCTGATCAATAATTCATATTATTTGAATAATATTATTAGATAGCATTATTGGTAATGTCTAGAAAGTTCTGTCAAGGAGAGGTTTGGTCAACTAATTGCGCGCCAGTAAGGAGAAATCCTTATCGGAAAGCCCCCTTTTTTCCTGGAAACTGCCTGGTTGTCATAATTGCGATTCTGTAATATTATTTGCGAATAATTAATTATTGATTTATATGATAATGAAATATTTATTTGATCTAGATATAAATGATGGATTTATTTATGTGGTTATAAATGAAAGAATTAATGTTGAGGTATTTTATCAGTATTTTATCATATTAGAAGTATTAAAAGATCAAATCAGTGTTCTTACAGTTTTATTGTGTGAGTTATAATTTTTAATCTGACCATTGGATCGTTGTGATTTTTGGATATGTTATACATATATAAGTTGGGTATATGTTCATAAATTTTGAACCGTTAAAAATGAACGAATGATTTGTTATGAATTTTAAGAGGTGACTGATTTGGAAATTAAGTTTATAAATAATTTTGGTGGAAAATTCTAGAAATGGGTGGGCCCCACTTTTAGTTGTTGGGGAAGATGGCTGATTTTTGATAGGTGGAATAGTAGCAGGTAAAGCCATCAGGTAGCAGGTCAAGTCTGCTTCGGCGTGCTAACATTTTCCTATAAATAGAGGGCTAAGTTAGAATTAAAAATCACACCAGAAACATAAACTTTCTCTCTTTCTCTCTCTATATTATCGAGCGTATTTTGTGAGTATTTAGATACTTGGTGAGTTGCTATTCATCGGCGCAAGTTCGTTCAGCGTTATATCCGATATTCAAGTCAGAAGTACTGCTCTTTTGAGGTAATGGATGTTATTTTTTTTCGTAAATGATATTACTTCTTTCAATATCATTATGCCGAAATATTGGTTTGAACTTTTTATCAAATTTAAAACTTTTTCATGTCGGGGTTACTATTTACGAGTTACTACTCATGAGTTACTATTCACGAATTACTATTCACGACAAAATTGGTTTCTTTTTCTGATCAAATTATAGTTGATTTATGAATGATTACCTGATGAATATCTTTGGCCCGTAGTGCAAAGATAAACATGTGTTGAGATGAACATGACCAACTGAGTATTATTCTTAAACTTTACTCCACAAAGTAGTATCATGTTGATAATTTGGACGTTATTAATTTATGAATAAATTAAATTATTAATTTTTAAAATTTATCCTTGAACTTGTTTAATCGAATTATTATATCATTGTCATCATCCTCATGTTTATATTCTGTTGAAAGTCATCTGTGGCCTGTAGTGCATAGATGGACTTGGTATGATTATGACCAGGGATTATTCGGTATAATCATGACCGTAATGTTACAAATGATGTGGTAAAAGTTCTCATTGGCCCGTAGTGCATTGATGGATAATTTTTGGTATGATTATGGCCATGGATTCTTTTCGGCCAAAGGTGCAAAGATGAATTATTTTATGGCATGATCATGACTGTTGATGAAAATACGATTATCTTTGGCCTGTAGTGCAAAGATAACCTGTTGTCGAATATCTTTTGCCTGTAGTGCAAAGATGAAATGATAATGAATATCTTTAGCCCGTAGTGCAAAGATGAATTATTGATGAATATCTTTGGCTCGTTATGCAAAGATGACTTGTTGTTGAATATCTTTGGCCTGTAGTGCAAAGATGAGTTGTTGATGAATATCTTTGGCTCGTAATGTAAAGATGACATGTTGTTGAATATCTTTGGCCTGTAGTGTAAAGATGACTTGTTGATGAATATCTTTGGGCCGTAGTGCAAAGATGAATTTATTAGTATGATTATGAACATGAACTGTGATTTGGTATAACCATGATCTTTGATGTTTCAGGTGATGAAAATTATCTTTGTCCTGGATGAGAAAAGGAATTTAAAACTACAATTACGATTATGAGTTATACACGTGATTGTGGACAAGAATTGTTGATTGATGTTACAGGGATAAAACATTGTTGGTGGACTTTTAACATGGAGAAGATAATAGATTTTATGGTCTGTTTGACTCTTCTAATGGATTGCTCGTTCCGCTGCAACTATGGTTGAAAAGTTTTATCATTTACCATATGTTCTAAATCTCTGATTTATTACTGATGAAGGCTATTGATAATTTAATTATCTTTAGTCATGATATTCTTTACTGAGCTAGTTGTGCTCACCCTTTTGCTTCACAATTCCTTTCAGGTAATAAAAGTGTAGCTGGGTCGAGCGGGGGATAACAGAGGAATAGAACGGTGGTCTATAGCTATTGAGGTTCTCCCTAAATAGTATAAAAATAATTTTATTGAGACTTTAGATAACTATGTCGTATTATATACGTCATTTGATATTTAATTTTGGTGAATCGAATAGGGTGAGGTGAACTCAACTTTGGAAGGGTGTTTTGCCACTATCATACAAGATGTCTAATGACATACAACCTCGTGTCATCATAAGACAGGATTGTGCTCATCCACTTGCTGAGTATATCTACGAACACTACCTATATAATCTTGGTGTTTATTTGGAGTATAATTCTCAATTAGAGACAGTGGAGATAATAATATGTCAAGAGAAGACTCACCATTAGGAAAGAATATGATAGTAATCTTCTCATTTTTCTTTGGGGTCTATTGGGTCAACCAAGGATAATTCTGTGGACATATGATATCTATCATAACCTGGAAGCATGGCCTCCCATGTACGAAGGTTTCCTTGAGCACTTCCCAAATATTCTAATTTCTAAAATAATTTTTGACTATACTTTATGTAGGTATCACTGTAAGGTGTTGTCCACTGATGGGACATTTGTCACATTACAGTTGGGACACGAGTCACAGTTGGTATATATTTGTATACAAACTCACAGCATATGTGTTGTTGTATTTTGTACGACAATTGTTGTAATAAAGTTGTAGTTGTTTTCTGTACCATGTATTTGGCGACTCAGAATAGGTTGGGTGAAATGGACCTTTTTTGGGGTTGTCACATCTACTCTGTTTGAATTGCCAAATAGATAGCAGCAAAAGCAAAAGTCCACATCCTTGGAAATGTTATACTCCAACCATTCAAAATTTTTAAACCAAGCGGGTCTAAAGCTTCTCTTCACATTAGAAAAGTATTTTTGGGGATAATTATGGGCAATTGGTTGACATGGACCTCTGGTCAAATACTCTCTTCGAACTTGATCTCTAATCACAATAGCAAAGTCTTCAATTGATTTACGTAACCTCGGATCACTAACAATATCATTCGGATTGAACTCCACACGTGAATTATTAAAATCACCACTTGCTTCGGAACTTGGTATTTGATTATTAGAAGAATCAACAGTTCTTTGTCGCTTAATCAAGTATTTATCCATAATCTAGTATAAATAAAAATATCAATTGCTAATCAATAATTTCATTAATTTAAACATTTCATAATAATTTCATCATTCATCAATTATTTAAAAAAACAGAAATTAAACAAATTCTAGCTAATCTACTTGGATTTTCCTCAAGAGTCCCATACTGTTTTTTTGTCTTTTTAGTTATAAGCAATGAGAGAGAATGCTTATAGCCAAAATCAACACTTGGGATATTATGGTCCAAGTTAATTTTAATGGGTGAGATCAACACTTTAAGCAAGGCTTTCTTAATTTAAGGTATTAAACCATCTTAATTTTTATAATTAAAAATAAAATCAATTATTCCTAAATTAACAGAAAATCAATTAAAAATAAAATTAATTTTTATTCTTTTTCTTTATATTCCTAAATTTATTTGTCATCATCAAAATTACATAAAAAGTGGAGACCTAATTAACAAAAAACATTAATAGTATACATATTTAGGCTAAATTAAAATTCATAGTACTAAATTTGAAAGACATTTAGGCTAAATTAAAATTAAAAATTAGTTAAATTACTTACCAAAGTCCAAAACAGACAAGCAGTGGTCCAGTGGTCAGTGGAGCAGATAGCGGCGGACGACGGCAAGAGGAGGCAGACCGCCGACGTAGTGGAGCTGTGGAGGCGAGGCGAAGAGGGAAGAGATGAAGAGAGGCCGAGAGGCGAGAGGGAAGTGAAAGTCTGTAAAACTGCTAGGCAGGTGGAATAGTGAAGACCCAAGAGGCCAAGACCTAATAAAAAAAATTAATTTTTTTTAAATTTTTTTAATGAAACGACGTCGTTTCATGTTAGTTTAAAAAAAAGAACTGAAGAAGAGTCTCGGAAAAGAACTGCTCGCCGGTCAGTTGCTGCCGCCTGTCTGCCGAGTCCCCCCCCCCCCGCCCCTGCTAGCCTGTTCCCCCTAGCTCCGCCTGCCGCCTGGACCGCCACGGCACTACCCTACCGAGGTCAGCTGCCCCCCCCCCCGCCCTCGCCTAGTTCCGCCTCTGATTTCAAGTCTAATAAAACATAATAATAATTTGGGACATTAAAGCTATATTTGTTTGGTAATTGTTAAATTCACAACACTTTTTATTATTTTCACAATAAAAGTGTCGCTATAGGATCTATAGCAACAATTTTGTTATGAAAATAACAATTTCTGTTGTGCATTTAGCAATTCCCTATTTGTTTATAAGGATTACATTTGGAATAAGACTATTAATCCTTGTTTGTTTTTATATTTAAATTTGGAATTATTAGTACAAGAATTAAAAATAACTTAATATAAGGGATAATTTAATACCATATCCTAACGAGTATTATAATCCTTACTAGGATTAAAAATTGTTATACAAAATCTCCCTCAATCTTTTTCTAAAATTAACATAGTAGTAGTATTCTGTAATTCCGGTATTAAGATTTAAGATTGAATCACTATGTTACCCCATTGAACTAATTATTATTTTTAAATTGGGTTACTCCGTCAAAAAAATTAGACAGATGTTAATATTTTATCTACGTGTCTCTGGAAAAAAAATTCAAAAATAAAAAATATTACATATGGCAAAAAAATAATAAAAAGCTCAAAAGTAAAAATAAAAAAATCAATTTCGGTAAAAGCTGTCTCATTACATGAAACCTAGATAATATTTTTTTCTCTTTCGGCTTGAATCGAAAAATACAAACAACCCTAAAAACATTTACCTTGGATTCGAAACCAAATCCCACAAAAAACTTTATCGGCGTGGCGTTGCTTTCGGGGAAATGGAATTGATTTGCACATTCGGATAGCCGGATTCCACAAAACAATTATTAATCCATGCAAGCGATCACATAGACAAATTAAGCCATTAATCGAACCACAAACTCCATTTTTAAGAAGGTTTCGGGGAAATGGATAGTTGGAGTTAAAGGGGTTTCGATTGAATAGATGCGGAAGATGGTGATTATGTCGTCAAAGTAGCTGTGGACGACGAGCGAGTCGTTTTGGGGGTTTTGAGAGATGCGGATTAGGTGGGATTTGATGAAGTTAGGTCTTGGAAAGAGGGAGCGTCATGGCTTGCAAACGCACCGGAAGCGAATTAGGGATTTGATGGGAAGGCAGTTGAGGATTTTAGCTTTTCTATCTTTAATTGGCCCACCCATTTTGGATTTGATTTGAAGGTGTTTACATCTGGGTGTAGGTAGCTGATCTAGTTGGTTTATGGATCTGGCCGATCTAATCTGGCTTGTCGGCATCTTTGGTTGTTTCGCCAATATTCAGGCAGAAGGTCCGTGTTGCGTTGGTTTGGTCGTGATTTGCTGGTTTGGGCTCCCCTGTAGTGATTTGTCTTCCAATGGGTTACCTTGCTATGATCCATCGTCGGATTTTGGTCTGGTAATGCTACAGCTGATGAGTTTATTCCCCACTTGCTTGGTTGCTGACTAATCCAACCATGTCATTTTCTTTCCTTTCTTCCTTTTCTTTTTCACGGCCACATCAGATAATAACTGAAATAATTTAACAGGTGTGAGTCATAGTTAACAGAATGATCTAATTTGAAAATAATAATTAATTCAATGGAGTAATTTGAAAAATTAAAAGTTCAATGGTATATTAAGTAAAACTTACCAACTACAGTAGTTAAATCATTAATTTTGCCAATTTATGCTTGTATGCAATAAATTACCAAATTAAAAAACTAATAAAATTCTGGTATATTGATTTGCTTCTGTATTATAAAAAAAATGACTTCGTTAGTTAATTTATTACTAGTTGACTTATAAAAAAATGACTTCGTTAGTTTTTTCCAAGATTAAAAAACAGTTAATTTATAGTTTAAAATATGTTATTATTGGTAAGAGTATAATAGTCCAAACTATATTTTTTTTATCCAAACCTTTAATTAATCTTGAAAACAAACAAACATAACATGTGATTATTTTAAGTTATCTCATAAATAATCTCGTAAAAAATAAATATGTGACTAGGACTATTTAATACAAGGATTAATAGTCTTGTGATTATAATCCCATGAATTATAATAACGGGATTATAATCATTGCAAACAAACATGACCTAATTAAGTTTAAAGTGTAAGACCCCAACTTTTATGAATAAAGATTAATTTTTCTCGAAATATATTTTTGAATATTATGGTGTGGATTTGATATTATGTTATTGTTGTGAGTAATATTTATAAATTTTACAAAGTAAGTAAGTGGTTATAAAATATTCGATTGGTCGGGGAATATTCGTTTTAGTAGGGAATATTCGTACGACGACACAATCATTGGTGGACCCCACAACGGAAGTATTGTCGTAGTTAAAAAAAGACAGAAATATTTTTTATAAAAATAATGGCGAAAATTTTACCGTTAAACTGTTGAAATACCCGGTGGTAAAAAAACAATAATACGCGTAGTTGCATAGTAGCACACGATATTGATTATTGATGCTTACGTGAGAAGTCACTCAGTTATACTCGATTATTGCTACAGTAATTGCTGCATAATATCTCTCATATTATTGATTCAATTACTGTCACAATATCATTTGCATAATATTTTATATTATTAAATCAATAATTGAGACGACAAAGTTATTCATATTATTATTTGCAATATTGACGATGTCTAGAAAGTTCTGTCGAGGAGAGGTTTGGTCACCTAATTGCGTGCTAATAGGGAGAAATCCTTATCGGAAAGCCCCCTCTTTCCTGGGAATGATCTGTGTGACAACCCCAAAATAGGTCCATTCCATCCAACCTATTCTGAGTCGCCAAATACATGGTACAGAAAATAACTAAAACTTTATTAGAACAATTGTCGTGCAAAATACAATAACACATATGTTGTGAGTTTGGATACAAATATATACCAAATGTGACTCATGTTCCAACCGTGGACATCACCTCACAATGACACCTTACATAAAGGTATAGTCAAAAATTATTTTAGAAATTAGAATCTTTGGGAAGTGCTCAAGGAAACCTTCGTACATGGGAGGCCATGCGTCTAGGTTATGATAGATATCATATGGCCACAGAATTATTCTTGGTTGACCCAATAGACCCCGAAGAAAAACGAGAAGATTACTATCATATTCTTCCCAATGGTGAGTCTTCTCTTGACATATCATTATCTCTACTGTCTCTAATTGAGAATTATACTTCAAACAAACACCAAGATTATATAGGTAGTGCTCGTATATATACTCAGCTAGTGGATGAGCACATCCCTGTCTTATGATGACACGAGGTTGTATGTCGTTAGACATCTTGTATGATAGTGGCAAACCACCCTTCCAACGTTGGGTACACCTTACCCTATTGGATTCACCAAATAAAACTACTAAATGAACTTTTCTATACTGCTTCGGGAGAACATCCATAGCTAGAGACCACCGTTCTATTTTTCCGTTACCCTTGCTCGACCCAGCTACACTCTTATTACCTGAAAGGAATTGTGAAGCAAAAGGGTGAGCACAACTAGCTCAGTAAAGAATATCATGACTAAAGATAATTAAATTATCGATAGCCTTCATCAATAATAAATCAGAGATTTAGAACATATGGTAAAAGATAAAAATTTCAACCATAGTTGCAGCGGAACGAGCAATCCATTAGAAGAGTCAAATAGACTATAAAGTCTATTATCTTCTCCATGTTAAAAATCCATCAATAATATTTTATCCCTGTAATATCAATCAACAATTCTGGTCCACAATCATATGAATAACTCATAATCATAACTGTAGTTCTAAATTCCTCTTCTCATCCAGGACGAAGATAATTTTTATCACCTATCTTTACCTGAAACATCAAAGATCATAGTTACACCAAATCACATTTTCTATTCATAATCATACTAATAACTTCATCTTTGCACTACGGCCAAAGATATTTATTTATATCACCAGTTGGTCATGTTCATCTCAACACCTGCTCATCTTTGCACTACTGGCCAAAGATATTCAACAACATGTCATCTTTGCACTACGGGCCAAAGATATTCATCAACAATTCATCTTTGCACTACAGGCTAAAGATATTCATCAATATTTCATCTTTGCACTACAGGCCAAAGATATTCCTCAACAGTTCATATTTGCATTACAGGCCAAATATATTCATATCTCAAAGAAATATATAATCATTTATATAAACAATAATTATAACCATGTTGATCATTTCACCTTTGCACTTAAGCTGAAGATACTCAATTATAAATTCAATGGTCATGATCATACTAGTCAATAATTCAACTTTGCACTACTGGCCAAAGAGAACCCAAAGTCATGATCATACCAATAATCTACCCATCTTTACACTCAAGTGAAAGAGAATTTCAGCATCAAGGTTATAAAAATATTATATATGATAATAAAAATAATATGATCAACATATAGATTTAATCTCAAGAGTAATATTCATAAATCAACTATAATTTGGTTAGAAAAAGAAACCAATTTTATCGTGAATAGTAACTCGTGAATAGTAACTCGTGAATAGTAACTCCTGAATAGTAATCTCGACACAAAAAGGTAGAAATTCCACAATAAAATACATACCAATATTTTGGTATAATGATATTGAAAGAATAATATTTCTTAAGCTTATAAACAATTTATTTTAATTGTTTACACTTTACTAAATAATGCATTTAATCATTCTAAAATGCCAAACTCATAAGATTTCATCACCAATAACTAAAACCCTCATCAAAAATCTGCATATACCTCATATAGGATTCTCAAGTCATAAAATCCTATTTTTCAATTTTCTTACTTCACAAAACATATTTAATTCATTTACTCATAACTAGACTATTTTCATGAAAAATACTAAATCAGTTCCAAAAATATTTCTTTTCTGGAATTTAGCATAATATAGTCTCATAGTGAACATATATTTTTCTCAGAATTTTTAAAAGTCATTTACTATTTTTCATATGGCCAAAACAGCCGAATATTTAGACATTTATCAAAAATTGTACTTTTATCTAAACATTCTGAAATTCACAGAGTATACTCCTATCATTTACATGTACTCCCAATAAAAATTTCATCAATGTTGGAGTTAACCACAAGGAGTTATAAGCAGTTACTTTTAAAATAGTCTTTTCTCATAAAATTCATAACTCTTAATCTATACATCCAAAAATCACCATTTTTGGACACAATCAAGAAAACTCATCAAAATATCATTTCAAATTTTTCTAGAATTTTTGAAGGTCAGAAAAATTACTAAACTGGAAAATATAACAACCCTTAAAATCCCTTACTATCCCTTACTATCCCTTACCTCAAAAGTGCAGTACTTCTGATCGGTATGTAAAGCCGAAGGAAACTTGCACTGAATAGCAACTCTCAAAGTATCTAAATACTCACAAAATATGCTTCATAATATAGAGAGAGAAAGAGAGAAAGCTTATGTTTCTGGTGTGATTTTCAATTCTAACTTAGCCCTCTATTTATAGGAAAATTTTAGTAGGCTTGACCTGCAACCTGATGGCTTTACCTGCTACTATTCCCACCCACCACATTTGAAATATAATTCAGCACATTTCTTCATCAACCACAAGTGGAACCCACCAATTCTAGAATTTTCCACCAAAATGATTAACTCCGAAAATTCAACAATTTCTGAACCAGTCATCTCGTAAAATTCATAACAAATTATACGTTCATTTTTAACGGTTCAAAATTTTTGGACATATACTCAACTTATATATGTATAACATATCCAAAAATTACCACGATCCAACGGTCGGATTAAAAATTATAACCCCCGCAAACTATCTCAAAAACCCTGATTTTTAATACCTCCATTCCGACAAAAATACTGACAAAAACCTCAACATTAACTCCTTCATTTTTAACCACAAAAATATATCCCTCATTTATATCCACATAAAATAAATATTTCCTTATCATATGAATCAATAATTAATTATTCACAAATAATATTACAGAATCACATTTATGACAACCAGGCCGTTCCCAGGAAAGAGGGGGCTTTCCAATAAGGATTTCTCCTTACTGGCGCGCAATTAGATGACCAAACCTCTCCTTAGACAGAACTTTCTAGACATTGCCAATAATGTTATCTAATAATATTATTCAAATAATATGAATTATTGATCTGATAATGAGAAATACTGTGCAGCAACAATTATTGAACAATAATAATACAAAATTTTAATGTAGCAATTATTGAATCAATAAAATAAAATATTGAACAGTAATTACTGTAACAATTATTGAGTAGTGTCTTCTTACGTAAGAATCAATAATTTTAAAAATACTGTGCAATACCGTGTGCTACTGTGCAATAACGCGTATTACTGTATTTTAACCACCGGGTATTCCAACAGTGTTAACGGTAACAACTACGTCGTTATTTGTAAAAACTCAAATTTATCGTTTTCTTCATCCGACAGTTATTCGTTATGGGGCCCACAAATAGCTGCGCCGTCGTACGAATATTCCCCGACAGAAAGAATATTCCACGACCAAACGAATATTCCCCGACAACAATGATTATTTTATAACCACTTGCTTATTGTGAAAAAAATTCATATTTCACCCTTAACTTTAATATTTATCAATTTAATCATTTACTGAATAGTAATTATAAGAAAAATTGAATACTTTTATTTCATAAAATTCGGGGTCTTACAATCTGGTTGTTAAATATTGTGAGTTATAATATTAATGATGAATAAGTTCGTGTTGATTAAAGATGAAATTGATATTTCCATGGCGTTGGGATTATTAGTTTTAGTGGAAATCGATATTTATTTCGATAATAATTGATTTCTAGAGGTTATACTGACCAATCGGGTAATTAATCGAATAAATGAGCAATTAATTGCTATTAGTTCACATGCAACTTACTGTTAGTTCACATGTATGGAACTATTGATTCACAGTCATGTACTATTGATTCACATGCATGTACTATTAGGAGAGGTGGTGCAAGTTTGATAATACTTGTAGGACTAAATTGAAAATAGAGGTAAAGATGAAGGTGCTATACTGTAATAATTCGAGCCCCAAAACGTGCAATTATCGAAACTATATTTTTATATAAATAGAAGCTCATTCTTCTTTCATTCTCACCAATTCACTAAGACTCACAAGAGCAATTATAGAGAGAGAAGCTATAGAGAGAAAGAAGAAGAGCAATCTGCTACTTTACTATTCCAGTATCCAGTCTTCTTCTAAGGTAAGGGATATTATTTTTGTTCAGTATTCGTAAGAAATAATATTTTCTTCCATACTATGTAGTATGTGAGTAATATTATTTCGTTTCAGATTCATAATTCTACCCTCATTCTATTAAAGTATTGCTTCTATACTCCGTGAGAATATCCTTGATATTTGCGCTTCATCTAGTATCTTTTTATGAAAATATTATTCTGAGCATTCTTGATAATTATTGATCTTTTCATGCCGGAATACTATTCACGGGAACTATTCACAGGAACTATTCATAAAGTACTATTCATGGGTACTATTAACGGATATTATTCACAAAGTACTATTCACAGGTACTATTCATAAAGTACTATTCACGGAGTGCTATTCACTCGGATACTATTCATCCGGGGTACTATTCATGACAAAAATTGATTTTTTTGTTGTCCAAATTATTTTTGATATAGTATTATTCTTGAATTTTACTCCACAAAGCAGTATCATGTTGACAATTTGGACATTATTGAATTCTGGATAAATTAAATTATAAATCTTTAAAAATTTATCCTTTATTTTCTTTTAATTGAATTTTTATATCATTGTCATCATCATCATGCTTATATTGTGATGAAAGTCATCTTTGGCTTACGTGCATAGATGGACTGTTGATTGGTATGATTATAACTAGGGATCATTCGGTATAATCATGACCCATAATGTTACAAATAATGTGGTAAAAGTCCTCATTGGCCCGTAGTACATTGATGAACAGTTGCTGGTATGTGAGACTCCGAATTTTATGAAATAAAAGTATTCAATTTTTCTATTTTGGTAAATAGTTAAATTGATAAAAGTTTAAAGTTAAGGGTAATATGTGAAAAATTTTCAAAGTAAGCAAGTTGATATAAAATATTTGTTGTGTCGGGGAATATTCGATTAGTCGGGGAATATTCTTTTTGTCGGAGAATATCCGTACGACGGTACAATCATTGGTGGCCCCACAACCGAATTATTGTCGGATTGAGAAAATAACAAAAATATTTTTATGAAAATAACGGCGGAAGTTTTACCGTTAAAACTGTTGAACTACTCGATAGTAAAAGTACAGTAATACGCGTGGTTGCATAGTAGCACACGGTATTAATTATTGATGCTTACGTGAGAAGTCACTCATTTTTGTTCAATTATTACTATAGTAATTGTTGCATAGTATCTCACGTTCTTTGATTCAATTATTGTCGATATTTTATATATTATTAAATCAATAATTAAGATATCAAAGTTATTAATATTATTATTTACAATATTAACGATGTCTAGAAGTTCTGCCAAGGAGAGGTTTGGTCACCTAATTACGCGACAATAGGGAGAAATGTGACGCCCCCAAAATAGGTCTACATCACCCATTCTGAGAGGCCAAATACATGGTACAGAATACAAATACAAATTTAAATATACAACATGAGCTGTGAGTTTTAATACAAATATTGTCTTCTAGACAGTATTCAAACTCAAAATAAGTCCTCAATAAATTTATTGTCACACTATTTTACAGAATAGTGAGGACTACTAATGCTACCATCTGAACTGTCACTCCATTCCCCGACTAGTCCCAGCTATATTTTCATTTCCTGAAGAGAACAATAAAAGAAAAGGGTGAGCTCAACTAGCCCAGTAAGAAATATTATGACTAAGATAATGCATAATAAATTATCATTAGCCTTCAACAGTATTAAACTGATAACATATAACAAATATCAAGTTTAACTACAGTGGAACAATCTATCCATTAAAAGAGTCAAGTAAAGAATAAAATCTACTATCTTTTATGATTTAAAAAGGTTTTTCATCACTTTTATCGCTAAGACTCAGCTTAATAAATAATCCACATCACCCCTGCACTACGGCCAAGGATATTCATTAGTATCACGACCACAAATTATTCATGCACTACGGGCTAAGGATATTTGTGTATTCATCAATGGTCATAATCATGCCAACAACTGTTCATCAATATACTACGGGCCAATGAGGACTTTTACCACATCATTTGTAACATTACAGTCATGATTATACCGATTTATCCCTGGTCATAATCATGCCAAGTACATCTATGCATTACAGGCCATAGATGACTTTCAACATAATATAAACATGAGGATGATGACAATGATATAAGAATTCAATAAAACAAGTTCAAAAATTAATTTATCCAAGAACCAATAAAGTCCAAATTATCAACATGATACTTCTTTGTAGAGTAAAATTCAAGAATGCTCAGAAGAATATTTCCATGAAAAGATACAGGATGAAGCGCAAATATCAAAGATATTTTACTAATTTCATGGAGTATAAAAGCCAAAACTTTGACCAACTGAGTATAATAAAGAATGGAATAACAAAAGAATTCACCAAGCATGTGATAGACTGCACAGACAGGTTATTCCAACAGAAAAATAAATAACGGAACCAGGTCATGCGTAAACGCACAGACAGGATATTCCAACATAATAATAAATAATAGAACCAGGTCATGCGTAAATGCACAGACAGAATGTTCCAACAGAATGATAAATAATGGAACCAGGTTATGCGTAAACGTACAGACGGGATGTTCCAACAGAATGATAAATAATGGAATAACAACAGAATTTCACCATGTATGTGGTACTTCGCATAGACAGGTTATTCCAACATAATAATAAAAAATGGAATAATAGTTCTTACGAGTATTGGAAAGAAAATAATTCTCTTCATGAATATGAAAGAATAATAACCCTTACCGTAAAAGAAGAGTATTCCGACTGGTAGGACGAGGATATTTTTGAAGAAAACTTATACTGTTTTTCTACGCTCAAAGTTTCTGAAAACTCTAAAGAAATACGCTCAAGATTATATAAGAGAATTCTCTAATTCTGGTGTGATTTTCAATTCTAATTAAGCATCCTATTTATAGGAGAATAGCATGGGCACTGTTAAGGAAATTTTCACGGATGCAACAATTTTATAACTCACGGACGTCTTATGCAATATTCGGGCGTCTGAATTTCAAAGTCATCATCAAATAAAACAAATAAATACAATATATATATATATATATATATATATATATATATATATATATATATATATATATATAACACATGTTGTTTTGAAAAACTTCCCACAATAATCCACCCACCAATTTCTATATCAATCACACACACACTTTCCCTTATCTTCAAGGCATCATCCCCCACCCCTCTTTCTTCCTACCACACACACACACACTCACACAATAAATTCCACCAACATGTCACTCTCATCACTCTCACCCCTATCACAATCATATATAAATATATATACACACATCATATACCTATATAAATAAATTCTCTCCCCTTTACGTAACTCCCTCCCACCCCTATTTCAAAAATCAATTTTTCAACACATGTGGCCCCCACATTTAAATAATTTTCTACCGATTATTTTGAAAAATGGGTAAATGGGGGTCCAAATAATAAACAAAATTTTCAACAAAGACTTCATAAAAATTCCTTCAATATTTTTAACAACATTTATCATCATTATTATAATTCACAATATTAATCGACCAGGTCGTTCCCAAGAAAGAGGGGGCTTTTCAATAAGAATTTCTCCCTATTGGCGCGCAATTAGGTGACCAAACCTCTCCTTGACAGAACTTCTAGACATCGTTAATATTGCAAATAATAATATTAATAACTCTGTCATCTCAATTATTGATTTAATAATATATAAAATATCGACAATAATTGAATCAAATAACGTGAGATACTATGCAACAATTACTGTAACAATAATTAAACAAAACTTAGTGACTTCTCACGTAAGCATCAATAATCAATACTGTGTGCTACTATGCAACCACGCGTATTACTGTACTTTTAACACCAGGTGTTTCAACAGTTAACGGTAAAACTTCTGTCGTTACTTTAATAAAAAGATATTTTTATCGTTTTCTCATTCCGACAATAATTCCGTTGTGGGGACCACCAATAATTGTGTCATCGTACGAATATTTCCTGCTAAAACGAGTATTCCCCGACCAATCGAATATAATATAACAACTTGCATACTTTGTAAAATTTATAAATACTACCCACAACTATAACATTATATCAAATTTACTCAATAATATTCAAAAATGATATTTGTAAAAAAATCATCTTTATTCATAAAAGTTGGGGTCTTACAACCTCCCCTTCTTATAAAATTTCGCCCTCGAAATTAGGGTACATACCTGGTATATATGACGAAGAGCTGAGGATACCTTGATCTCATTTCAGATTCTAACTCCCAGGTCATTTTCTCAACATCGTGGTTTCTCCACAAAAATTTGACTTGAGGTATAACCTTGAAGTGTAGAACATGTTCCTTCTTATCCAAGATTTGAACAGGAACCTCTTCATACATCAAATCTTTCGCTATTTCGTCCGGTTCTAACTCAATAATGTGGTTCGGGTCTTCCACATATTTACATAACATGGATATATGAAAAATGTTATGAACACGAGACATACTTGGCGGTAAAACGAGTCTATAAGCCACAGTTCATACTCGATCGAGGATTAAAAATGGGCCAATGAATCGAGAATTGAGCTTTCCTCTCCTTCCAAATCTCGTAACTCCTTTCCATGGAGCAACACGTAACAACACATGAGATCCAATATCGAATTCCACGTCCTTTCGATGAAGATCAGCATAACTCTTTTGTCGATCTTGTGAGGTTTGTATACGTTGCCGGATCGTTTGAATCTTTTTCGTAGTCATACATACCAACTCCGGTCCCAACAACGTTGCTTCACCCACCTCATCCCAACATACTGGAGAACAACACTTTCATCCATACAACGCTTCGAATGGAGCCATGCCAATACTTGCTTGATAGCTGTTGTTGTAGGAAAACTCCACCAATGGTAAGAACTTGTCCCAACTTCCCTTGAAGTCAAGGACACAGAGTCTTAATAAATCTTCAAGAGTTTGAATAGTCCTCTCTGATTGTCCGTCCGTTTGAGGATGATATGCCGAACTAAATCGTAAATCCATGCCTATAGCTTTTTGGAAACTAACCCAAAATCGTGAAATGAAGCTTGGGTCTCGATCAGAAACTATGGATACTGGCATACTATGCAATCTTATAACCTCGTTTATGTACATACGAGCAAGACGTTCAAGTGTATAAGTTTCTCGTGTAGGTAAGAAGTGAGCAGACTTGGTCAATCTATCAACAATGACCCAAATTACATCTATGCCTTGAGAAACCTTAGGAAGGCCAGTAACGAAATCCATGGTAATGTGCTCCCACTTCTATTCTGGAATTTCAAATGGTTGCAATGGACCTTTTGGTACTTGATGCTCCGCCTTGACTTGTTGACACGTTAGACACCTTGAGATAAATAGCGCTATCTCTCTCTTCATATTGCCCCACCAAAATGTATGTCGAAGATCATGATACATTTTGGTACTCTCAGGATGGATTGCAAACGGTGTGTTATGTGCCTCTATCATGATTTTATACTTTAAATCAGGGTCGTTAGGAGCACAAAGTCTGGAGTTCACTCGAAATATTTCTTCTTCATCGATTCTTGCTTCCGATATAGCACCTTCTTGCACTTTCTTTCTCATACACATCAGCTCCAGGTCTGTAGCTTGAGCAGCTTTAACTTTATCGATTAAAGTCGATTCTACTCGTATATTCGCCATCATAACATGGGTCCTTGGAGTCTTTAACTTTATCTCCATCCTTTGTAAATCATATAAAATAGGCCTTTGTGTTGATAATATCGCACTCGTACCCGCATATGATCTTCTACTCAATGCGTCAGCTACCACGTTCGCTTTTCTAGGATGGTATTGGATGGTATGATCATAATCTTTCAACAGTTCAAGCCAACGTCGCTGTCGCATGTTGAGTTCCTTTTGAGTGAAGAAATATTTGAGGCTTTTATGATCCGTATAGATCTCCACTTTCTCCCCCATACAAGTAATGCCTCCAAATTTTAAGTGCAAAAACAACAGCTGCCAACTCTAGATCATGAGTAGGATAATTCCTCTCATATTCTTTGAGTTGTCGAGCGGCATAAGCTATGACTTTCTCATGTTGCATGAGAACACATCCTAACCCCTTGCGCGAAGCATCATTGTAGATGACAAATCCCTCCGAGCCAGATGGTATTGTCAGAACAGGTGCTGAAATGAGTCTTCTCTTGAGTTCTTGAAAACTCTTCTCATATTCCTCGCTCCAACCGAACTTTGTATCTTTTCGAGTCAGCTGAGTTAATGGAGTAGCGATTCGAGAAAATCCTTCCACGAATCTTCGATAATAACCTGCTAAGCCGAGAAAGCTACGTACTTCGGTCATTGATTTTGGTTGCTCCTAGCTTTAATTGCTTCAATCTTTGCTGGGTCAACAGATATTCCATGATTTGATATCACGTGCCTAAGGAATGCAACTTCCTCAAGCCAGAACTCGCATTTCTTCAACTTGGCATATAGCTTATTTTCACGAAGCTTTTGGAGTATCAGCCTCAAGTGTTGCTCATGGTCTTCACGGGTTTTGGAGTATATGAGGATGTCATCAATAAAGACGACCAAAAAGTGATCCAAATATTCCTTGAATACTCGGTTCATCATGTCCATGAAGGCAGCAGGTGCATTAGTCAATCCAAAAGACATGACTAGGAATTCATAATACCCGTACCGAGTTCTGAAAGCCGTCTTTGGAATGTCATCGGTTTTAATTTTTAACTGATGATATCCGGAACGAAGATCAATCTTTGAAAAGAATTTGGCGCCTTGTAACTGGTCAAACAGGTCATCAATACGTGGCAATGGGTACCTATTTTTGATGGTGACATGGTTCAACTCCCGATAATCAATACAAAGTCGCATACTTCTATCTTTCTTCTTCACGAATAGAACAGGAGCACCCCAAGGGGACGTACTAGGATGAATGAAACCGATGTCTAACAATTCCTGCAGTTGAGTTTTTAACTCCTAAAGTTCAATAGGAGCCATTCGATATGGGGCTTTGGAAATAGATTTTGTACCGGGTTCAAGGTCGATACAAAATTCAATTTCACGCTCTGGGGGTAGGCCAGGAAGTTATTCAGGGAATACATCAGGAAATTTATTAACAATAGAAATATCATTCAAAACTGACGTATTTTTGTTTAGATCCGTGACATAAGCTAAGAAAGCTTGACATCCATTTTTTAATAAACGAATAGCTTTATGGCTTGAGATAACAGTGATTGATTTTAATGGTTTGGTTACTTGAATTCGCATAATAGGTATGAAAGCTAACAACCTTACGAAAATAATCAATTTTTGCATGATGAGTAGTTAACCAATTAATCCCTAGAATTACGTCAAATGCAAGTATTTTCAATGAAATAAGATCGACAGGTAATGTGAGGGTACCGATTTGAATCTAACAAGACTTATAAACAGCGAATGTAATGAAGGTTTCTCCCAACGGAGTTTCAACAGATAAGTCAAAGTCTAATTTCTCCGGAGTCAAATTTAAACGTTGAGCGTAAGTAGGAGAAATAAAAGAATGGGTAGAACCGGTATCAAATAAGGTATATACTTCGCTAAAGTTTATGATAAGCTTACCCGTGATGACCTCGTTCGGGTTCCTTGCTTTCTAGGAGGTCACGACAAACGCTCTCCCTTGAACTACCAGTTTTATCTTGTTTGGGACGGCCTTTGATGCCTCCATCCCAGCTGGACTTGACTTTGGTGCACGACAAAATCGGGCTAGGTGACCTTCTCTTCCATAATTGTAACATGCTTTGGATGGCATCGTGCAGTTTGGACTGATGTGTCCCTCCCCTCCACATTTGAAGCATATGATAGGTGGTCGTTCTCCTTCCTTAACGACGGGTGCTGATGCTGACGTCTTTTCATCATTGTTGAATCTCATCTTCTTGAAATGTCCATTCTTATTGCTTTGACCATGATTACCACCGAAGTATTTACCATTTCTGGCATATTAATTCCCTCCACGTTTATTGTCACCGCTTCGATGATTGTTATCACTGGTATTATCATTTTGTCGGCTGCTCTCTTTTGGTTGGGTTGACTCATTATCACGTTCCAATAACTGAGCCCTAATAACAACATTTGAATACAAACATGGTTTATGAGAGATAAAATATTGACGTATCTCGGGTTTCAAACCTCTTAGAAACATTCGCGTCATTCTTTCCTCATTATCAACCAAATGGGACGCAAACCGGGACAACTCAGCAAACTTGGCTTCGTACTACGACACGGTCACGTTGTTTTGCTCTAGCTTGATGAACTCTACCTCTTTCATGTGACGAATACTTTCGGGAAAGTACTTGTCGTTGAACAGTTTTTAGAACTTCTCCCAAGACATCTTCAGTGCGGCAGGTTGAGTACGCTTTACAGATTCTCACCAGTAATCTGCCTCTGCCTGCAAAATGAAGGTGACAAAGGGAACCTTTTGCTCCTCGGAGCATCCCAAGACATCAAATATCTTGTTGATCTGCTTTATCCACGTCTCCGCCTTAAGTGGTTTTGGCTCTCCAAAAAATTCTGGTGGTCCCAGCTCCTTGAACTGTTTGGCGGTGACCGTCCAAAAGTTGCCAATATTTTCACCTGCATTTTGGACAGGAGCCGCTCTCGCCTGATGTTGCATTAATTGTATAAAGCCTCTGAATATTCCATCGTTCATCATTTGGTCAGTGTTGTTGTTTGCATTAGAATTGTCGCCTTTCTGATATACATTATCCTGATTATTGATTTGTGGAGACTCAACGGTCTCCTGTGCTCCATTGTTATTCTCAACATTCTCGGATGCCATTTTCCAAATACCGCCACAAAACAAAGGTTAATTAACATATCACATATTATCTCTATACTCTGCCGACCAATTAATTGCCAAATAAACTTAGGTAGGTCATACTAGCGAAGGAATTCCCCGTCTCTCCTCTCCTAGTTCTTGTCTCACATCTTAGCCAGGGATCATATCCCTAAGCTTTGATACCAACTGTGACGCCCCCAAAATAGGTCTACATCACCCATTCTGAGTCGCCAAATACATGGTACAGAATACAAATACAAATTTAAATATACAACATGAGCTATGAGTTTTAATACAAATATTATCTTCTAGACAGTATTCAAACTCAAAATAAGTCCTCAATATATTTATTATCACACTATTTCACAGAATAGTGAGGACTACTAATACTACCATATAAATCGTCACTCCGTTCCCTGACTAGTCCCAGCTATATTTTCATTTCTTGAAAAGAACAACGAAAGAAAAGGGTGAGCTCAACTAGCCCAGTAAAAAATATTATGACTAAGATAATGCAGAATAAATTATCGTTAACCTTCAACAGTGTTAAACTGATAAAATATAAGAAATATCAAGTTTAACTGCAGCGGAACAATCTATCCATTAAAAGAGTCAAGTAGAGAATAAAATCTACTATCTTTTATGATTTAAAAAGGTTTTTCATCACTTTTATCGCTGAGACTCAGCTTAATAAATAATCCACATCATCCCTGCACTACGGCCAAAGATATTCATTAGTATCATGACCACAAATTATCCATGCACTACGGGCCAAGGACATTCGTGTATTCATCAATGGTCATGACCATGCCAACAACTGTCCATCAATGCACTATGGGCCAATGAGGACTTTTACCACATCATTTGTAACATTACGGTCATGATTATACCGATTTATCCTTGGTCATAATCATACCAAGTCCATATATGCACTACAGGCCACAGATGACTTTCTTTATAATATAAACATGAGGATGATGACAATGATATAAGAATTCAATAAAACAAGTTCAAGAATTAATTTATCCAATAACCAATAAAGTCCAAATTGTCAACTTGATACTTCTTTGTGGAGTAAAATTTAAGAATGCTCAGAAGAATATTCCTATAAAAAGATATTTGATGAAGCGCAAATATCAAATATATTCCACTAATTTCATGGAGTATAAAAGCCAAAACTTTGACCAACTGAGTATAATAAAGAATGGAATAACAAAAGAATTCACCAAGTATGCGATAGACCGCACAGACAGGTTATTCCATCAGAAAAATAAATAATTGAACCAGGTCATGCATAAATGCACAGACAGGATATTCCAACAGAATAATAAATAATGGAACCAGGTCATGCGTAAACACACAGACAGGATGTTCCAACAGAATAATAAATAATGGAATAACAACAGAATTTCACCATGTATGCGGTACTTCGCATAGACAGGTTATTCTAACATAATAATAAAGAATGGAATAACAGCTCTTACGAGTATTGGAAAGAAAATAATTCTCTTCATGAATATGAAAGAATAATACCCCTTACCGTAAAAGAAGAGTATTCTGACTGGTAGGGCGAGGATATTTTTGAAAAAAACTTATACTATTTTTCTACGCTCAAAGTTTCTGAAAACTCTAAAGAAATACGCTCAAGATTATATAAGAGAATTATCTGAATCTGGTGTGATTTTTAATTCTAATTAAGCATCCTATTTATAGGAGAATGGCAGGGGCACTGTTAAGAAAATTTTCACGGATGCAACAGTTTTATAACTCACGGACGTCTTATGCAATATTCGAGCGTCTGAATTTCAAAGTCATCATCAAATAAAACAAAAAAATACAATATATATATATATATATATATATATATATATATATATATATATAACACATGTTGTTTTGAAAAACTTCCCACAATAATCCACCCACCAATTTCTATATCAATCATTCACACCCACTTTCCCTTATCTTCAAGGCATCATCCTCTACCCCCCCTTTCTTCCTACCACACATACACACTCACACACTAAATTCCACCAACATGTCACTCTCATCATTCTCACCCCTATCACAATCATATATAAATATATATACACACATCATATACCTATATAAATAAATTCTCTCCCTTTACGTAACTCCCTCCCTCCCACCCCTATTTCAAAAATCAGTTTTTCAACACATATGGGCCCCACATGTGGTCCCCACATGTGAGCCCCACCTTTTAATAATTTTCTACCGATTATTTTAAAAAATAGGTAAATGGGGGTCCAAATAATAAACAAAATTTTCATCAAAGACTTCATAAAAATTCCTTCAATATTTTTAACAACATTTATCATCATTATTATAATTCACAATATTAATCGACCAGGCCCAGGAAAGAGGGGGCTTTCCAATAAAAATTTCTCCCTATTGGCGCGCAATTAGGTAACCAAACCTCTCCTTAACAGAACTTCTAGACATCGTTAATATTGCAAATAATAATATTAATAACTCTATCATCTCAATTATTGATTTAATAATATATAAAATATCGATAATAATTGAATCAAATAACGTGAGATACTATGCAGCAATTACTGTAACAATAATTAAACAAAACTGAGTGACTTCTCACGTAAGCATCAATAATCAATACCGTGTGTTACTATGCAACCACGTGTATTACTGTACTTTTAACACCGGGTGTTTCAACAGTTAACGGTAAAACTTCTGCCGTTACTTTAATAAAAAGATATCTTTGTCGTTTTCTCATTCCGATAATAATTCCGTTGTGGGGTCCACCAATGATTGTGCTGTCGTACAAATATTTCCTGCTAAAACGAGTATTCCCCGACCAATCGAATATAATATAACAACTTGCATACTTTGCAAAATTTATAAATACTACCCACAACTATAATATTATATCAAATTTACTCAATAATATTCAAAAATGATATTTATAAAAAATTCATCTTTATTTATAAAAGTTAGGGTCTTACAAGAAATCCTTATTGAAAAGCCCCCTCTTTCTTGGGAACAACCTGGTCGATTAATAGTGTGAATTATAATAATGATGATTAAGTTTGTTTTATTATTATTATAAATATAATAAAACAAAAAACTTTTTATATAAAATAGAATACTTTTATAAAGTTATTTGTTTTATTAGACTATAAATAGAATATATGATATTCTATTATGCATAGTGTCTGCATAGTATTTGCATAGTAAAATCTTTTTATATAAAACAGAATACTTTTATAAAGTTATTTATTTTATTAGACTATAAATAGAATATATAATATTCTATTATGCATAGTGTTTGCATAGTAAAATCTTTTTATATAAAACAGAATACTTTTATAAAGTTATTCGTTTTATTAGATTATAAATAGAATATATTATATTTTATTTAAAAGATTTTGTTTTATTAGAATATTTTATTAATACTTCATAGTAAATCAATATGGACCGTCCGTTTAAAAGTAAATCAATCTGGACCGTTCATGAATTAGTTACTATTCAATCCATTCTCCTATAAATAGAAGCTCATTCCTTCATTATTTCTTACGAATTCACTGAAACTCTAGAGAGAGAAACTATAGAGAAAAAGAAGAAAAGTATTCTGCTACTTTACTACTCCTATATCCAGTTTCTTCTAAAGTAAGGGGTATTATTTCTTCCGTATTCATGAAGAGAACTTCTGTTATTCTATTCTTTATTATTATGTTGGAATAACCTGTATATGCGAAGTACCACATACATGGTGAAATTATTCTGTTATTCCATTTCTTATTATTATGTTGGAATAACCTGTATATGCGAAGTACCGCATACATGGTGAAATTCTTCTGTTATTCCATTCTTTATTATTATGTTGAAATAACCTGTCTATGCGAAGTACTGCATACATGGTGAAATTCTTCTAGTATTACATTCTTTATTATTCTATCGGAATATCCTGTCTGTGCGTTTACGCATGACCTGATTCCATTCTTTATTATTCTGTCGGAATATCCTGTCTGTGCGTATTACGCATGACCTGGTTCCATTATTTATTATTCTGTTGGAATAACCTGTCTGTGCGGTCTATCGCATGCATGGTGAATTCTTCTATTATTCCATTCTTTTTTATTCTGTTGGAATAACCTGTCTATGTGGATTACCACATGCATGGTGAATGATCCTTCGTATTCATATGAATAGTATTTTTATTCAAAAGGGGTTTCTACCAAGGGCAGTTTCTTAATTTTTCTGACCCTCAAAAATTCTGAAAAAATTTAAAATGATAATTTGATGAGTTTTCTAGATTGTGTCCAAAAATGACGATTTTTAGATGTATAGTTTAGGAGTTATGAATTTTATAGAAAAATACTATTTTAAAAGTAAACCCTTATAACTTTTTGTGGTTAACTCCAAAAGTGGTAAAAATTTTATTGAGAGTACATGTATATAACAGGAGTATATCCTGTAAATTTCAGAAATTTTGGAAAAAAGTATAATTTATGATAAATGTCTAAATATTCGGCAATTTTAGTCATATGAAAAATAGTAAATGAATTTTAAAATTTCTGAGAAAAATATATGTTCAATATGGGACTATATTCTACTAAATTCCATAAAAGAAATATTTTTGGGACTGATTTGGTATTTTTCATTAAAATGAACTAGTTATGAGTAAATGAATTAAATATGTTATGTGAAGTAATAAAATTAGAAAATAGAATTTTATGGCTTAGGAATTCAATATAGGGTATATGCAGATTTTGATGAGGGATTTGATCATTGATGATGAAATCTTATGAGTATGACATTTTTGAATGATTAAATGTATTATTTGATAAAGTATAAACAATTGAAATAAGTTGTTTATAAGTTTAAGAAATGATTAAAATATTATTATAATATTAATTATATTAGATTATGAGATTATTAAGTGATTAATAATATTTGGTTATTATTGAACGCTGGATAAATTGTATTATAAATGTTTAATAGTTATCATTTATCTCATTTGATTGATTCTTTATATCATTGTTATTGTAACGACCCCAAAATAGGTCCATTCCATACAACTTATTCTGAGTCGCCAAATACATGGTACAGAAAATAACTGTAACTTTATTACAACAATTGTCGTGCAAAATACAACAACACATATGCTGTGAGTTTGGATACAAATATATACCAAATATGAATCATGTTCCAACCGTAGACATCACCTCACAATGACACCTTACATAAAGGTATAGTCAAAAACTGTTTTAGAAATTAGAATATTTGGGAAGTGCTCAAGGAAACCTTCGTACATGGGAGGCCACGCGTCTAGGTTATGATAGATATCATATGGCCACAGAATTATCCTTGGTTGACCCAATAGACCCCAAAGAAAAACGAGAAGATTACTATCATATTCTTCCCAATGGTGAGTCTTCTCTTGACTTATCATTATCTCCACTGTCTTTAATCGTGAATTATACTTCAAACAAACACCAAGATTATATAGGTAGTGCCCATAGATATACCCAGCAAGTGGATGAGCACAACCCTGTCTTATGATGACACGAGGTTGTATGTCATTAGACATCTTGTATGATAGTGGCAAACCACCCTTCCAACGTTGGGTACACCTTACCCTATTTTCTTCACCAAATATAACTACTAAATGATGATCACCGTTCTATTCCCTTGTTACCCCCGCTCGACCCAGCTACACTCTTATTACCTGAAAGGAATTGTGAAGCAAAAGGGTGAGCACAACTAGCTCAGTAAAGAATATCATGACTAAAGATAATTAAATTATCAATAGCCTTCATCAATAATAAATCAGAGATTTAGAACATATGGTAAATGATAAAAATTTCAACCATAGTTGCAGCGGAACGAGCAATCCATTAGAAGAGTCAAATAGACTATAAAGTCTATTATCTTCTTCATGTTAAAAATCCATCAACAATGTTTTATCCCTGTAACATCAATCAACAATTCTGGTCCACAATCATATGAATAACTCATAATCATAACTGTAGTTCTAAATTCCTCTTCTCATCCAGGACGAAGATAATTTTCATCACCTATCTTTACCTGAAACATCAAAGATCATGGTTACACCAAATCACATTTCCTGTTCATAATCATACTAATAACTTCATCTTTGCACTACGGCCAAAGATATTCATTTGTATCACCAGTTGGTCATGTTTATCTCAACATCTGTTCATCTTTGCACTACTGGCCAAAGATATTCAACAACATGTCATTTTTGCACTACGGGCCAAAGATATTCATCAACAATTCATCTTTGCACTACAGGCCAAAGATATTAATATCTCAAAAAAATATATAATCATTTCAGAATTTATATAAACAATAATTATAACCATGTTGATCAATTCACCTTTGCACTTAAGCTAAAGATATTCACTTATAAATTCAATGGTCATGATCATACCAATCAACGATTCAACTTTGCACTACTGGCCAAAGATAACCCATAGTCATGATCATACCAAAAATCTACTCATCTTTACACTCAAGTCAAAGAGAAATATCATCATTAGGGTTATAAAAATGTTATATATAATAATAAAAATAATATGATCAACATCTAGTTTTAATCTCAAGAGTAATATTCGTAAATCAACTATAATTTGGTTAGAAAAAGAAACTAATTTTTATCGTGAATAGTAACTCGTGAATAGTAACTCATGAATAGTAACTCGTGAATAGTAACTCATAAATAGTAAACCCGATACAAAAAGGTAGAAATTCCACAATAAAATCCATACCAATATTTCGGTATAATGATATTGAAAGAATAATATTTCTTAAGCTTATAAACAATTTATTTAAATTGTTTACACTTTACTAAATAATGCATTTAATCATTCTAAAATACCAAACTCATAAGATTTTATCACCAATAATCAAAACCCTCATCAAAAATCTGCATATACCTCATATAGGATTCTCAAGCCATAAAATCCTATTTTCTAATTTTCTTACTTCACAAAACATATTTAATTCATTTACTCATAACTAGACCATTTTTATGAAAAATACCAAATCAGTCCTAAAAATATTTCTTTTCTGGGATTTAGCATAATATAGTCCCATAGTGAACATATATTTTTCTCAAAATTTTTAAAACTCATTTACTATTTTTCATATGGCCAAAAACGCCGAATATTTAGACATTTATCAAAAATTGTACTTTTATCTAAAAATTCTGAAATTCACAGAGTATACTCCTATCATATACATGTACTCCCAATAAAAATTTCATCAATTTTGGAGTTAACCACAAGGAGTTATAAGCTGTTACTTTTAAAATAGTCTTTTCTCATAAAATTCATAACTCTTAATCTATACATCCAAAAATCACCATTTTTGGACACAATCAAGAAAACTCATCAAAATATCATTTCAAATTTTTCCAGAATTTTTGAAGGTCAGAAAAATTACGAAACTGAAAAACTTAACAACCCTTAAAATCCCTTACTATCCCTTACCTCAAAAGAGCAGTACTTCTGACTGGATATCGAATATGACGCTGAAAGAAACTTGCACTGATGAATAGCAACTCACCAAGTATCTAAAAACTCACAAAATATGCTTTATAATATAGAGAGAGAAAGAGAGAAAACTTGTTTCTGGTGTGATTTTCAATTCTAACTTAGCCCTCTATTTATAGGAAAATTTTAGTAGGCTTGACCTGCAACCTGATGGCTTTACCTGCTACTATTCCCACCCACCACATTTAAAATATAATTCAGCACATTTCTTCACCAACCACAAGTGGGGCCCACCAATTCTAGAATTTTCCACCAAAATGATAAACTCTGAAAATTCAACAATTTCTGAACCAGTCATCTCGTAAAATTCATAATAAATCATACGTTCATTTTTAACGGTTCAAAATTTGTGGGCATATACTCAACTTATATATGTATAACATATCCAAAAATTACCACGATCCAACGGTCAGATTAAAAATTATAACCCCCGCAAAATATCTCAAAAACCCTGATTTTTAATACCTCCATTCCGACAAAAATACGGATAAAAACCTCAACATTAACTCCTTCATTTTTAACCACAAAAATATATCCCTCGTTTATATCCACATAAAATAAATATTTCCTTATCATATGAATCAATAATTAATTATTCACAAATAATATTACAGAATCACATTTATGACAACCAGGCCGTTCCCAGGAAAGAGGGGGCTTTCCAATAAGGATTTCTCCTTACTAGCGCGCAATTAGATGACCAAACCTCTCCTTAGACAGAACTTTCTAGACATTGCCAATAATGTTATCTAATAATATTATTCAAATAATATGAATTATTGATCTGATAATGGAAAATACTGTGCAGTGACAATTATTGAACAACAATAATATAAAATTTCAACGTAGCAATTATTGAATCAATAAAATAAAATATTGAACAGTAATTACTGTAACAATTATTGAGTAGTGCCTTCTTACGTAAGAATCAATAATTTCAAAAATACTATGCAATACCGTGTGCTACTGTGCAATAACGCGTATTACTGTATTTTAACCACCGGGTATTCTAACAGTGTTAACGGTAACAACTACGCCGTTATTTGAAAAAACTCAAATTTGTCGTTTTCTTCACCCGACAGTTATTCGTTATGGGGCCCACAAATAGCTGCGCCGTCGTACGAATATTCCCCGACAGAAAGAATATTCCACGACCAAACGAATATTCCCCGACAACAATGATTATTTTATAACCACTTGCTTATTTTGAAAAAAAAATTCATATTTCACCCATAACTTTAAACTTTTATCAATTTAACCATTTACTGAATAGTAATTATAAGAAAAATTGAATACTTTTATTTCATAAAATTCGGGGTCTTACAATCTCCCCTCCTTATGAAATTTCGTCCCCGAAATTTACGTACCTGGTATTTCGAAGAGTTGAGAATACCTTGCTTCTATTTCAGATTTTATCTCTCAGATCATCTTGATTTCTCCATTGCTCATCTCCCATGATAACTTCATTTGGGTTCCTCATTTGTTGGGAAGTCATGACAACCGCCATCCCTCGAACTACTCGGCTTTGACTTGTCTGGAGCAGCATTTGGCGTCATCATTACCGTTGGAATATACCTTTCTATAGAACATATTCCTCCCTCAACTGCCTCTTCGTACTCCTCATTCATGATCTGAATCATCAATCTTTGATCCATATCGGATTCAGGTTGACCGCTATGTACAGGGTAATTCAAAACTCGATGTTGGATTCTCCCAATTGCTTTCCAAAAAGAGAAATTCATATCATCTATTTTAGCCTTCTTAGATCGAACATCTCTTTCCACAATATCCACGTGTCGTGCGGCTTTTGCCCATGCATCACTTATTCTCACTCGTTCAGTTTTTTCTTCTCTCAGCTCAGATTCTATTTTTATCATCTTATAACTCTGCCAAATAATGTTTCTGTTCAAGCATCACATATCGGGTAACACAAGCTTGAATTGTTGCATCCTTTTGTTCCACGACCGCCTGTCGTTCTTCTGTCTGCTCTTCTAACTCATGAATACGATTTTGAAATTCTACATTTTGATCATATAATACCTCTAATAAACTCTCCTCTGGTACTTCTTCTTCCTCTTCTTCCTCAGTCTCAGCTGTTACCTCTGCGACTATCTCGGGTGTAACTATCAATTCTTCACTCACCACATGGATATCTCTAATTCCTTCTTCGTCTGACATCACATTATCACGGTTAGTGATTAGAGGTATCCCCACAGTCTCATTCACTCCATTGTTAGCATTCTCAGCTGCCATTCTCAAATACTGCCATAAAACTAGGGTTAATTAAACAAATTAACATATCACATAATATCCCAATATTATGACTGACCAACAAATAAGCTTAGGTAGGACACACTAGCGAAGGATTTACTCATCACTCCCCTCCTAGTTGTATTCCCCGATCTCCGCCAGAGATCATATCCCTAAGCTCTGATACCAAATGTAACGACCCCAAAATAGGTCCATTCCATCCAACTTATTCTGAGTCGCCAAATACATGGTACAGAAAATAACTGTAACTTTATTACAACAATTGTCGTGCAAAATACAACAACACATATGCTGTGAGTTTGGATACAAATATATACCAAATGTGACTCATGTTCCAACCGTAGACATCACCTCACAATGACACCTTACATAAAGGTATAGTCAAAAACTGTTTTAGAAATTAGAATCTTTGGGAAGTGCTCAAGGAAACCTTCGTACATGGGAGGCCACGCGTCTAGGTTATGATAGATATCATATGGCCACAGAATTATCCTTGGTTGACCCAATAGACCCCAAAGAAAAACGAGAAGATTACTATCATATTCTTCCCAATGGTGAGTCTTCTCTTGACTTATCATTATCTCCACTGTCTTTAATCGTGAATTATACTTCAAACAAACACCAAGATTATATAGGTAGTGCCCATAGATATACTCAGCAAGTGGATGAGCACAACCCTGTCTTATGATGACACGAGGTTGTATGTCATTAGACATCTTGTATGATAGTGGCAAACCACCCTTCCAACGTTGGGTACACCTTACCCTATTTTCTTCACCAAATATAACTACTAAATGATGATCACCGTTCTATTTCCTTGTTACCCCCGCTCGACCCAGCTACACTCTTATTACCTGAAAGGAATTGTGAAGCAAAAGGGTGAGCACAACTAGCTCAGTAAAGAATATCATGACTAAAGATAATTAAATTATCAATAGCCTTCATCAATAATAAATCAGAGATTTAGAACATATGGTAAATGATAAAAATTTCAACCATAGTTGCAGCGGAACGAGCAATCCATTAGAAGAGTCAAATAGACTATAAAGTCTATTATCTTCTTCATGTTAAAAAAAATCCATCAACAATGTTTTATCCCTGTAACATCAATCAACAATTCTGGTCCACAATCATATGAATAACTCATAATCATAACTGTAGTTCTAAATTCCTCTTCTCATCCAGGACGAAGATAATTTTTATCACCTATCTTTACCTGAAACATCAAAGATCATGATTACACCAAATCACATTTCCTATTCATAATCATACTAATAACTTCATCTTTGCACTACGGCCAAAGATATTCATTTGTATCACCAGTTGGTCATGTTTATCTCAACATCTGTTCATCTTTGCACTACTGGCCAAAGATATTCAACAACATGTCATCTTTGCACTACGGGCCAAAGATATTCATCAACAATTCATCTTTGCACTACAGGCCAAAGATATTCATCAATATTTCATCTTTGCACTACAGGCCAAAGATATTAATATCTCAAAAAAATATATAATCATTTCAGAATTTATATAAACAATAATTATAACCATGTTGATCAATTTACCTTTGCACTTAAGCTAAAGATATTCACTTATAAATTCAATGGTCATGATCATACCAATCAACGATTCAACTTTGCACTACTGGCCAAAGATAACCCATAGTCATGATCATACCAAAAATCTACTCATCTTTACACTCAAGTCAAAGAGAAATATCATCATTAGGGTTATAAAAATGTTATATATAATAATAAAAATAATATGATCAACATCTAGTTTTAATCTCAAGAGTAATATTCGTAAATCAACTATAATTTGGTTAGAAAAAGAAACTAATTTTTATCGTGAATAGTAACTCGTGAATAGTAACTCATGAATAGTAACTCGTGAATAGTAACTCATAAATAGTAAACCCGATACAAAAAGGTAGAAATTCCACAATAAAATCCATACCAGTATTTCGGTATAATGATATGGAAAGAATAATATTTCTTAAGCTTATAAACAATTTATTTAAATTGTTTACACTTTACTAAATAATGCATTTAATCATTCTAAAATACCAAACTCATAAGATTTTATCACCAATAATCAAAACTCTCATCAAAAATCTGCATATACCTCATATAGGATTCTCAAGCCATAAAATCCTATTTTCTAATTTTCTTACTTCACAAAATATATTTAATTCATTTACTCATAACTAGACCATTTTTATGAAAAATACCAAATCAGTCCTAAAAATATTTCTTTTCTGGGATTTAGCATAATATAGTCCCATAGTGAACATATATTTTTCTCAAAATTTTTAAAACTCATTTACTATTTTTCATATTGCTAAAACCGCCGAATATTTAGACATTTATCATAAATTGTACTTTTATCTAAAAATTCTGAAATTCACAGAGTATACTCCTATCATATACATGTACTCCCAATAAAAATTTCATCAATTTTGGAGTTAACCACAAGGAGTTATAAGCTGTTACTTTTAAAATAGTCTTTTCTCATAAAATTCATAACTCTTAATCTATACATCCAAAAATCACCATTTTTGGACACAATCAAGAAAACTCATCAAAATATCATTTCAAATTTTTTCAGAATTTTTGAAGGTCAGAAAAATTACGAAACTGAAAAACTTAACAACCCTTAAAATCCCTTACTATCCCTTACCTCAAAAGAGCAGTACTTCTGACTGGATATCGAATATGATGCTGAAAGAAACTTGCACTGATGAATAGCAACTCACCAAGTATCTAAAAACTCACAAAATATGCTTTATAATATAGAGAGAGAAAGAGAGAAAACTTGTTTCTGGTGTGATTTTCAATTCTAACTTAGCCCTCTATTTATAGGAAAATTTTAGTAGGCTTGACCTGCATCCTGATGGCTTTACCTGCTACTATTCCACCCACCACATTTGAAATATAATTCAGCACATTTCTTCACCAACCACAAGTGGGGCCCACCAATTCTAGAATTTTCCACCAAAATGATAAACTCTGAAAATTCAACAATTTCTGAACCAGTCATCTCGTAAAATTCATAATAAATCATACGTTCATTTTTAACGGTTCAAAATTTGTGGGCATATACTCAACTTATATATGTATAACATATCCAAAAATTACCACGATCCAACGGTCAGATTAAAAATTATAACCCCCCGCAAAATATCTCAAAAACCCTGATTTTTAATACCTCCATTCCGACAAAAATACGGATAAAAACCTCAACATTAACTCCTTCATTTTTAACCACAAAAATATATCCCTCGTTTATATCCACATAAAATAAATATTTCCTTATCATATGAATCAATAATTAATTATTCACAAATAATATTACAGAATCACATTTATGACAACCAGGCCGTTCCCAGGAAAGAGGGGGCTTTCCAATAAGGATTTCTCCTTACTAGCGCGCAATTAGATGACCAAACCTCTCCTTAGACAGAACTTTCTAGACATTGCCAATAATGTTATCTAATAATATTATTCAAATAATATGAATTATTGATCTGATAATGGGAAATACTGTGCAGTGACAATTATTGAACAACAATAATATAAAATTTAAACGTAGCAATTATTGAATCAATAAAATAAAATATTGAACAGTAATTACTGTAACAATTATTGAGTAGTGCCTTCTTACGTAAGAATCAATAATTTCAAAAATACTATGCAATACCGTGTGCTACTGTGCAATAACGCGTATTACTGTATTTTAACCACCGGGTATTCTAACAGTGTTAACGGTAACAACTACGCCGTTATTTGAAAAAACTCAAATTTGTCGTTTTCTTCACCCGACAGTTATTCGTTATGGTGCCCACAAATAGCTGCGCCGTCGTACGAATATTCCCCGACAGAAAGAATATTCCACGACCAAACGAATATTCCCCGACAACAATGATTATTTTATAACCACTTGCTTATTTTGAAAAAAAATTCATATTTCACCCATAACTTTAAACTTTTATCAATTTAACCATTTATTGAATAGTAATTATAAGAAAAATTGAATACTTTTATTTCATAAAATTCGGGGTCTTACAGTCATTATCATCATGCTTATATTATGATGAAAGTCATATGTGGCCTGTAGTGCATAGATAGACTTGGTATGATTATGATCATGGATTATTCGGTATAATCATGACCGTAATGTTACAAATGATATAGTAAAAGTCCTCATTGGCCCGTAGTGTATTGATGGACAGTTTTTGGTATGATTATGGCTATGGATTCTCTTCGTCCAAGGGTGCAAAGATGAATTATTTTATGGCATGATCAGGACCATTGATGAAAACACGATTATCCTTGGCCCGTAGTGCATAGATAATTCATGGTCGTGATATTAACGAATATTCTTGGCCTGTAGTGCAGGGATGATTCGATGATGTGGATTAATTATTAAGCTGAGTCTCAGCAATGAAATATTAATTCATGGATGTGATATTAACGAATATCCTTGGCCGTAGTACAGGGGTGATTTTATGATGTGGATTATTTATTAAGCTAAGTCTCAGCGATAAAATATTGATAATAAACTTTTAATTCGTAAAAGATAGTAGATATTATGCTCTACTTGACTCTTCTAAAATACAGTTGTATGTCTTTGGCCTGTAGTGCAAAGATGAATTGTTAATAAATATCTTTGGCCGTAGTGCAAAGATGAATTTATTAGTATGATTATGAGCAGAAACTGTGATTTGGTATAACCATGATTTTTGATGTTTCAGGTGAAGATAGGTGATAAAAATTATCTTCGTCTCGAATGCGAAGAGAAATTTAGAATCACAATTATGATTATGAGTTATTCATATGATTGTGGACAGGAATTGTTGATTGATATTACAGGGATAAAATATTGTTGGTGGACTTTTAACATAGAGAAGATAATAGACATTATGGTCTATTTGACTCTTTTAATGGATTGCTCGTTCCGCTGCAATTATGGTTGGAAAGTTTTATCATCTACTATATGTTCTAAATCTCTGATATATTACTAATGAAGGCTATTGATGATGTAAATTATCTTTAGTCATGATATTCTTTACTGGACTAGTTGTGCTCACCCTTTTTGCTTCACAATTCCTTTCAGGTAATAAGAGTGTAGTTGGGTCGAGCGGGATAACAGGGGAATAGAACGGTGGTATATAACTGCTGAGGTTCTCCCTAAATAGTATGAAAATAATTTTATTGAGATCTTTAGATAAGTGTGTCGTATGGTATACGTCATTTGATATTTAATTTTGGTGAACCGAATAGGGTGAGGAGAAACCCAACTTTGGAAGGGTATTTTACCACTATCATACAAGATGTCTAATGACATACAACCTCGTGTTATCATAAGACATGGTTGTGCACATCCACTTGCTGAGTATATCTACGAGCACTACCTATATGATCTTGGAGTTTATTTGAAATATAATTTTCACTTGGAGACAGTGGAGATAGTTATATGTCAAAAGAAGACTCACCATTAGAAAGAAGATGATAGTAATCTTATTATTTTTTTTTGGGTCTATTGGGTCAACCAAGGATAATTCTGTGGACACATGATATCTATCATAACCTAGACGCATAGCCTTCCATGTACGAAAGTTTCCTTGAGCATTTCCTAAATATTTTAATTTCTAAAACAGTTATTGACTGTACTTTTATGTAAAGTACCTTTGTAAGGTGTTGTGGCCGAGGCACCATGAGAGTTATATAGATTTTGTATTGAAACTCACAGTTTAACTGTGGTCGTATTCTGTACGACAGTTCTACAGTTGTATAAATAAAGTTTGTATTTAATTTTTATAGTGGGATATCTGGCGACTCAAAATGGGCCATGTGGACCTATTTTGGGGGCGTCACATAAGACCCCAACTTTTTATAAATAAAATCGAATTTCCTCTAATTATTATTTTGAATAATAAGGTGGTAATTTGATATAATATTTTGGTTATGGGTGAAATGTGTAAATTTTTCAAAATAAGCAAGTGGTTATAAAATATTCATTTTTGTCGGAGAATATTCGTTTGGTCGTGGAATATTCTTGTTGTCGGGGAATATTCGTACGACGGCGCAGCCATTTGTGGGCCCCATAATAAAAAACGGTCGGATAAAGAAAACGACAAGTTTGAGTTTTTATAAATAACGACGTAGTTGTTACCGTTAACACTGTTAGAATACCCGGTGGTTTAAAATACAGTAATACGCGTGGTTGCACAGTAGCACACGTATTGCACAGTATTTTTAAATTATTAATTCTTACGTAAGAAGACACTACTCAAATAATTGTTACAGTAATTACTGTTCAATATTTTATTTCATTGATTCAATAATTGCTACGTTAATATTTTATATTATTGTTATTTTAATAATTGTCACTGCACAATATTTTCTATTATCAGATCAATAATTCATATTATTTGAATAATATTATTAGATAGCATTATTGATAATGTCTGAGGAAGTTCTGTCTAGAAAAGGGGTTTGGTCACCTAATTGCGCTCCAGTAAGGAGAAATCCTTATTGAAAAGTCCCCTCTTTCCTAGGAACGACTTGGTTGTCAGTATTGTGATTCTGTAATATTATTTATGAATAATTAATTATTGATTTATATGATAAGAAAATATTTATTTTTATGTGGATATAAATGAAGGATTTAATGTTGAGATATTTTATCAGTATTTTGTTGGAATGGAGGTATTAAAAATCGACTGTATGTGGATTTCAGGTATTTTCTGTTTGAAATTTGAAAAAACTTTCTTCTACAAAGTTGTAGATAATTAAATTTCCTATAGAATAGACATTAAATTCGTATTTTTCTGATAAAGGGCTATTTATTATGAATTATTGAAGTTGATGATTATTGTTTAAATTTAAAATATTTGTAAATTTTCTAGAATGGGTGAGTCCCACTTTTGGTTGGTGAGAAATGTGCTGAAAATTTATTTCAAAAGTGGTGTGCGTAAATAGCAGTAGGTAAAGTCATCAGGTAGCAGGTTAGCCTGCTTTGGCGTTCTAGCATTTTCCTATAAATAAGGTGCTTATTTAAAATTAAAAATCACACCAGAATCATAAGTTTTCTTTCTATATTATCGAGCGTATTTTGTGAGTATTTAAATACTTTGAGAGTTGCTATTCAGTGCAAGTTTCTTTCAGCACTATATCTGTGACGCCCCCAAAATAGGTATACAACACCCATTCTGAGTCGTCAAATACATGGTACAGAAAACAAACTACAACATCAATAATACAATTATCGTGTAAAATACGACAACACATATTGTGAGTTTAAATACAAATATTGTCTTCTAGATAATATCCACACTCAAATAAGTTCTCATTACAATTATTCAAATAATATTTACAGAAATAGTGAGGACAGCTAAAACATCTTTCTAGAACCATCACTCCATACCCCGACTAGATCCTGCTATGTTCTCACCTCCTGAGAAGAAAAATGAAACAAAAAAGAAAATGGTGAGCTCAACTAGCCAGTAAAAAATATTATGACTAAGATAATATACAACAAATTATCATTAGTATTCAACAGGGAAAAATCTGATAGAATATAATCGACAACAAGTTTTAGATCAACAACTGCAGCGGAAACAGCAAACCATTAGAAGGGTCAAGTAGAGAATGAATTCTACTATCTTTTAAGATTTAAAAGTCCATCATCAATATTTTATCCCTGTAACATCAATTAATAATCATCTTTAATCAAATATTCATCTTTACACTACAGGCAAAGATATTCATTTATATCACCAGTCGGTCATGTTCATCTCAACACCTGTTCATCTTTGCACTACAGGCCAAAGATATTCATCAGGTAATCATACATCTTTGCACTACATGCCAAAGATATTCAGTAATATCATCATTTAAGACTGAGGATGATGAAAAATATCTTAAAGAAAACAAATCCAGTGAGACAGAAGGACAAATAGTAGGGATTCGTATAACAGTTTATCCAAGATCAATAATACTTCATAATAATCAATTGTGAAGCAGAATTCAAAATTAAAGATCAAAACATGAATACAATCAAAGATAGTAACCATAATAGACATCTTGGACAAAAAGAAAAAAAATTATTTTTCGGCGAATAGTGCCGTATTCGTGAATAGTATCGTATACGTGAATAGTAACCCCGAAAAAAAAAAGTTCTAAATTTGATAAAAAGTTCATATCAATATTTCAGCATAATGATATTGAAGAAATAATATCATTTAAGAAGAAAATAATATCCTTTACCTCAAAATATCAGTACTTCTGATCAGAATATCGTATATGAGGCTGAATGAAACTTGTGCTGAATAGCAACTCTCAAAGTATCAGAATACTCACAAATACGCTCGGGAATATAGAGAGAGAAAGAGAGAAAACTTATGAATTCTGGTGTGATTTTCAATTCTAACTTAACCCTCTATTTATAGAAAAATGTTAGCACGCCGAAGCAGACTTGACCTGCAACCTGATGGCTTTACCTGCTACTATTCTCACCCACCAATTTGAATTAAAAATTTCAGCACATTTCTCACCAACCAAAAGTGGGGCACACCAATTCTAGAATTTCCACCAAAATGACAAATTCCACAACTTCTACAATTTCTGAATCAGTCATCTCGTAAAATTTATAATAAATCATACGTTCATTTTTAAGGTTCAAAATTTGTGGACATATACTCAACTTATATATGTATAACATATCCAAAAATCACAACGATCCTTGGTCGGATTTAAAATGTAACCCCCGCTTTTATCACAAAAACCTTGATTGATTTTTAATTACCTCCGTTCCGACAAAAATACTAATAAAACACTCAACATTAACTCCTTCATTTTTACCATAATAAAATATATCTAACATTTATATCCACATAGAATAAATATTTCTTATCATATGAATCAATAATTAATTATTCATAAATAATATCACAGAATCACAATTATGACAACCAGACCGTTCCTAGGAAAGAGGGGGCTTTCCAATAAGGATTTCTCCTTACTAGCGCGCAATTAGATGACCAAACCTCTCCTTAGACAGAACTTTCTAGACATTGCCTATAATGCTATCTAATAATATTATTCAAATAATATGAATTATTGATCTGATAATAGAAAAATACTGTGCAGCAACAATTATTGAAACAACAATAATAAAATATCAACGCAGCAATTATTGAATCAATAAAATAAAATATTGAACAGTAACTACTGTAACAATTATTGAGTAGTGCCTTCCTTCGTAAGAATCAATAATTCAAAAATACTGTGCAATCCGTGTGCTACTGTGCAACCACGCGTATTACTGTATTTTAACACCGGATATTCTAACAGTGTTAACGGTAACAACTACGCCGTTATATATAAAAACTCAATTTTTATCGTTATCTTCATCCAATCGTTTTCGTTATGGGGCCCACAAATAGTTGCGGTCGTCGTACGAATATTTTTCGACAGAAAGAATATTCCACGACCAAACGAATATTCCCCGACAAAATGATATTTTATAAACCATTTGTTTATTTTATAAAATTTGCACATTTTCACCCATAACCAAAGTATTATATCAAATTAACACCTTATTATTCACAATAATATTTAGAGAAAATTTTGTTTTTATTCATTAATAAGTTCGGGGTCTTACAATATCTAAATATTCAGTTAGAAATATGTTCTTTTGAGGTAAGGGATGTTATTTTCTTTGTAAATGATATTATTTTCTTCAATATTATTATACCAAAATATTAGCATGAATTTTATTATGAAATTTTTACCTTTTCATGTCGAGGTTACTAATTTATGTATACGACACTATTCTATGTATACGACACTATTCATAAATACGACACTATTCACGAAGTATGATTTTTCTTGTGGAATTTCTACCTTTTCGCGTCGGGGTTATATTCACGTATACGACACTATTCACAGAAAAATAAAAGTTTTCTTCTTTGTCCAAGATATCTATT